>WHYT01017693.1:129268-301560 GCA_009806455.1 Tetrax tetrax
AATTCATTAGAAAACAGATATGTTACCATACATATTTAAAAAAGATAAAAGCAAAAGTAATTATTAACATTTTGTTAGTTTTAACACTAATTCAACTCCTTATTTTAATACTTTTTTCTGATCTGTCTGGTACTGTAGGTAATTTCCACTTAACACCTCTAAAAGCTCAACACACCTATATACTCAACCTTTCCTTCTGTACAGTATCACACTCAGATGTTTTGCCTACAACCATCTCAGAGGAAAACAGATGTGACTGAAAGGCAATTCATAGAATCAAAGAATCTTTAAGGTTGGAAAAGACCTCCAAGATCATCAAGTCCAACCATCAACCTAACACCACCATGTCCACATCATCTTCCATTTAATCATTTAATCTGCCAAAGTTATCTACAAATTACTGCTAAATAGCTTCATAATTCTTCAGATTTTCCTGTGCAAATGGAATTGTGTGCTAAAACACCATGGGCAGGTGTTTAGTTAGATAGTTAGAAAGACCAGGAAGACAGGTCCTTTATAGGGTGTCCTGAAAGAAATCTTCAGGATAGAATCATAGAATCATAGAATCATAGAATGGTTAGAGTTGGAAGGGACCTTCAAAGGTCATCTAGTCCAACCCCCCTGCAAGAAGCAGGGACCTCCCTGACTAGATCAGGTTGCTCAGAGCCCCATCCAGCCTGGCCTTGAATGTTTCCAGGGATGGGGCATCCACCACCTCTCTGGGCAAAAAAAAAAAAAATTTATAAATAGAAGGACTGCGAGAAGGCCACGCCGTAGGTGATGTTATCGGAGCAGCCCGACCACTGGAAGCCCAGGATGCCACAGGATGCTATGCTGTCCTTTATACTTCAGAAGTGGAACATCGGGCAGTGGATTTTCTCTCTCCTTTGGTTAAATTACGGAGCTGGAACCATCTCTGTTTACAGCACTGAATCAGGAAGGAGGGAGCCAGGACTCCTCATTCAAACCTGAGACAATTCAGGGATGTATTCCATGACATAACTTGAGTGCAATGGGTGTGCCTGCTGATGAAATGTGTGGTTATATGAGGGGGGCATGCTCTATCCTATCTTATTTATCACCTTCTTTCACCCCTGCATTTCCAAAATGAAGCCATAGTGACCGTTTCAGTAAATCTGAGTTTGTCAATTGGAAACTAAGGCAGTCCACAAATTAATTTCAAAGGAATTTAAATCAATGAGATTAGGAATGTTTCCATGTGATAATCCTTTTTTTTACTGCTGTTATCCACAAAAAGCAAATGGTATAATCTTGATGGCAAGTCTTACAAAAAGGCTTGTGAGGAGATGTTTGTCTACTTTCTTTGTCTTAAGCAAACAGACCTGAAGCTAGATTTGTTTTCTAAATGTAGTCAACTCTAATTTTCTTTTTGTGCATGCTGCTGGATCCTTGCTCTTTCCTCCAGTCACTATTAAGAATTTAAATAAATTTAAAGGGGTAATTTAATTAGTTTAGGCTTAAAATATACTTGCACTGTAACAAACTGGTTAAGAATATTTTTTGTTTGTTTGTTTCTCTGAATAACACCCTAACTCTGCTAACCATAAAGTCTTGCTATTGTCCTCACAGGGGCCTGGATTTCACCATATATAGCTATTTAGTAGCACTGTGCCCAGATGGCTCCATCCATTCTTGTGAGTCAATTATTTCAGAAGTTCTGGTTTGGCAATTTTAAAGCGAGGGTTTTGCTTCAAAACCAGTTTATGCAAGTACAATCTAGGAGTTCAAGTTTAGGGCTGAGGATTTTGTTCTTTTTTAAAAATTACTTACTTCTGTGATTCAATGTACCTCTCTATAACCTAAGAGTAGCAAAAAAATGTTTTTAGCTATGCTTAATTCAACTTTTAAACTGTTTTAACCCATACTTAATGCAATTTTTTAAAAGTGCTTTGAAAAGCTTGTGAAGTGTTGCTATTAGCAGTTACCACAAACAAGGACAAGTAGATATCTTATAATAACCTTCTAAATCCACAGCAGACCCCAGGTTGATGGTTTAGCTTCTTAAACTGCTAAGCATGCAGAATCTTTCACAGAACTTAATAGCAGCTGCTGAGAGCTCAATACTCGTGTTTTCTTTTTCTTTTCTTTTTTTTTTTTTTTTGACAGCTTAGAACTTTCGTATAGTTCTATTTCTTTACAGTTAAGTGGCATTTCTGATACGTCTAGCAATAGAGCTCCTGAAGAAAATGAACTTTGCATATTCCAGACTCACTGATGGGGTACGAAGATCAGAAGGCGGGTAGGGAGGCATAAACCAGAAAGATGTTTTCAGGTACACAAGGCTGGCATCAGAGAGCATTTGGTCAAAACAGAGTGGCCCATGTCTATTCCATCTCTTCTGGGAGTATGCTTACACTGAGGTTCAAGTGACTAAGGTGTCTAATCTGGCTACTATACATGCATTATCCCATCTACCCCTAAATAAGTCTTGCGGTGTATCCAGATCTGCATAAAGAAGCAATGTAAAGGAGGCCCCAGCAAACTGTCCCCTCACAGCTAGATTGCTGCTCTCAGAGCTCTCTTGGGTAGATCAGACTGTGCTGAGCAATTAAGTAAAAAATTAATCTGACGGTACACATTTAATAATCACAGTAAGAATTTGTTTTATACCTCTCAGAGAATTATCAAAATAAGGAGTTTATTTTCCAATCTTGTTTATAAATTTAGAAGGGACTACTTGACAGCTCTAAAATGAAATGGCATTTAAATCCAAAAGGAAGTGCAAAAAGTCCTGTAGGCATTTAAAGACAGTTTACATCAAATGTATGTTGCAAAAGGCAACTAGAGACAAATAAATAGCTTACCTGTCACATGGAGCTCAGTAGTACTGTTTAGAGAATTGAAAATATATTTTATAAAGAATTCTGGGGAGGGCAAACTTGCTTTCCCCATACAGACTCCTTGGAGAGCCAGAGTAATGATTAGAGCAGCCAGGCGTGGAAGAGTGTTTTCATCAGCACCATCTCTGTCCATTATATCAGCATTTTTCTCCAGAGTACTCACATCAACACACTGAAATCAAGAGAAAACAGCATGAAGACAGCCCTGGTCACCTCCATTTAAATAATCAGTGTGACAGGAGAAGAAACTGGAGAGAACACTTTCACAGAGAGCCAGTGTAGAAAAAAAAATACTAAGATTAAAGCTGTAATTGACAGCAGGGCAGCAAAAGTGAAACAGGACATTTTCAGGAGAACAGGCATAGAATAAAAAAGCCTGAATTTTTACTCAGTGTTGGGGAGGAAGGATAGTGCTTCATTCAGGTTATTTTTGCTTAGTTTTATTTTCATGCTGCTTCTGTTACATCTGTGTTCTCAACTGCATCTACATGTACTTCCAAAAAGTGGCAGAAAAGGGAGGATTTTCTGTTAAGGCAAAAGAAATTTACTCAAATAATACAGACTTTAACTCTTCATCTCAAATTTCAGAAAGAATTCTCTTAATGTTTTTAGTTCCCTACCTATTAAATGGAATCGAGAATTTGTTATGGGGCAGTTATCTGGGCACAATATGGAAATATAAAATTCTGCAGATAAAGGGTGACTTCCCTGCTGAGTGACCAAACAGAAGCAGCAGACAGTCGTGTACACCCGTGTGCGTGGTTGTGTGTAGGTCCAAAGTGAGGGAGCAAGCTACAGCTCTCTCAAGTTACCTGGAAACTGATCCCTGTTTTCTTTCATTTCTGCCTTTCTTGTTTATTTTCACTGCAAATAGTTGCAGTTTGAGAGAAATAAAATAAATAATTGGTGGAAAATATTTAAGTTCATTTGTCTCTAACCTATATTAACTAAACAGAAAAGTCAGCTAGATGAGCCAGTACAGTAATTATTTATTTTATTCATACTCGTCTCTCTCTATATACACCTTAAACACTGCAGAGAGGAGACTGGCATTTCTTTTCCCATCCATCCATTACACATTTACATTTCCACAACCTGAAATTTTACCTCCCATTTAAAGTAATGCATTAGCTGCTATTACAGAGAAGAGGATATTTTCTGTGAAACCAAAACATATTAAAAGCCACTAAAAATGCTGTTCTTCTATTACTACCCTGGATCTTTGGCCCTTTTCCATAACTCAAGTGCTGTGATTCTAAGCATTAGATAGTCTATAATGTTTTGAGCATCTTTTACAAAAAAAAAAAAACCTCTTTTCCCTCATGGCAGTGAGCGGCGAAGTCTCAGTTACTCAACCAGCTTGACAAGTGATTATACTGCCAGCATAAACAAACAGACCAAACAGTAAAGCACTTTATGGATTGTTATTCTATCTTGACATGCCAAATACCCACCGATGTCTCTTTACAGTTGCCCAGATACCATTGTAATTCTTGGAAATCGGCACGTTCACCAAGACTCAGAACCAAAAGTACCGGTCAATGAATAATTTATGATGGGAAATGATTACACAAAGAACACAGAAAGAGAAACTGGAGGGTCTCAGCTTTCTGCTGCACAGCCAGGACTCCTAGCCATCTTCTGTCTGCATAGGAAACTCTACTATAATATGGTGTAAACTGAGATCTAATGAAACGAAAAAGAAAAGGGCAAGTTCAAACTTTGCAATAAACCAAATTTAACTGGATATTATGAATAGATCTAAGGGGCTTTTCACAGCAGGTCAACCTGTACTTTAGGAGTTATCTAATCTGGCAAATACTTATTTTATTGCCCATTAAAAAGAAAAAGGTTTTTCTTTAGATTGTGAACTCTAGAATATTATTGTGCTATTTTATAGACCCTACTTGAGATAAGGAAAGATAAACAGCGGTGAAAAAACTTGATGCATGTTTCGTAAATTAAAAAGGATGATTTTAGCTAAATATACTCAATATGCTTTTTTCTTTTTTTTTTTTTTTAAAAAAAAAACCCTTTAAATTCAAGGTTATCTGTATTACTCTTTCTACAAGGCATATTTGTGCTGGTAGATAATTAGTCACAAATGTGTGTGTCCGAACTGAAGGAAACCATCATATCTTTGGACACATTCCTTATTCCACCCTGCTTTGGATGGACATGGAAGTGCAGGGCCTGGCAAGGATCTCATCACAACAAAATGATTCATCATTTCTGCTGTACAGACAGATCAGTTTTAGAGCTGTTCTGCTTTATACATTTAAATACAACCACTGCTGGTATATCTTTACTAATAAATACAAGAGATGAGAAAGTATCTTCTGTCCTTGAAGCCAGGTGCAAGATCTTGCATCTATACAGGTCTGCTCTTTTCCATCTGCCCTAAGAAAGGCAACTGCATCTAAAATACCTCTTGGGAATGGTCCCTAATATCCCTGTATCCCATATATATATCTCCCCAATGATGTCCCAGTGGACTCTGTGGAAGTGCGAGGTAGCACATGTCAAAAGCAAGTCAAGGGAAAGGCTAGTATTAAAGTGTGTACAACAAAAGACCAATATTCAGCCTGTGAACTGTTATTTACCCGTTTTCTGGAGAAACATGATACTGACACAATGTCTGAACTAGCTTAAAGGCATTATAACAGTAATAAATATGAAGTTATTTTTACTTATGTTTTCTTTACCTGGGTTTCGGAAGTTTTAAAATGTTGCCTTACTGCAGCCAAAATATCTTCAGTTTCATTCCGTGAAAAATAATAACAGTCTTCATCATGTCTTAAACTAAGCATACTCTGTAGGTAAAATTTATAATCCTTATTATTCAGGCTGAGTTCTGAAGAACACGTGTCTCTATGATGAAGAATGCGGTAGAGAAGAATAAGAGAAATTCTCTCAAATACTTCTTCGCTGAGATGGTCTTCTAACTTTCCACCAGCTATTAGTAACAAAGCATCTGGTTCAAGGCACTGTGAAAAAGTAAAAATAAATGGAAATTCAACTCAAGTAACACATTGCCAGTCATCTGCAAATACAATTAGAGAGAACAGGAGAATTAAACTCTTACATTTAAGGGATCAAATCTAAGCCTACACGTATGCAGGGTGATGGAATGGCAGAGGGGTACAGGTAATTCACCATTACACTTCTATGGCTGCAAGATCATATTGTGTTTTTTTCCAGAGCCCCTTCTGTTTTTAAGAAATGTCAGGTACCCAAGGGATTTAAGATTTACTACAAAACAGGACTAACTCTGATCAATCATTTTAGAGAAGCGAAAGTCTTCCACTGGCTTAAATAGATCATATTTCTGATTATAAATATATTCAATAACGGCTAGGGCTATTTGTATTTTCACCATATTTTTACATTAAAAGACAAAGACCAAACCTGGACTGTAGTTAATTCAGGGTATGTAAACAGAAGTTACATCACATTCAATGCACTATTAAGAGACTTAATTGACACTGAAATAATAGTTATTTTTATTTTTTCTCAATGAATTCTGTTAACTGGAACAACTAAGTCCAGTGCAAAAAGCCAGCACAAGGTCTCAACACCATTTAGTCCTCCAAATGCATTTCATTTATATACTTACCATGTGCCAGCTTTCTATCTGAGCACAGATCGATTTATTTATTTATCTATTTGTCTATTTGTTTATATAAATGTCTCCATTTTTCTTGATACAAAGAACTTTCCAGAAACTTTTGTCAGATCAAAAAAAAAGTTAATATTTAAAATTAGACCAGAAGACTAAGATACCAGATTCCAGAATAAAGAAAGTTTCTTGAAGAGATCTGTAACTATTGCCAGTCATTGTGTAGCTGTTTTTTTCCAACTGGCTCTGCTTCATGCACTTGTAGGGATGTCAGCTAATCTCAACTCTTATGGTAAAGCAGCTGGACTGTGCATTTCAGAGAAGAATCTACAACACATGGAAGTACCATGGGAGGATGAAAACAACACACTAATAAATTCATTAATCCAGACGGAACTTAGTTTGTCACACTGAATTGTTTGTGGCTACAAGAATGATGTGTTGGTCGATGTGGCTCACCTACGTAAAAGCTGAGCAAAGTCAAACACACATTGTCATGTTCAGAAGCCAAAGTTCCTCTGAGGAACTGACAGAGCTCCTACTTTTTAACAGAAATAATTCTAACAAAAATTCTCACAAATACTCAATCTAAAAAAAAAAGAGAACTGTGGATGGTAATTGCCAAATTCAATATTTATACTTGGAAATAAACTACATTACAGTATGATCCACTGTTCCCTGCCTAGATTGTCTATCAAGATCTATAATTCTAACTTTTTCTAATGCATGTCTCTGAGCATTATTATTTGAACTAGAAGGAATATAGCTATTCTTCTGTCCCAAAAGATCTCAAGTTAGACAACTAGCCTTTTCAAACATGCAATAGTAATATAGTAAACATACTGCATGTAGTGGAAGATTTTCAAAGACTTCTATAATATTTCAAAACCCAATGAAGATAAATCGTAGTCAGTGAGACTATTGTTTCCTTTTGCAAGGAAAATTACTGAAAAGGAATTGCTACTTGGAAGGAAGCAGGGGCATTGTAAAAGATGCAGCTACTCCATAGTATATGGGTAGCACAAAGAGTGTGAGATATCAAGAGGATATAAATTGGTGAATCACTGGTTATTTTGCTCTTACTAATATTTTACAGGCATAACTATCTGCATGGTCTTGGTTTAGAAATGCTCATTTCCTAAAAAAAAAGAGGCCAATTTTGAACCTGGACACTGAACCCTGAGTTTCTTTTGTTTAAGAGGTGAGAAGCTGGAAAAAAATTATCTTACCACTACAAGAAATATATTACTTTTATGTGCTTAGGAGAGAAAGAAGTGTCAGATGGCATTCAATAGCTGCCAGACCCTGCCCAGAGTCTTGGGGCCAATATGTAACAACAAACCAAAAAAGGGTCTTAAAGAATGTTAAACTTCACTGCTTTTAAATACTCATTGGAGACATCATTAAAAATGAAAAAGTACCTAAAAACAGTCATGTGGTATGACTGGAATCCTTGATTTAGAAGGGAAAGCTGAGTCTGAAATCAACTAGTTGTTCCCAACAAGTATGGGAAAGAAAATGCCAAGCTAAGGTGGAGCATTCAGTTTCAAATTTTTACTACCTTCAAGGATAGTGCTTCTCAAATAATATTTGCCATCTTGGCTTACCAAATTTTGTTAAATTATCTTGGAAGATTTCAGCACAGTGTCATATGTTCTGCATGTCACTGAAGGTGCCATCTCTCATGGATTTTCTATACAAAACTGTGTTCATGTGGCACAGGCAGTGCAAGATGTGTGAAGTGTTACTGACACAGGCAACACTGAGAAGTACTGGAAATGATGAAAATCCTCAAAGTCTTCCCATAGGAAATTTCCAAGATGTGGAAGTCCTGAGCAAAGCAAGACTCGGCTAAGTTTCACTTAGATTACTTCTATCCAAGGATACAGTGGGTATGTGCTCCACAAATACATCACAAATACAAGAAAAAAAATATGGCAATCCAGAGAAGCAAAACTTTTAGGATGACTCTATAGCCATTACTGTTTAATACATTCTCAGCTTTTGATCTTGGTCCATATCTGGTACATATCCATTGCCCATATGTGCAGAGAAAAACTGCACAATCTCCTTCGTAAAAATTATCCATTTACAGAATAACAGACATTTACATTATTTATGTAGGAAATTTCACATTAAGTCTCATGAAGAATGAGAGCATTTGCAGAAAGGGCCAATTAAGGGAGTACTTGTCTACTGGACATGAGAAAAAGGTCTCCATTTCATTGGCTTGGCAGATTGTCATGAATACTATATTGTGAAAGCATTCACCTTTATGACCATCCTCATAATTCTAATATAAAGTGACACTCTGCTGTATGTAGGTCACTGAACAATGCCAGAGCTACAGTAACGTTAATCAAAGCCAAGACTGACCAAGCTCTTTGTAGTCCCTTTCAGCTAAGTTGCTCACTTACCACTGTCTCTGTCCCACCAGAAGCTATGATCTTATTACACTTGCTCCTTTCTTTGTCAAATCGGGAATCAGTTCTGAAAATATTCTCTACTCAACTAGACAACAAAACCTTCTGTAAAGCTGTACCCTGGACTATTTCCAGTTTCGACTTGCATTTGTAGATTCATTGTTCTGCCTTTGACTTTCCTTGACCTGAACTGCTTACCAAAACTCCCCCCTAAGTCTTGAATATTTCAGTGAAGCGGCACATAAATCTGAGACAATCCTGTCTGGGTTTTATTTTTATGAACTAAAATCCAAACAAAAAAAAAAGGTGGCAGTACTGGTACCCAATTTTTACCCGTGTTTTTCCACAGTGGAAATCCTCTGTGCCTCAAATGCAAGCTCATGCTTTTATAGTTAAATCAGGGTAAAGTAGAAAGATCTTTGCTGGAAAATAAACACTTGACAACTTTTACGGGAAAATTATTAGTGTTATGCAACTGAAGCATGGAGTTTTTAAGGAATGTTTGTCGTGTTTGGAATATCTCTTCATGAGCTCAAACAATAAATATTACTAATTCAGAATGAAACAGTTAAAGCAGGGGAAATTTTTTGCTGCAACAATAAGTCCATTACATGTTTAAGTTTTGTATGCAGGATAGTATCACTCTAATAAAGAATTCTAGAACTTACTAATGATCCTGTAAAGATATCCCTCATTAATTGAAGCACTAACCAGATTACAATCCTCTTGCATGCCATAAATCCGCTGTGGGCACTCAGCTCTCTCCAGTAACATTTTGACCAGTTCTCTTGAGTGGTTCATGTAGAGCTCAGTGTTGTCAGCTGAAAGAATGCGTAAAACTTCCATCAGATAGCCTCGGCTGGGAGCAGAGCTGCCATCCTGCCCATGCTCTTCCCCAGGCTGTCCTTCAGCAATGAGCACGCTGAGTATGAAAGCAGAACATACCACCCCAAGAGCTGGATGCTTGGTCAGAACACGCATCTCCTCTTCCTGCAGTGTGTGATCCACACTGAATGCTGGATTGTTGTTTGCACTTCACAGCTTAAACACGAAACCTGAGGAATCTGAATGGTAAAGGGGAAAAAAAACCCCAACCCTTTAATTAGTGTGAATGCAATATGTTTGAAAGGATTTATTAATTGGTTGGCTAAGCTGATTTGCAGTGACAAGCTGTTTTTGAACAACAGGGAGCCTGTAAGGGTTTTACAGCCCAGAACAGCAGGAAACTAAGACAACCATGGCCTTAAAACTTCCGCAGAATTACCAACAAGTGGTTGACTCAAAGTGCCCTCCCCTCCTCATAAAAGAAATGTGTATGATTTTCATGTCAGTATTATGTTATTGCATTCACTAATAATCCTCTTCAGTAAGAACAGGAAAATATCATAGCTTTCACTTTCATGAAACAGGTTTTTAGCAGCAAAAATAGCTGTAAATAAAGATTACTAGTCTAATTCTGATACGAATGTGCAGTAATTATGTTACACAGCAATGATATAGAGGAGATTTTATTTTCAAAACACTTTACCAATGTTACCAAACTCCAGCTATACAAAACAAAACAAGAATGAACACATTAAGTCTCATGTACTTAAAAATTAGTGATATTTTTTGATCAAACAAAAGAGTAACAAAACTGAGGTCATCGTTTCATTCACAGAACTCAGTGAATAAACAGGATAAACACACCAGAAGCAACAAGTTTAATGTGTTAACTCTAGATGCAAACCACATTCTGTACTGTCACTATCCTTCCTAATATACCATCGCCTCTGCTTTAACGGTAATGTATCTCAGTATCAAAGAGCAAGAAACATAAGAGTTTCACTTCAGTTTTATACAAAGAGGTTTTCATTTTATTGGCAGGCAGATGCTGGCAGTCACACACATTTCCAGATGATAATACACATGTTAAACAGCCACACATAAGTTCAGCTTCTTTTAACAGCAGTATACGTGTGTGTCTTATTTTAAAGGAAACTCTGCTAACAAGTATTTAAAATGAAAAAAAAAGAACTGCTAATTTCAAACTAGCATTCACTCAGATAAAGGTTAGTATGTTTTCAGATTTTAGTAAATCTTTTGGTGTTTAGATATATTTTACTGTTAGTCGTTAGGAATATGTATCGTTGTTATGACAATGCACTTATTTCTAAACATTATTTTCTTACCTTCTGGAGGGAAAAAGAATGCTTGTGTATCTAGCTTTGTGGCCTTCTGAATCCTCAGAAGTATTTAGCTGCTGGAAGTCCAATGTTTTTAAAATTCCTTGATGGTGCTCTGGAAGCTGGAGAGGATTAGTTTATTACTGCCTTGAAAAGTTTTCAGTTGCTATGGAGAGAGCTGCTCTTAAGGTAACAACGGAGGTGGATAGGAATTAGTACATGTTCTTCTTGGCAAGTTCTAAGTATCACATTATTGAATGTATTTCACATACTTTTGTAATAATTTTATGTAAACAATATTTTAGCAGTGCAAGATGTGTAAAATCTATTGAAGAATGTATTTCATTACAATGGATAATACATACAAGCACTCTAACAGTTGTCTACATTACTGCGTTAATCTGATCAATTTTACAACAAACCTGAATATCTTTTTTTCATCAAAATGTTACTTCTTTTTGCAAATATGAGAAAAGAATAGAAATATAAATGTTTTTTAGCACCTCCATAGAAAAATGTTATTTTGGGAGGGAAAACACTGTCCATAGAGAATGGGCTCTTTCATCCGCACTGATTCTGTGCCAAATTTGCACCAATTAAAAAAGCTGGGATAGCTCAGACTGTGGTGAAAAAAAAAATTTTTTCCACCCACTCAGATTTTCCAGAGCGATGCTGTTAGAAAGTCCACATTTACGTCACCATGGCATTACAGCATTACAGCACTGGAAGTTAGTGTGAACAGTCACAACTGACAGATTTCCACAGCGACAGGTACACCAGTCATGTAATTCTCCCACCTTCCAAACCTTCAGCGCAGGAAAGAAGAATTAGTATCTCGGTTGGCTCAAAACAAAGCCTGGGAAGCAGTAAGCCTGTAGTAATAGAAACGTTGTCATTCTCTTTAAAGCTAGAGGAACAAAAAACCCTGGGTTCTAAAGTGCAGATAATGTTTCCTACAAGGTGGTGAGCTAAAAGGGAATAGCCTTGTTTTAGTAAGGCTGAGAACTGCCAGCTGATAATGACTATTAAAAAAAAAAAACTTAAACTGACCACACCAGCTTGAGGGAAGTGCAAAATGTAAATGAATGTTCTCAAAAATACAAAGTACATGAAAGTATGTAAAAACTCTTGTATGATCAAGGCTAAGCATTTTAAAAATCAGTCCTTCTATTAGATACTCAAGTACAAAAAACCCCTCACCTTTGTATCAAATTATCTTTTATTTTACTTCATAAATTGCAAAATACATTTATCAAACTAACATTGAAAAAAATGCAACTTTATGGGAACAAGAATTCCAGAAATTTTCATATTTAAAATAATATTTTATATGAATGACTGAAAAGCAGAAACACATGAAAATACACGTCCTTTAGCTTTTATATAATTTGGTCTGTGAAACAAAGCTAACTATCTCCATATTTGTTCCACTAATAAAAATAATTCCTCAGATAATGAAGAAATAGCTTCCAGCATTTAATTCCGGGGATTGTTTAATCTCCAAACAAACATAGAACAATTGTATATAATTTGGTGTTTTGTATGGAAGTACAAATTGAAATTAAGAATTAATTCTCTTAAATTCAAGTGTGTAAACAGAAGGTGAATTATTTCAATTTATTGAGAGAAGGTAACATTTAAAAAAACCATTTGATGATTTATAACTATTGAAAGCCGCTGAAATAAGATTTACATAATCATACTGGCTATATGTTACATTAACATTTATGTTACAGAGTTATGGTACAAAAAGGAAACATTCGGTGTATTAAAAAGCAACAGATAATATTGATGCAGGGTATTACGGCTGATTTCAAAGGAGAATTCACTTCCTTCTTTAAGATAAACCATTGCTTATAAATGAATTTCTCAGTGGTGGCAAAATCACTGATAGGAACTCAAGCCTCAACCTCTGCTTTTACCCCTGACACCAGAGTACTACCTGTGCTTTCAGTCATGCCACTGTCATCAAAGAATTCTTCTGTGTGCACAGCACTTGGATTACTTCTTTTGAAGTAATTGCTAGAATCAATTGCTAAGTCCCTTTTCCAAGCCCTTCTCTAGTAGCATTCCTCTATCACCTACCCATCCTGATGCTGTGCCAACTGATAAAATGGGACAATGATGATAACAAAGCTATGTAGTTAGATGCCTATTAGAAGTTTGCTGAGATACACAGAGAGAAAGAGATCACTGGTACAGTTTAACATGTTAAAACCTCCCAAAGCATCTATCACTATTACTGTTCTCTCACGTGTTACAAGCCTCTGCCATTTCGGCTCAAATTTGCTTGCATGTCTCTTGGTGATTTTTAATAAAGGGGGAAAATGCCCATGCACAGTGCTTGTAACCCAGTGGCTCTCTACTTACTGTAGAATGATAACACGCATGGAAGAAAGAGCCCTCAGAGGATGTGAACAACTAGGGTAACTCAAATTGAAGTAGCTTACCATTCTAACATAATGACAGACTGTATAGAGCAGAAAGAGAAGCATAATGAAGTTCCTGATTAAATAAGCAAATTATTTTTTCTTTTATTCCATTCTACACTTAGTTAAGGACTTTTGCATGATCAAGCAAGGATGTGAGCTTGAGAATTTGCAGAGATAATCAATCATACTTACAAGAGAGTGATTGCTGACAGGCATAGGTACATGTCCCAGGAGAATAAGTAAGAGAAGCAATAAGATAAAAGGAAGCATAATAAAAATGGGAACTTCTCCAAACTCTTATTTCCTTATTGGATTCATGATCTCAGACAACTGTGTACAAAATTTTCTCCACATACAAATGCAATCTTTTATGACCTAGAAAGCTCATACAGTAATATCCTAACTTCCATTCTTAGTGAATAGGAGTGAAAGTAATTTCCAAGTGGCATAACTAGGCAATGAACATGATAAGCATATATAGCAAGCCTTCTTTAGTTACAGGACTTTTATTTATTTATGTGGTTTTAATTTTAAGTGAGTCAGTAAGACTTACTGCCACTTATATTGTTGTTTCTCCCACCTACACACCTGCTGCAAGAACAAAGTGAGTTGCCCATTCACAAATGCCATGAATAACTGTACTCTACAATTTACTGGTTTTCAGAGGATCAGTGGATAAACTATGTAAGAATATGAAAACTCTTCAGAGAACTCACTCTGAGATGACAAGGATATTCCTATGAGCTCTACCAACCTGACAAATGGCTTGATTTTATTTGTACAGCAGAATGGGAAAAGGATGTAGGCATCATTTTAGCAAGACCCCTGCTGAACTTCACAGCTTACTGAGAAATGCAGCTATATAACTCATATTCCTTAAATACTGTGTAACTTGTTTGGCTGGACTAAGCAAATGTGGTTTTTGCCTTTTTATCAATCACAGTAATTACGGCAAATAGAAGAGAATTCTGTGGTACTGCAGATTTCCTCCATGTTATTAATGTAATGTGTGCACATTGCTATAATGACAGCCATAGGCAGCATATTGACATATGAAAGGACTACATTTTGCATGTAATTTGTGTAGAATTTCAATATATAAAGCATCTTTGCCAATGAATTAATGCCAGAGTGCTATAATAAAAAAATGGCAGTGCTTTAAAATTACCACAGGCTATTCAGTTTCTCTGGCCTCACATGTCAGTCCTAACAGTATCACATATATTAAGATTGCCAATGAATTTAAATAAATGAATGCTACTGAAATTATCTGTTACATATATTAACATAAAGTTTTATATATTAATATTTGTCTCTGGAACAAGCCTTGTATTAGTTCAGGATTACAAAATTCACCTGGTAGTCAGTAGAAAGTTTCCTAAAAAGACCTGGAAATCTAGTTACATTAAAATAGAACAGCAAGAACTAATGGATACTTCCACTCCAGGCCAGCAAAGCCTCTTACAAGAAATGTAGCTTCAGAAGTGCCTTCTCACATATTACTGAATTAATCTGTGATATTTATTTTCCTAAGATATTCCTGGCATGAAAGCTTATATGGGTTAACAAAAGAAAGTGTCCATTTATATGGAAAGTGTGATCTAAAACCTCATTAATTGCCCCCATCTTACTACAGACTTCTCCCTCACACAACCTCTCCATTGCTGAATCTCTGTCCCTGTTTCAAAAAAAAATAATAATTGGGAGGTAGGGTGTAGAAGACTGCGTCGAGTATTTGTCTCAACATTGTCGAAACATCAAACCACCACCTGAACAATGGAACTTCAGTTAAACCATAGGACTAGAGCCAATTCCTGTTATCTTGCAAGCCAACTCCTGTTGTCCTGCGAACCTGAAGGCAGAGCTGATTCTGAGAAATTTAGCCCAAATCCTAGAATGGAGGGACAATGAAATAACCAGTATTGATAGAAAGCAATTAAATTTAACCAAATACAAACTTCATCACATTACAGTGAACTTAGTTTCCACCTTTGTTAAAACTACTGACCAACTAATCTCTCTCCCATGTAACCCAGTATTACATCCACTGTTTGAGGGTTTGGTAACAAAAGCAGCAAGAGGGGAGTTTGCTATCATAAGAAATGCTTGTACTTTATGAAATAAAGTTTTTTACTTTTAGAAGTTGTTTATCTATATATAACCATAGATAACCTAAATACCAGTCTTCCCAATGAATGCTCATATGTAACACTTAGATTATAAAATAAATGCTTATTTTTTCCTAGCCATGAGAATAAATACAGAAAATACCAAATAAGTACTACTTTAACTTTGCAAATACAGTTTCAATTAATACGCCATATATTTTTGTAGTATTGTTCTACCCAATTTAGGAACAATTCTTATTTTATCATCAAGAGGACACAGTGTTCATTCTGCTCAGTATTGGCCACAGAATTCTTTGTATCACTAGTTCCTGGAACAGAATTGCTGTATTTAATAATACCTCAGCAAATTTAGCATCCGTTTGTCATTGGTTGTGTGTTTTGCGTTGTTTCATTTTGGAAGAAATGTTGATTCAGTGTGTATTATACTAAGAAGCACAAGAACACTGTACTGAGGTGAGATATTGGTATCTTCATTGGTTTCCTCTCCTGAATGAATATTAAAAGCAGTTTATGAAGTGTATAGGTTATCTTCTCATGATGGGCAACAATAGCACTCATCTATATAAGCAATTTATTATGACTGCATGTTCTTTGTACACAAATGTATATACAAGTAGTATGAAATAAATCCAAAGAATATGAAAGAATCATAAAAAAACCCACCAGGTCTAATTCAGTATGATTATTCTGTTCCTTATGTCAACACAGCAGGATTTCTCCACTTACTGAATTCAACTGATGAGTATGTGTGATTATAACTACAATCCTTATTTCCAATTAAGTATATTCACAATAATATTTAGAATTTTAAGATCTTTCCTCAAAATATTTGGCTATGTGCATGCAAAGATTACATTTGCCTCTTTTATGATTGCATAGTCTACGTGCCTCAAAACTCCTGTGGATGAGCAATACATGCAAGTCTTAACCATCCATTATTTCCCATCCTACACATTCTTGTTATGACCCTGTAATATGTGCTTATTATGTACTATTATGTTTCACACCATATTTAAAACTCCAACTCTCTAATTCTTTCTGCATGAAAACCTAAATATCCTCTGTATCCTGACCCAATGTCATCAGTAAACTCTATGCCAAAAATAATTAAGTATAAGAGGAGTCTAAAGACCTGAATCTTAGAAGATCTCGCTGGCAACCTCATGCCAGGTCATCAATCCCTTTTCCAAGTAATCTACAACCTTCTAGATTTTCACGCACCCTCAGTTTTTCTATCTCCTTCAGTTTAATAAGCAATTTCCGAGTGGGTACCACATCAAATAGTTATCTCAATTGTTATAGTGAAGTCCTGACAGATCTGGTCTACTGCATCTGCTTTATCCAGAAGATCAATCATTTAAAAACACACAAAAAATGTACCTTCCTAGTAGTTTATTAATTAGTTCGTCTTTACCATCTTTTGAATGGAAACAATGGCTTATTTTTAGGCATTTTTTTTCATAAAAGTAGAAACTAACAAAATACAGAATTAGTCCTTTCAAGTTGTGTAGATGCATTGAATAAATTACAATATTGAAAATAATGAAAATACTGAATGTTGAAAATATTGAGCACATTGAAAATAAAACTAATATAAATGTAGATTATCAGAAAAGCCTTAATTTTACATCCAATCATACAGCATCAAACCTCTTGGAAGTAGAAACACTTTCTCAGATTTT
Organism: Tetrax tetrax; assembly: GCA_009806455.1. Classification (NCBI taxonomy): domain Eukaryota; kingdom Metazoa; phylum Chordata; class Aves; order Otidiformes; family Otididae; genus Tetrax; species Tetrax tetrax. The sequence goes on from WHYT01017693.1 coordinate 146,580, forward strand.
TTCAGTCTCTCTTATAGTACTTAAACTGTTTCTAGGTAAGTCAATATTGTATTTGTTTTGGCAAATTCAGCTGGAAGCTACTAAAAATATATACATAATCAGCCACGTCTGAAATTGAAGTTTACTTAAATCCAAAACAAAGGCACAGAGTAGGTAAGCAAATTATAAAGACAATTTTACTCTTAATTCCCTCTAGACTGCCATTTCTTAAGAACTAAAAAGCTGCTAATTTAATGCCCTTCAGCTTTTGGAGTTAACAGCACTGGCATAACCAAGGCTCCACTCCCTTCTCAAATGTCTTTTCTGGTTTCTACTTTTTAAATCTAAGTTATATACAGTGCTCATTGACCATACTTATACAGATGGCATTAGTTAATATCATTGCGGACACCATGAAGGACTGTGTGTTGGAAAGCAGATTGCAAGCATGGACCTTGGATTCCTCCTTTGTTAATCATCTCAAAAAACTCAGCTCATTGCCTGAACACTTTCTGCCATGTCCAAAAAATGAATGAAGCTACAGTACAGTTTTTTGCAATTAAGGCTATTCTTATATCACAAACAGTCACTGCACTAAGTAGCGAAGACAAATGTAGAGATCCTAGCTGTGATGACAATGAGTAAGAATAAACAAATAAATAGTGGTAATGTCTTTTAATAATTAATAATTATTAATTATCAAATTATTAATTATTAAATAATAATTATTTTAATAATTAATAATTATTAATATAGAAAGCTGTGGCTGAAACCCATCTCTGTCAGGTACCAGAGAAGAACTTTCCCTAAAGTAGATGGTGGTGGGGTAGGTATCACACCAGCAGGCCCTGAATTTCGTCATGGAAAGCCTTATAATACTCAGCTGCAAATGATCAAGCACAAGTCTTTGTAACAACATCACTCATTCTGATGTTGGTTGGTATTTTAAGCTTTAATTACCAATTTTGAATTGTTACCACCCAGACAATCTACGACTAATCAGTACCTGTAATCTCCCACACACTGTTCCAGGAACTGCTTGCCTGAATTTTCTATTTAGTTCTAATTATAACCTCTTATATAGGAAACAGTAACATCTGTATTAAAGTTGTCCTTTCATCAAGAGAGCAATTGGAGATTTAAAGTAAATAATTCTTCCAATTTTTGCCCACAAACTACTAGTTTATCTTGAAGATGCCTCATACTGTATAACTTCTACTCTCCATTTACTGAAACCTAAGCTACATCTGAAAAAAAAAAAGCTCTTTGAAAACATGTTTTACTGAAAATAATATATCTTTTAGAAAACTCAAGACAAGCCAGAAATTTCACTCATATAGTTCCAATAAGAAATTACTTCCTTCTTAGTTTTGCATCTATAACTTCTATTCAGTTACATGGAAGGATTTCAACCTATGTCTTCCAGTTCACAGTTTTTAAGGACAGAAGGGATCATTTAGGATCATTACACAGCTTTGCATTAAAGCAGGACAAAAAAAACATACCCAGGAATAAGCCCATTGTGTGTTTGCATTCTAAGATATATTTATCTATGAAATTCAGCAATTCAAAAGCTTCATTTGAGTCTCTAACTCATCATCAGGAAAGCTGTTTCTGAGCTTTGTTATCCTCACCTTTAACATGTATGTGTCTTACTTGCAGGGTGAATTTGTTTAGTTTCAGGTTTTCCACTTTATCTTCAGTATGACTAAACATCCAATGCAGTGAAAAAAACTTACAGACATAAGCATATGCTGACCGTTATGAATATCTGTCAAAATTTTCTTTGAGAATGTAAGGAGATTAATTTCAAATCTCATAATAAGACATATTTGCAAGGTTTTAATTGACTCTTATAGCTTTTTTTTTTCTGAATATTATCACAAGTTTTCCACGTCTTATTGAAACTTAGAATTTTTACACATTATTCCAGTGATGATTTACACTGAGATCATATGTAAAGAAAATATAATTTCCTACTTTAGTACATCTCAGCCTTTTAACATAAAACTGTTCATCATCTCACCCACAGCGCTACACTGGGCACTAATTTTCAGCCAATTATCCACTATCTTATCAGGTCAGTGTTCCAGGGCACCATCCCTCATCTTCTCAGTGTGACTCTAATTTATTACTATTTTTTTTTAGTTTGGGAGCTTCCTTAGATTGCTAACACTCTCAATGTTCAATGAAGGCTTTTATTGAGTACAATGTTTCTAATATTTTTTTTGTTTGTTTGTTTTCTGGTGGACTTTGTACCTTCGCTATAAATTTTGGCCTTAGTAGTTTCTCTTTTTTTTTTTTTTAGTGCTGAGAGAAATGTTGAATGTCATTTGATCAAAAACACCCTCCAGAAAGCCTATTCTCCTAATTTAAGGTGACTACTCACTTTTAAGTCCTTATATATTTACCAACTTGCCATTCAGGATTTGTTTAATTAAATTAATATTGCTTTATGGGATCCCACAAAGTATTTTTTTTTTTTAAATTCCAGAGTCATTCAGGAATCAGGTGAAAGCTTCATGGAAGCCTAGGCTTCTGCACTGTCAGACAAGTTTATAGTCTTATGAAAAACCTATCACTGTTGATTAGTCCAGATCTGTTTCCCATGTAAATATAGTGATTAGTATTAACTATGTTACTGTCTTTTAACTCTTCATTGACTGCATTCCACAGTACCTTTCCCTGCTGTTCGCTAGAATTAATGTCTGGTGAAATGGCCTATAGATACCTTGTCATCCTGTTTTTCCTTTCAAAAATACTGGAACAATTTCAGCTTTTCTTCCATTCTGTGAAATTTCACCATGCTCCAAGACATGAGTTTTTTTCTAAAACAAACGTTAACTGTCCACAATGCTCTGTGACCAATACTTTTGGGTAAGTATATGCTGTCCCGTCTGGCAGATGTAAAAACATTGAACTGAAATAATTATTTGGTTATGACAGAGTAGGAAGTATCTTTATATTAGAATAAGGCAGTAAACATAATATTTTTTTCCAAAGCTGGCATATTAACATACTTATATGAACTTATACGTATGCTTTTAAACAGCAGGTCAAGGGAGGTGATTCTCTCCCTCTGCTCTTGCGTGAGACCCCACCTGGAGTATTGTGTCCAGCTCTGGGGTCCCCACCATAAGAAGGACATGGACCTGTTACAGCAAGTCCAGAGGAGGGCCATGAAGATGATCAGAGGGCTGGAGCATCTCTCCTACGAGGAAAGGCTGAGAGAGTTGTTGTTCAGCCTGGAGAAGAGGAGGCTGTGGGAAGACCTTATAGCAGCCTTCTGGTGCCTACGGTTGGCTTATAGTGATAGGACAAGGAGAATGGCCTTAAACTGAAAGAGGGTAGATTTAGGTCAGATATAAGGAAGAAATTCTTTACTGTGAGGGTGATGAGGCACTGGAACAGGTTGCCCAGCGCAGTTGTGGATGTCCCATCCCTGGAAGCGTTCAAGGCCAGGTTGGATGGGGCTTTGAGAGACCTGGTCTAGTAGGTGTCCTTGCCCAGGGCATGGGGGTTGGAACTAGATGATCTTTAAGGCCCCTTCCAACACAAACCATTCTATGATTCTATGATCTAGACCTTGCATCAGTGGTTAAATTTCCTTTGGTTTTGATATACCTTTTGACAGTTATTACTGAGTACTTTGGTTTCATACTGATTACTTTGGTTTTGATACACTAGTAAATCTTTCTTTGATGTTAAACTTAGCATCTAATAGTCTTTTTTTTCTTTAATATTTGTGCTTTTTTTCATAAATGTTGACTCTGTTTACATACTTGTTCTCGTTGCCATCAGCCTCCCCCCTCCCCACCCCCTTGTTAGTTTATACATTATTTGAGGGCATATTTATATTGCTTTACGTAGAAGTACAACTGGAAGAAGGGGACACATGGTACAAATTAACAAGTGATATTCAGAAAATTGATAAAGCAAAATAGAGGATTTATGACCAAAAAGTTGTTGTTATTTTTATCATATGCTTTCTTAAAAAATTACTTTTAAGTAATTCCTTCTTTAGTGAATGCAAAATTGGTGCTATTTCTGTTTAATAGGACATTCTTAGTTAGCAATAATCATTCTCATTTTATTTTTAAAAAACCTCCACTCATCCAGTTTTGCTCATCAAATTTTCAGCTTTAAGGACAGAGCCATTTTAAAGTATCAGCCATGTATATTTTGTTTAGAATTATTCATATATGCATACATGTATATGAAATCAAGACATGAACAGATGCCTTTAGGCATCAACTTTTAGTTCAGGGACCAATCCACTTCTATCAGTCACAGTGGCCTTTAATTTAGAATTAGGCTATACAGATTTTGGTGAGTCTGTGGTAATTATAATTTTAGATAATTCTGAAATGCTGACTTCAAAGCACTGTGCTAAAGATAATATGCTCAGCTTAGAGCTAACAAAAAGAGTAAAAGGATGTAAAAAGAACAAGATTTAAATCCACCCAAATAAGTGTAAGTTATGTCTTAAAAAGCAAAACATAGGAATCTGCAGCATAGCGACAATTTGGTACCTATGGTTCCTCTGTAAAGACCTTTCAAGCCTTTCCTTCTGCTGAACAAATTCCTTCAACAGTACAGAAAGAACTAGCTTCTCCTTTGCTCCTCCTAGCTCATCTGTTCAGATGACGACAAGAAAAACATCTGCAACCAAAAAAAAATATATTAAAAATATAAGAAACTGAAATTATATTTAAGAGGCAAATTCTTATTAGCTCCAATACCAGTAACTATTCAGGTAGTGTTGAACAGCAGTCCATGATAACTCTCTGCTGAGCAACTGCTTGTACTTTGATTTAGCAGCTGAGCAAGCTATTGTGCCTGCTGGGGATTTATACTGAGGTGCTCAATGTGAGTAGCTTGTGAACACCAGAGGCAGAAACTTTCCTGGAACTGAGGGTCTGCTGCAAGCAAATTGTCTGCTTAGTATGATACTAACCAAGCCTACTGCAGCTCTGCTCTTCCTGCATTTCTTGCTCCCACGCTGCCTTCTACACACTTGGAAATGGATTTGGAGATAACGAAAGAAGAACATTTATCCTAATCCCCCTTTTCCCCACTGCCCTTTTTAAACACACATAGAGGAGTTCAGAAAATCATAAATGTAAAGTGTAATCTTAGTTTTCACAGTTAAAGAGAGTGTTTATTAACAATTAGATACACTCGCTTACACTTAACAATAGACAATCTGCAGCCCAGTGTAAGGTTCAAAGCAGCCAAGTAGAACAAGTCAATGGCTGGCACTCATGAGCTTGAAAAAGAAAGCCTAAGTGGATTAGTATGCAGAGTGTTAGTGCATTGAGGTATTTTTAAAATTAACTCTCTACAAGGAGGTTTGTGGGTTTTTAATCTGAATTTTATTTCAGAAATTCCTTTTTGCAGAAATCTTGAAAAGAATTAAAGAGGAAGATGAGGCAAATTTATATCAGATGAAGAAAACAAAGATTCTTCATAAACCAGTGAGAAGTGTGAGTCTTTGTGTAACTTCAGAAGAAAGTCTGGAGAATGGATACATCCCAACGTATTGGATTTCCTCTCCATCTTCTGAGTGATGACTCTTATTGCATTGTTTCTATGCCTCCTTTTCAGTAACACAGAACTCTTCTACAAGCAAATCTTGTCAATTAAAGGCAATAAATGACACAAACACATTGACACTCTGCACACTGTGCTAACTGGGTATGTATGAACTCCAGTTTGCTTTCTTACTGCAAAAAAAAAATCTGAGATACACCTGCCAAAGACTATCTTTACTGTCATTTTGAAAGAGAGAAGTACATATGCATGAGAGAGGGAAATACGCCCTGCTCCATTTTGGCATGTTCCTTTATACTATCTCTTCTTTATTACGTCTATAAGCTGAACTAAATCTTTCAGAATGCAAATGTGTGGCTGTACGTTGATTAATAAATTCTTTTAAAAACTTCAAACTTTAAAGTAAAGCTGACACCCTTAACCTGCCTGCAACTCTTTGGGTTTTGATCTGAATTTTTTTCATAAAAGTTAATACGCAGTTCCACAGAAGATTTTTAACACAAGCATAGAGCCCACTAATTCCCTTTCATTATGTTTTTTCTTAAAAAAAACCTTTTCCTACTTTTATTATACATATATGAGTATAATTTCAATTATTTGCCTTTTTTCCTTATTTTATTTTTTCCCCTCATTTAAAGAGAGTTTGTGTTGCTTTTTTCAGTGTAATCTCCTGAGAAGATGAGGCTTAAGCAGTCAAGGTCTGTGTGTGTAGGCAGGATTAAACTTATCTAAATTTGGTGTATGTGGAAGTCTATATCTGGGCAAGTCACCCTAGGCTCCCTGGATAGTCCCTGGAGAGAAATAAGTATTTTAAGAGGCAATTTATATGGCCTGCTCTAGGAGAAACTTTCAGATGAGAAAAATTGTGCCCTAGCCTCTGTGGTTAACTTATGATAACTTCCTTGACAGTTAAGAGAGCCTGGAGAGATCATCTTTGTTATAGACATCTGTACCATCAACTACATTTTGCCAGTTTAATCCCTCCCTATGTCTTTACAAATTACCCCACTCCTTCCATCCCAGTAAATTGTTAACAATTTTGCTGGTTTCAAACATATTTGGCAGAGGAGCAGAAATCTTAAAGATACTGAATTCCTGCAAGTTCTGTGCAAAAGCAAGGGCTAGAAGGAGCACTCTACTATTATTTACATGCAGGAAGCTGCAGACATAAGACTCAGTTATGGACATGAAAGAATCTGTAAGAGAAACTTCATGAATGCCACAAACCATCTCATTCAAAAGCCAGAATACAAAGAAAAGATGTAAAGCAATGGGACACAATCAGTCCTCAAGATCTGTTACTTGTTTAATTTATAATGGCTTTCCAATCATTTTCATACTCATGAAAAAGAATTCACTGATTGAGAGGCAGTATAATGTACTGTACTAGAATGTAATGAAGCAATCTATAATAAAATGTATCTGTGGAACTAGCAATTTACTATCTCTGGGAAAAAAACTATGTCCATTTTCTAACACAGAACCAGATCTTATTTAATTTGTTCAAAGAAAAAAACCAAAGTTAACAGGGTAGGAGGTTCAGTGACCTTTCTATGAAGTGAAAAACACAGTAATTCTAGCCTTGAATTTGGAAACTATGTATAAGCATAATTTTCTCTTATTAATGAAAATAAATGCTGGCATGAACATCAGCAAGAAAATAGAAATAAAAGATTTAACCTTGGGTTTATTTAATATTTTTTACTTTTGCTGTTTGTGTTACATTATATTGAAGATGATAAAAGTAGACATACAGTAATGATACTTGATAGGCCATTTTAGCACTGCTGCCCTCTGCTGTATGGAACAGTTTCCAAATGTTTGTATTTCATACTAAGCTGGTGAATGATTAGTTTTAGAGACAGATATACTAGTGCATATGCCAAGATTTCTTTTGTTTATTCCATTAACTTTCAATGGAGTTTATTTGGCAACAGAGGGCTGTGAATTTTTTAGTGTAACTTAAAATTATCCAAGTAAATAAATTATTATTAAAGATGATATAGGATACTTAGAAGAAACGTATTCTCAAATTTGTTTTGTAAATTAGAATGACTTACTTCAGGAGGTATTTGGACTCAGTTAAACATGCTGCAATACCCATGGCATTGCTGTTAATGTCTTGTTAAATGTCATCTCTCAATGAACATTTGAAATGAGGAGGCAGTAAGAAGAAAATCCCACACAAACAGTCTATGAATTCATATCCTTTTCTGATTCTCTCAGTACAGTTTGTCTCCCATATTTCCCCCTTTTTTTTCTTTTTCTATTCTATACATCCATCTGCCTATCTGACCATCTAATGAGAAAGTGCTATTCTTACATGCCATGCTCCCAAGAACAATAAACCTACTATCTGGGAAGATGTAACTTGCACTGCAGGGTAGCCCAATTATATTATCATGAGGTAATATACCCTTGCAAGCACACCCTCAAATGGTTACACATCAAACTACCCATGCATTTAGCTAATGAAAGACATTGACAACTATGTGATGATTGTCACAGAATCTTAACTGTATGCCAAAAATGCAATGTTTTTTAATTTTCCAACATAAAGCTTGGCTTAGGCTCATAAGTAATTTAGCCATAATTCACAACTATGAGGCAGTTTTTGAGGAAATTCTCTTTCTTCCCATGGATTTTCTGAAGAATTTATTTTTTTTTTTATTGTTGAAAACCCTTCAAAAGTCCATGGCTTTAATTACTTTTATTCTCTGTAATAAAGCTCAGTATTTTTCATTACTTTTTTTATGGAAATGAGCATCCAATTGCAAGGCAAATTCTATGAAAAGAAGGATGGGAAATTAAATTAAATGAATGATCAAAAAGACACTCAAAGCAGAGGACCATAAGGGTTAAGGAATCTCCAACTGTCTCTAAGCAACGTTTCACCCAGCTCACCATTCAGTGGCAACAGCAGAAAATGATATTTAGACAGTGCATGCAAGCTGGGCTCTGTCTGCGGTCTGTTCCTCTCACATGCCCAGCACATGTAGACATTACAATTAGCTGTTTGTGGGTACACCTATGACTGTTGCCTTTAGTATCTGCTTATAAACATGTTTTCCATGAATTTACCTAATCCCTCTTTGCACTGCCTGACTTCATAAGATCCTGTGCAAAAAAAAAATTCAGAAATTTACCATGGAAAATAGTATTCTCTTTTGTCCTTTGAACCAATCTCCTACTAGTTTCAACTAGTGTACCATAAAATATGACCAATAACAGTTCTGTATCCAATTTATCCACAACCTTCATACTTTTGTAACCATCACCAATATCTCTCATCAGCTTTCTCCAATTTAGATTTAAGTATTTTCCTTCTAGTTTCTGTAAGACAGTTGCTCTATCCTGAAATCATTTTACTTGCTTTTGTACCCATTCTAACCCCATGTCCTTCCCAAGATGAGGAGACCACAACTTCAAACAATACTCAAGATGTGGGTAGTATGCCACAAATGTACCTAAGTGGGGTTTTTTTAGCAGAACTAGCAGAACCCTTGCTTTTCCTCATGTATTTCTGAACAAGTACTGGTAGCACACATTTGATTTAGTTAATTACCTTAATATAACACTGCTCCTGGAATCATTATATTGTTTTGAAGGCCATCTTAACTTTGCTATTGATGCATAAACGCAGTAACCTGCAACAGTTTTCACCCTTCTCCCACACGTTCTGTAAGGTGTTTGCCTCTAAAAATCAACACAAGGAAAATGTGTGCTCAGGTGAGGGGATAGTAGATAGAGCATGCCATACACTAAACTTATGACTTACAAAGCTGAAGGCAGGAAAAAGAGTCCTGTCCCACACTGTGGTCATTGCAATCAGAAGTTAAAAGGAGTGCCTCTTGCAGCTGACATAACAGCTCTAAATACAGATTCACCTGGTGACTAGTTAAGCACTTTAAAGGAAATTACTCAAACTACAAAAAATATTGCTTGGATTTACACTATTGCAGATGAACAGTGCCTCCCATGTTCCTGCAGAAAATCTTGTTTCTTACCATTTTCTTGGTGTCTTAGGGAACACTTGAACCACTATTAGCTTCATGCAGCACTCAGTTAGCTTGGAAAAGTCAGAGTTGGTATTGTTTGCTGTTTCCTTGCTTACCTTAAGAAAATTACCAGAATTCTTTTGTAAAAGTAATTATTTATCATCCACATATTTTCTACAGAACTTCATGATTTTTAAAAAACTGAGATACGACCTTAGACTGAGTATGAACAGATTCAGATCTAAAGGATAATGTTTAGAGTTTTTGACCGACAAGTTTTACTTGACAGTACTCTCTCCAGTTTTCCTAAGGAACTGATGCTTGTTCAAGTGATTTCTCTCTCTCTCTCTCTGTTTCTGAAGTACTTAATCTGCCTCCCTTCCTGAAGTTCCTATTTTTCCAAATGCTTCCTGTTAATCTGTATCTAACCTGCTAAATGCAATCCTTCGTGCACTTAAGAAAATATCATGTTCCCAAACTGGAACTGTTAAATTAAATTGCTTACTTTCAAGCTGTTTACAGGGAAGTAATTTTCCTTTTAAGTTGCTATCTTTCAGGTTTCAGGTAGCTCCATATAAACACTAGATACAGTCTCCTTTTGTTTTCTTCCAGCTTTTTTAGCAATATGGTGCATTTTCGACATACAAGTCACTTGGAAACACCATTAGTCTAAATGCAAAATAAATTTAAGGAGTATATGTAGCGTCTCATAGGAAACATGAGGATATTGTCTTTAAATTGTAATGACTGCTTCCAGTTGTTGTTAACACACCAATAATAATACAGGAAAAGCATAGTAAGAGTGTTTTTATGTGAGACATTGACACAGAACATTGTGCTGACAAAGGGTTGAGAAACGCTCCACAAACAAGCGAGTCACTGCCCAATGGAGTTTAGAGCTGTTACTCATTGCCTCAAGAACACATTAAAGCTGCTTAAGGTACAACTAGTCTTATACTCACCAAGATCTCTGAGTTTGTGCCTGGACAGGAACTGCACAAACTAGGAAATACAAAACATAAGTATAGACACATCCTACCTTGTCAATCCTGGCTAATTCTGTTGGCTAGGGCTACTAGGTTAACACAGCCAATATATTACTTCCACTATTAGCAAAGTTCAGGAAAAAGTTGATCTGGAGTTAGCCAACGTGAGAGAAGACTAGCTAAACCTACTAACTTCCTTTGTAGACTTAGGTTATATTTTCTTATTTCTCAGCATCAATTCTAGCTGCCATTTACTAGATATGGGATAGCTGAACTGACCGGCACCAAGGCATTCACCACTGCAGCGAGTGCTGTGAGCCTCTGGAGCGCTGCCACACACGATCGCGGATGTGCCTTGCTGTGGGGACTTGCAGAAGTGTGCCAGTAAAGACAGTGCTACACGCTAGAATAGAGGAAATGCTAGCAGTACTAGACACGTAGCTGCTTGAGAGTGGTAAATTTGAGTGTATACAGCAACATAGCCAGACTTTGTCCTGTTAGCCCGCCTAATCTTTGCCTAAATGAAGACATTTGGCTGCTGGTTTCCATACAGTGCCTAGGTTTCCCTTCATCTGCCAGATAAAATATTCTGCTGTTTGACAAGGATGCTCTGCGGTGACCACTGATGTAATTTTTAAGGTTCCTTTCAACAAGAAAATGGCCATTCACGCTTTCAATTCTGATAGTCCTCTCATGGTGGATATAACCTATACTGGTGTGTAATACCACACAATCCCAGCAGTTCAAAGAGGAATCTGGCCTTATCCATAGGCAGGAAACTGGAGAGAACTGTGGCACACTCGGACACTTGTCACATGACTTTTAAAAATTGTTCACATGAAATAAACATTCTTGAAATTCCATTTCTAGCCTTGGCTAGAAACTCAAATTGGAAACTCATCCAGGATACTATCAAAGACTAAGAATCTTAAACTGATATGTAAATCATCCTCATAAGTAGGTGTTTTAATAACGAATCCACTTAATTTTATAAGAACTGAGCTTTTAAATCATGTTTCACGGAGGTCCATACACAAAACGTTAAGGATGACAACTGCATAGTAAAAAAATATTATCAAGACAAAAAGTTAATTTAGAGTTTGATTAAATACTATTGTACAAACATGAAGACAGGCTGCAACACTATCACTAAAACCTACCAAGCTTTCTTTTTTAATTTGGTAATTGATTCAATGAATATTCATTATCTCAAACTTGTAGCAATTCTGCAGTTCATTTCTCTGCTATGTGATTTGCAACATTGCCATAAAAATCCAGACTAGTAACAAATGTCAAAGAAAACTAGCAAATTTCCCTTCCCTTCCCTTGACTCTTACTCCCTATGCAATAATACAACACTATATTGAAGACTCTCCTCAGACTTAAATTCATGTCCTTTTGAACAGGGAAAGCAACTGACCACAAAAGATGTTTATCATTTAGAGCTGTATATTAATTGTATCTTTCTCTGATTCACCATAGTTGAGAGAACTGGCTTTGTCTATTTTGCTTACAAAGATGGCACTTGCAGTTGCCCACTATTTTTCTACTACAAACATAAAACAAAGATAAAGCAGTAAAATTACTGAATATACCAAGTACTGCAATAACTCTGCAAAATGGTTGCTTAAGGTTAGCAATAATTTTAGATTACTTTCTTAATCGTTTAATATAAAGCATTGGATTAACGTTTAATATAAAAAAAATTCTAATAAAAATAAAAATTTGTGACTAAATAATGAGTGCTTTAAACTGTGTAATTTGAAAATATTTCTTGGTCCAGAAGTTATTAATCTACTAAATATAATGTTATCTTTATTTGTTACCACAGCTTTTAAATCATATTTGTTTTGTTTACTTATACATTGTGGGGCATGCCCAAAAGATTTATTGAAACCTCTGCTGAGTTCGTAAGACTGTGATGAATTTCACTGACAAAAGTGTTTGTATAAGTTCAATTTATGCCATTGCAAAACCAATTTAAATACAGAAAATAACTCACTGGTTGGGAATGACATTTGCCACGCAAAATCCATCACAACAGATGTCTCAATTCCCTGAGACATTTTCTCAAGGAAAGACAGCTGAAGTACATCAGCCACATACTCACAAATTATTGGATGTGAATTCCTCAATACACCTCATCTATCACATTTATATAAGGCTCCAGTCCTGCCAGTCACTGCATGATGTGCAGCATAGGGCACTTGACTATAGAGAGCAGAGCCTATACAGGAGCACAAATAAACCCAGCTTATATTAGATAAGCCTCCATTTTTAGCAGCACTGAATTTCAAATAACTTCTCAGCAAGCAGTTGTACATGGTTACAGGCTTGTTTACATGTAGGTTTCCTATTTCAGTTTTGAATGTGATATTTAAACTGTTTTTCTAAACTAGAAAATATAGGTTAGAGTATCATTTATTGTGATATAAAGAAACTTTACATTTTTCATTTTAAACTGACGAAAAGTCAAGCTACATTTCAATGAATATGAAATGGTTCAGACCGAACCAGGGTAATGATTGATTCAATTTTGTGTAAAAACAAGGATAAAACCTGAATCTTGTTATGACTGGAACAATGTTCCTTGACTTTTTTAGTTCCTAGGCAGGAAAAATATAGTAACCAAAGAGCAAGAGAGGATATCACAAAAAACCCCAAAACACTCCCCGCCAAAACCAAACCAAACCAAACCAAACTGTCAATGGCTACAAAGCTCTTAACAATATAAGAAAATATATACCCACAAAAATATATCCATACCAAGCAGAATCCTAAAATCTTGCCCTGTGAGTTACTAGTATATTAATACAAAAACATAATTTTCTTCAGCAATTTAACAACTGGGCTCAACTGCTTTTTAAACTTCATCATGACGTGGGTTTCACAACCATACAGTTAATAGCACATGCGGAAACCAATAATTATGGAAATTGTCTATAGCTCTCTTCAACACTCCTGTTATCCTTAACCTCCTCTATCTTCCTGAAAAATCCTTTCTCTAGCTGCTGTAATTATCTAGAAGTCCAGCTGCCAATTTCCTCTCCTTCAGTTTATCTACTTACTTCATATCTAAAGACTGTCACAGATCAAACTATTGTGCAACACAGCCAATACTAAACATTTTGGACAATTTAACTACCAATCAATGAGTAATCCTACAGTGCTGCCCCTGTGACATGCGTAGTCGTATTGACACAACAAATCCCTGATTCTGTCTGTCCTGACCTTAAGTCTTTCCCCTAACTACTTCTCCTATTTCTATTTTCCCTTAGATACAACTCTCATTTCTTTTCATGGACACCCCCCAAAATGCTTAATTTACTTACTTTGGCTGTAATTTGCCCCAGTACCCCGCTGCTACAACTCTCCTCTTTGAATAGTTCTTGCATCACCTCCACAAGTCATCCACCTTTCCCTACACCTAGACTTTGGGATTGTTCAGTCCTTTGCAGCTTCCCTCTACTTGCCCTTTGTTTGAGGCACGGTGTATAGACTCAAAGTGGATACCCACAAATATAGGAACAGGTTATAAATAAGCAAATTGGCGCAGGTGGTATTTTAGTTTTCATAGAGACAAACATATATATTAGCTATTCAGCAAGCTGCCTGCCACAGCACATGCAATCTTTTGGGATAATGCCCAGCTAAGATTTTTTTTCGGTCCTGATAATTTCAGCAGAAAAGACCCCCAATCTTGGACAAGATTCAACAAAAGATTAAGTTGACAATGGATTTACTGTTTCTCTGAAAGAGAAGAATTAGAAGATCTTTGAGAAAGGGAAGAAATTACGTTTTGAAGTCAGTTTCTTCTCTCTGAAGATTTTTACCTGTTATTGTTAGAATGGATGCCGTGCAGGGGATTGTCTTGATTGAAGACCTATTGCATAATATTGGGAGACCTGGACTCAGATCAGTAGGTTCTGATATTCCTAGGATACAAGCAACACTGGAAATCATTCTTCTCTACTTTTTTGAATTTGACCTGTGTAAACTTCTTACCTCATATTTTCCTTTTACAACCAATTTTTTAATTTCCAAGTGTTCAACACAAAAGGGAAGAAATATTCTTTAGAAAACTCAAAATACCATGAAATTATGCAGATTTTGCCACAGATGTATAGGAAAGCTTGAGTCTGATTCCAAAAAAAAAGGAATTTAAATATAGCTTAAGATGACAGATTCTCCCTGAAAGTAAGTGTGTTAGACTGTCTACTATGCAATTGAAAATAAAATGGTTATTTCTTTGCATAATCTTTTGATAACTCAACATGAAACCCATGTGATATGATCCTTCTTTGTAATTTGGAAAAAAGTGGCATTAAACTAGGAGTGTAAATTACTATATTAATTTAAAAGTTGCTATTATTATAAGAAAACAGTTTTTTATTTAACATGAAATGTAGTGTTTCTCATTCATTTCAAATTATTTGAATTGAGTAACAAATATCTGGTATCCAAAGTAAAAAGTAACATGTAAAGTACGAAGTAAAATATAGTCTACCTCTAATAGATTATTTGCTCTCAAATTCCTATTTTCATCTTGAACAATTTGTCTGTTTTCTTTGAATTAAAGGTTTAGGTACCTCCTGAGCCAGCGATCACATTTGGATGACCATATTAAACAGCTGCTGTGGACCTATCCTCTAGAAACACGGCAAATGCATTTTTGACAATATACCATTCTATGGCAATTTAAAAGCTCATGATTTTATAGGTTTCCATAATTTCCATAATTGTTTTACAACTGAAAGCTCCTAGTGCATTTAACCTCATTGCGTCCAGTAACTCCATAACATTGATAATTTGCTTAATTGTCTGTCACTGCAAGTGTATTTTTAGGGTTAATTTTCCCAAATACATTACTCTCCTGGTTTCAGCTGGGATGGAGCTAATTTTCATCTCAATAGCTGCTATGTTTTGGATTTAGCATGGGGTTTGGTATGTGAAGAATGTTCATAAATACACTGCAGAGATCAAGGACACTGTCCAGCTTCCTAGGTTTCATTAATGTTCAGGAAGCTGGGAGGGGTGTAGCCAGTACAGTTGATCCAAGCTGGCCAAAGAGACTATTCCATGCCATAAACATCATGCTCAGTATACAAGCAGGGGTTGGCCAGGGAGGCAGCTCTCTCTCTCTCTCTCGTTCCTTTGCTTGCTGCTCAGTTTTGTTCCCATGATAGCCGCACAGGACAGGCTGTATCAGTCACTGGGACATCAGTGAGAAATTGTGCATTGTTCACTTTGTATATTTTAGTATCCCTATATTTTGTTATTATTGTAATTTTCTTTTGCTATTCTACTAAACTGTCTTCATCTCAACCCATGAGTTTTCTTCTCTTCCTGATTCTCTCCCTCATCCCACTGGGGAGAGGGGGGGTGAGCAAGCAACTGCATGATGACTAGGTCTAAACCACAATAATTACTTTGATTTTCATAACACTAAATTTAGTTTTCATTTTGTTATCTCATAACTCAGCAGTGGACAAATCTTCTGCAGGTGAACACAGTCAAACTTAAATTTTGACAAGCATGAATAATTCTGCGTAGTCAGTAAACACGGTCATTAGCTCTCTCTTCCATGCGACTCAGGAGTTTTTGAATAGCACATGACCTATATTCTCCACATGTTTATTGAGTCCTTCTAGTAGAGTTGCTAAGCCTGATTTTCCAATACAAAATCCACACTTACCCTTCTATAAACTATCATAGGTATTTTCTAATTCTTCCCTTAATACTGTTTTTACCAGTCTGCTTTGAAGAAAATGAGATTAGCTGTCTTACAGCTACTCTTACAGTGCTCAGGAAACACAGAGATTCTTTTACAGACTGATGTGGTACTTGTGACCTGCTATTCCTTTGGCACTGGAGCTGTTTTCAAGAACAGGTTATGTACTAGAGAATAAAAGCAACTTCTACGTCTTTTAGAACAACTTCTAGGAATTTTTTTTCCATTTTTTTCTTCGAGTAAGTAAAATTTGAGGAGAATGTGATAACGTGATTAGTATTACAGTAACCTTCACTCAGCACACTCTGAACAAGGCCTTGTATTCTTGGGATGGATCAATCTTTTATTGTGACTTTTCACTCAAAAAAAAAAGTTATGTATGTGTATACATACATGTGCTATCTGCATGATAAATACAAGCCAATGTGCAGGTAACTGATGTCTTCCATTATTACTGCTTTCTTTATTTTAAGTCTCTCAATCTGTTATAGTTAACAGTGAACAGTTAAAAAAGAACAAAAACAGGAGAAAAGGAGAGAAGTACTGTTAGCAATTATGCTGATACTCTCTGATGTGTCAAGGTCATATTGCTTCTAAGTGCAATTCCATTTAACTTCTTGAAAAATCTGAAAAGAAATAAGTGTACTCCATTAAAGTCTGGAAAAACATAAAACAACAAAATGGACATTTACTGAAAGACAATAAACGGACATTTACAGAAAGACTAGTGATGCAATGAGATAGCTTCGTCGTGACAGTAAGAAAAAAAGTGGCCATATTTATATCCCCTAGAGAGGCAAGTCTGGTGTGTAAACAAGTTTCTGAAATTGAGCCAGGAGAATTCCTGTCAATTCTGTGTCACTAATGATAACAAGCTAATGTACTCTACATTTTAGTAGACTTTTCAGTTAAGATTTAAAAGCAATTAGCTGATCTGAAGAATGCTTCTGCAAGATAAAGACACATTTTTATCCCTTTATTAGTGAAGGGGACGCTGAGACACACAGTTTTTGATTTGTCGCATAATGAACTGGTTACCAGGAGCCACAGTGAATCACCCACACGTCCTGTGGTGCTAATATTGCACAAACCGACCCTAAGAGCGTTTACGATGACAAATGCCTACCTGGAACATTAAAGTGATGGTCTCACAAGACTTGAGAGAAGAAAAAAGGAAATGAAAAAGAAGAAAATGATCAGCATTTTACTATGTTTGCTTTATTTACAACTCAAACATAAGAACTATAAGAAAAAACTCTTACACGCCTCATTAGACTAGAAAAAGGGACAATTCCAGCTGGAGAGAGACGATTGGGGTATTATCTCATTTATAATTTAAAAAATTAATTACGAACTCTGAATCACTTCCCTCTCATTTCCACTGTAGTCCATTGTTTGCCTCCAGGTTCTGCCTCCCACTAACGCTTGGGGTCTTACCTATTTCGTTTTGAGCAAACCCTGCGCCCGCTGCCTTGGCAGCCTCTCACAGGCGAGCGCAGCCCACTGTTCTCTGGAGGTATATCCTGGGCAGCCCCAGCTGACATCATTCATTTGGCGCCTCGTTGCCCTGCAGAGAATAAAGTCTCCTGTCATGCCACGGATGTTGTCTTTGGCTCCAGAGCTTCTGCCAGCGTTTACTCCATCTAAAACAAAATAAACCCAAAACCAAAGCAGAGGAACCCACCCGGGGCTCGCCGCCCGGCTGCAGCCGACCGCTCGCTCGCTAGGTGGCGCCACCGGCTTCCGCGGAAGATGGTGCTCCTCTGGCCGGCCACCATTTTGGGCAGGAAGCTGCAGGCTTGCCCGCTCCACGACATAACCGCAGCACGGCCGCTCTGGTCGGTCTGGTCGATTTTTCCTCCTGCTGCTGCTCGGCTCTTATCACCTTTCTCTGTTCCCCACCCCGACCTGACAGCGAAGAGAAACTCCCAGTCCCAGTGAGCCTGGCCACAGGGCCTATGCTGGTGGTGCAAGTGTTGGGGGAAGCGTGAGCGAGGGAGAGAGGCATGCAGGCCGTGCAGCCCCCAGACTGGGCCGCTGTACGCTGTCCTCCCCGGCACTGGGGAAGGCTGTGTGTCTTTCAGCCCAGGGATAAATTGCTTATTATGATTTTTAATCTTCACATTTCTACAAACAACCCTACTGTGTCTTAAGAAGACAAACAAGTTTTGTGGAAGTGGTTTCAGGCTAGTTTCAACAGTGACAGAAATAAAAATTCCGGACACATTTTCACACAATATTTTCCTCATTTTTCATCACAGTAATTTGCAATGACAGTATAGTATCTTTCATACATAGGCTCAGCTATCTAAGACACCTGAAGGGGATGGGATTCGTCTCACATAATGCAGTTATGTATAACATAGACACATCTAGGTAAACTACTCACCCAAGACCTCCACTGTGGTCAACATAGAGAAATGAGTTCATTACAGTGCAATTACTCAGTTTGGTCTAGAGAGGTTTTCATCAGCCCTCCCTTTAATCCTGACCCGTAAGCTCTCTGTCAGCTTCTGATCCAGCCCCAGGTGGAGCTCCATGCACTCCAGCTGGTCGTTGACATAGAGGGTGACACCCCCTCCTCATCTCCCCTGCCTGTCGTTCCTAGAGAGCCTGTATCCCTCCATTCCAACTCCCCAGTCATAGGAGCCATCCCACCATGTCTCCATGAAGCCAACAAGGTCATAGGTGTGCACATATCTCTAACTCTTCTTGCTTGTTCCCCACGCTACGTGCCTTGGCATAGAGGCACTTAACCTGGGCCCCTAATGAAGCTGACTTGCTGACTGGAGCGGCTGGAATTCCTTTTAGCTGTATTTTAGGTGCTCTCCTACTTACTTGTGATCCTTCCCCAGGTTCTGGCCACCTGTTGGTGGCACTCTTACCATACTGACAGTAGTGGGATGGATTGTGCTTCCCCTCCCCCAGCAACATTAGTTTAAAGCCCTCTTTACCAGCTTGGCAAGCTTTTGGTGGAAGAGACTCTTTCCCTTCTCTGTCAGGTAGACCCCATCAGCCTGTAGTAGACCAGGTTTCTCAAAGTGAGTCACATGGTCTAAGTAGCCAAACCCCTGGCTGTGGCACCATTCCTGTAGCCATTTGTTGATTTGCCAGATTCAGCTGGCCCTTTCAGGTCCCTTCCCTTTGACCAGGAGGCTAGATGAAAAGACTACCTGCACCCCAGAGTCCTTAACCATTGCTCCCAGGGCTCTGTAGTCCTTCTCAATACTCCTCAGGCTGCTGTTGGCTGTGTCACTGGTGGCCATGTCAAACAGCAGTAGCAGATAATAGTCAGTGGTCTGTATGAGCTTTGGTAATCTCTTGGTGACATCCCTGTATTTTGTACACCATACCATACCAGCTCTTCTGTGCCCACAGTTGAAAAATAAAACTTTTCCTTTGTCTGTAAGAAGACTAACGATTCTATATTTCCATTACTGAATTACATTTTCCTGTCACAAAATTATCACAATGTAGTTACAGAGGAGGTGGTGTGTCCTTCAGAAACTGGTGAGGAAAATCAAGCAGCATTTTTTTTTTATGAAAATGAGAGGAAAAATCCTACACAAATACATATACACACATCAGTATAAATGTTTGTATTTGACAACAGTGCTGGGATGTCTTTTTTTTTCTCCACTCTGAAGCTAATTTAAAAAGAGACATTCATAGTAAGCAGTGTTTTTCTTATCCCAAGCACTGAACTGACAACTGGTTTTAATTATAGAGGACTTTTTGACAAGAAAAGAGAAACTTGCAAACAACTGACTTGGGCAGAAACACTGGGATTAAGCATTGAAAGGGATATGGGTCTTCTCTACTGTTTGAAGTTTAACAAAGTGCAACTCAGCCCTCTTCTGTGTCTGACCAATGCGTAAGGCGGTGTGGTGAATCTCTTGGTCGTATCTATATCCAGTCCGAAAGATAAATCCAGAGCAGTCAGAGTGTTTGGATCCATTGGTCTCTGCGCCACTGGCTGTTCAGCTGTTTAAGACTTGCTACGTTGAATGACCTGTGCTTGCTGTGGCAATGCTGTCTCATGCTGCAAGTGGCGGGTAACAATGACAGTGCCTGCCTGACGCAGGCAGGTCTGGTCAGGGCTGTGGCCCTTTCCCCAGGTACAAGTGCCGCTACACTGGCTCTCACTCTGTCACTGTTTTCATTGCCGTTCTCACCACAGTGCTCTCAGTCTTTCCCATTTCCTTAAGAGTCACTTTGGATCAGCCTTTGTAGTGTCTTGCAGGAGGATCAGCGGCATACCTTATGCATAGCCTATGATCCTGTCCATTTTTTGTTCAGGCATGATGCTTGTTCTAACTACTACAGCTGTACAGAAAAATGTATTTATATCAAAAGGTTTTCATATGATAACACAGATAGTGGGCATGCAGAGCAGCCCAACTACTCAGCTCTCTGTGCTTCCCACATGGTGGTGATACCAGCCAGGCTTCTCCTCTGGAGGTCCTAGGCTGTGCTATATCTATCTGGTCACCAGAACGCCTCTATCATGAGCTCCGATTTTTACCTTAACTTACAAATAACTTTAAAAAAACCCAATCTGTTCTACTGTATGTTTCCTTTTTTCTTTTGGGTAAGGTAATTTTAATTTATCAGACTCACTAAGCTGGATGTATATATGGTAGGATCCAGCAGCCTATCCTGTTTGTAAGTAGAAAGCAGGAAAAGCATTTTCAATATTTACTCATCCAAAAGGCAAACATAACTATGTATTCCCAGATTTCTGTAGCACATACCAGGAAACATTTTTATCTCTAGTCATCACCATGGGAAGCAGGTGGTGTTTTTCTCATTTGCACTGTTTCGTGCAAAGTTCTCTCAGCTATTTCCTATTTCCTCTTGAAAATAACAGTGACTGTGTCTTTATCACATGAGTTGGTATTACAGGATTTATTGTAGTAATTTAAGAAATTTCTTTTTATCTAAGGGCTTTTATCTCTGGGCTCTACAAAGTGTTTGATGAACATTAATTGTAAAATTTTTGTTTGGTTTACTTAATTTTTAGCTCTATTTTAAATAACCTGTAGGGAGTTTTTTGTTGGTTTTGGGTTTTTGTTTTTTTTTTTTTTTTTTTTTAACAAGTCACTTGGTTAAGCAATGTCATACAGACATACCAGAAACGGAAAAGTTGTCCAAATTTTAGACAACTATACTTTTAGACAACTATATTTTAGACAACTCCTATATCTGTGGTTGGTGAAACTTCTTTGCAAACTTTTCCAAAGGTATAGAATAATGTGTGTCCATCCAGCAAAGGAGTGCAGGTGAAATAATTGAAAGCTCAGGAGGAAACGTGTTAGCAGAGGTGCCCTGTGGTTTAAGGTTGCCCTTGGTAAAACAAGTGAAGTAAATATTTGTAAAGGAAGAAAGTACTTCCATTCTAAGTAGCTATCAAGAACATTTTTATTTAGGATCCTTTATTGTTTACTGTCTACAGAAAAGGTAAATAATAGAGGTAATGTAAGTGTGTTCTCAAGGTGTTCGGGCATAGGCACAGATGTCTTGGTGCAGAAACCTATTTCACATGTACAACTTATTCCAAATATTCTCTTCTATTTAAAAGAGAGATTTAGGATGGGGTCATCTTTTTGTGAGTCAGAGACCTTAAGCATAGGGAGACGGTAAGAAATTCTGAATACAGTTATCATAGAAGGGTGAAAGAGAGAATCTGTTTCCCATTACAGAGACTTGGTAGAGGCTCCTCTGCTCTAGCCCTGCTCCTCTTTGTGCTTCTTCACTGCCAGGTGCCCTCCCGTGGCTTGGAGTATTTTCATAACTCAGGAGGGATGGTGCATGTCTTAAAACATGCAAAAAGAAAAGCTATCCTCTGAGGCACACACTGCTATTGTATGCAAATGAAGAAAAGTTGAAAGAGGATCTAGACAGTACATTATCAAATGAAATCACAACAAAAAAAAAATGGAAGAATTTATTTTCAAAAAGTGCATCAGTGATTTTATTTCTCTAAACTGTAGAGTTATGTAATATAGTGTAAGATAATTATTATTTATTATACATGCTTGGATTAAAAAAGGAGCATCTTCACATAATGAAAGCATAATTACCAAAATAAAACTCAGTGAAAAGATCATCAACTATTGTATTTCTATTATTAATTTAAACCTAGCAGGAAAATGTTGATATTTGCAGAATAATAAAAGGCACAAGGCTGTAGGAAATGGCATAATTATTCCCAGAGTTCAGACTAGACTAGGAGTAGGAATAAAGGAGTATTTTCAAATTTTTTTCCATCTTTCCATCTATTTTTTTTTGTTGGCAATGAAATAATATTTAATTCACAGATGCAAGTTTTATCATAGGTTTTACATGAATGAAAAGATAGTATAATAAACTGTGAAGCTGAAAATCTGAAATGAGCATTGTTTCCCATTATAGTCTGGGGAACACTGAAGCAATACAGCAGGAGAAAGTATGCAAAGACACAAGCAGAAATGAGTCTCTCTATAT
Source organism: Tetrax tetrax (assembly GCA_009806455.1). Lineage (NCBI taxonomy): Eukaryota > Metazoa > Chordata > Aves > Otidiformes > Otididae > Tetrax > Tetrax tetrax. The sequence continues at coordinate 169,313 of WHYT01017693.1, forward strand.
GTGTTAAATAAAAGAATTTCACATAGTAAATATCTGTCAAAGTTTTCCCCTAAGACCTCTGGAGACACCTTTTCAGCCATACTTATTTATATAAAAAATAGATCTGTACTCCCTAAAATAAAAACAACAAAAAGAAATTCTGTAACACTTTGGAGGGAATTTTTGAGGGAGTATATATGTGTGTGCTTTTATATAAATCCCTGAAATATATATTTATGAGGAGAGGTGACTATTATCTGGGTAGGGGAATGCAAAGCTGGCGTAAGATTTCACGGATTCATAGACTGGTTTTTGTTAGTTGCAGCACGTGGGCATTTTGTCAGACTACATGTCGATGTGTTCATCTTTTTCTTGGGTATCCGCTATTGCTTCTGGTCCACTCATTCCAGTTGAAATATGTAGCAGGTTTTGTCTTTTCTTCCTCAAGTGGAAATACATGATACTTCCAGCTCCAAGTATAGACAGGACTAGAATAACTAACAGCCAGATGACGCCAGCAGAAACTACTTTCTCCGTTTTCCCTTCTGTAAGTGAATGAAATGAAATCGACACCTTTTATTTCAAGAGATTTCAGAATCTAGTAATAAATTGATTTTTTTTAAAACAGAAATTGTACAAATACAATACATGTGAAGATTTTCAGTTCAACAAGTGGTTTGGGTATTTTTATTTAATAACAAAACCAAACAAAATAATTAAATCTGATCAAAATCCAGTTTACTTTAGAATAAAGTCTGTATCCTATATCTAGATACAGATTAAGTTTATGGACTTTTTATTTTTAATTACTCTCAAAATTAATGCCTAGAAACTAATTATGTTCTTGTATTTGAATATCTCCTTATAATTCTACTCAAAAGGAATTCTGCTTACCTTTATTTTCCGTTGACCTCTCTGTGTTTTCAGGAGCTTTTAGAAGGAAAATAAAATGTTTATTTTGAGTGCTTAAAAAAAAATGAAGCATTTTAAACTTCATAAATCCAGATACTCCTGACAATTCCCTCTAAACCCACTTGCTGTTGACAATTGCTCTCCCAGAGGGATGGAGCTAAGCATGTGTAAACCTCTAGTAGGATGATTGACACTTTTCTTCCAAGATCATCTGACCTCCTCAGTTGAGATACCCAACAAGACATGAAATTAGAGTCAGATTTCTGTTATTCCTAAAAGCACTTTCAAGTATGTTCATTTCTGAGAAACTACCCAGAGAATCTTTAATAATTTTAAGGTGTTTTTTGAAACAGGAAGAATTTCCTGAATTGAGGTCTCGAGTGTTAGAGTTGTATCATTAGCATTTTACTTGAGCTGAAAAGGATCTTGTGTGAGTTTAGTCCCTGCTGTCAGAGACAACCGTTGTCTGTGGATATAGTTCCTGTGGTAATTGCACTTCCTAAACTCGGCAGGTAAGGGAAATTGAGCAGAAATACAAAGTTTGATGAAACAAAATGTTCATGTTCTGGACCGCTTTCATTTAGTCTCTGTTGGTAATCAAACTCATGCATTTTCTTGCAGATGATTTTGCTATCAGGAGAGTACCAGCATTTTATTAAACATGATTCTATCACACTGTAGATAAAGATTACCATAAGAATGTATATTATCGTCTTCCTCTAATCTGTCAGCTCACAGGACAGTAATTAAAGGAATTGCCAATTCCAACATTTGTATAAGACAGAGTTTTCATTCCAGTCATCAGAACAAGTTTGGTTTGTTGTTTGTTTTTTTTTTTTCAAGACTATATTCAGCTGAAATTAAACTGTACGTTGCTTTTGAGCTTAGATTGTGTGTTATTTCAGGGAAAATGTTACTGAAAACTGGCTTTTTATTAAAAATTAGTGGTCCTTGACCATTCTTTTGCCTAAACATAGGGGTCTGAAGTGTTCATGATGGCTGGATGGAGCTGATGGTAATTTTACAGGACTTATGAAGGCAAACTGAAAGAGTTGGGGCTGTTCAGCCTGGAAAAGAGAAGGCTCTAGGGAGATGTTATAGCACTCTTCCAGTACCTAAAGGGGGCTTATAAGAAGGACAGGGAGAAACTCTTTAGCAGAGACTATTGTGATAGGACAAGGGGTAATGCTTTTAAAATCAAGGGAGGTAGATTCAAATGGGACTTAAGGAAAAAAAAATTATAATGAAGCTGGGATGGATTGTCCAGAGAGATGGTAGATGCTCCATCCCTGGAAACATTCAAGGCCAGATTGGATGGGGCTCTGAGCCGCCTGATCTGGTTGGAGATGTCCCTGCTCCTTGCAGATGAGTTGGACTAGATGACCTTTAAAGGTGCCTTCCAACCCAAACTATTCTATGATTCTATGATTATAGCAGATGCAGATTTCTCAGGTGTCAGTTGGAAGCCATGTGGGGCTCCTCAGTATTTAGCAGCCAAATCCTGCTATTAGAGTCTATTGGTTTTGCACACAAACCTATCATGTTTTAAACTTTCATGTTCTATGATGAAAATACGTTATCAGGCATTATTAACCTTCATGTATTAGAAATGCTACTTACTTTTTGGTTTTTTACAGATATATCCTTTTTTGAAAGAACAGATGTTGGTGTTCCAGTAGCCAGACAACGCGCATACTTCTCCACACTCTTTATGCCTTTTATTTGAAGGTTCTCCCATTTGCCAGTTGACAAAATCCATTGCAGATTTGTCTGTCCATACCCACTGTCCTAATATTTAAAATGAGCATACATGTATAAAATACAGGGATTTAGACAGGTAGGATAAGTTGTGATGGGGAAAGAAAAAATTTAGAACATGAATAGGTAGTTAAATGTTTGTTACGTTCTTAAGCATATGTAAGTTGCTTTCTTTTTAGTATAACATAGCGTCATTTTCTATGACATGATGATATATGATTAAATATTGAAGATATTACCTCTGTCATTTTTCTTTAGCCCTATCCAAAAGTTCGGTGATTTTCCATGGAGTATCTTAATGGTATCTGACAGGAAGTTTGCCTCAGTGTAGTCTCCTACTGATACCAAATTAGCAGCTGAAAAAATATTAATGAGAACATCACAATGTCTCATTTTCTTACAGCATAAGTCAATAAACACATTAAAAATGTGCAAAAAGATATAAAAGACACTGATTATTGCACTTAATATTCCCTAGTCTCATTATGGTTATTGTATTGCTGTATTCGATTTTGAGCATGACTGTGAGCTGTATGGATGAAAATCAGCATGAAGACAGATTTTTGTTTAGCCTTTGGTATTTTAGAGAAGAATTGGTCTCCTGCAATACTTTTTGGACAGGTCCAACTACACCCCTTAATGTGATGCAAATAGGCTGCAAGTCATGCATATGAAGTAGTCGGCACCATGCTTGTTGCCACTACAGCTCTGTCACCCACCAGTGGCTGGGCAGCAGCCTTGTTGATAGTCTAAAATTGTTTGTCTCCCTACCCAATGACTGGTTTCCAAAAAAAAATAGCAGGAATTTCGTGGAATTTTGTAGTTTGAGATGTCAGATGCCTCTGCCTCTGTCAAAGTTTAGTTCTATTGTGAAGAAGTATGCTCAGAAAAGCAAGCTGAGAAGCATTAAGTTTTAAAGTAATGTAAGAGTTACTTAGCAATATCACCTATTCTTTTATGAGTTTACTTACATCTTCAGTCTTTCTAAGACACTCACCTAGTCGGGCACATTCCTGGTGAGCTTGAGACCAGCTTCTTTTCCTGGAGGCTTCAAAGTAATAGCAGTGACCATGGAAAGGTATCCAAGATTTGTGTCCTCTGGATTCAGGGCATTTTCCAGGAAGTTGCGGGGGCTCAGTAGGGGCCATTACTGATAAGAGAGCGGGTGGTTGGAAGGCAGTTATTTTATAAAATTTGTTTTTTCCCATTATACCAGTAAGACAAAACTAAACAGACTAATTAGGTTTGTCATCATAGAAGAAATGAAACATATTCTAAAAAGAGCTTGACTATGGCTTTGATTTAGTGTTTGAGAACATATTTTTATTTGTATTTATTTATCAAGATGATTAGGAAGATACAGTAGACTATAAGAAGTATAGATTCTGTCCAGTTATAATTTTTGTGATTACTGTAGTCAGTAAAATATCCAACTGGTTTTCTGGCATAAATATCTGCCTGATTAGTTTAAACTGCTATTTTTAAAATGTCTTCTGACATTTCAGTCTCATTTTTTGACAGGATCAAAATCTTAGAGCAGAAATTGTAATTGTGAATGAAAGTGTTGGTATAACTAAACATGGCTTGCAGGATTTTTTATTAAACGACATCCTGAATAAATTCCGTAGTGATTGATATAATAGGAAGATTTTGGATGAGAAGATAAATGCTGATGGAATGAAAATTAAATGTTCTGCCGAATAACATTTTCTTCCTGTGAGTCTTATGCAGTCTATTTCTTTTCCTATTAAGGAACATTCAGCTCTCAAACTAGATTTCCAGAGTATTAAAGTGGAAAGAGACATTATATATAAAATCTGAGCATTTTTGTCAAATTAACACCTTAGGATGTAATACGGCATGTAATTTTAAATTTTCTAATGGTTAAAGATCTTCCGTAGTGTTGATGAAAATGAAAATATTTGACTAAATTGTGAGCTCATACTTATACTTATTGCCATATAAATTATAGAATTTTGTGCTTGGAATGTTCCTCAAGGGTTTATTTACTTCTTCTTTGTGCACACAGGTGACATGAAGTTGATACATAATTATGTCATTTCTAATAGATATTTGTCCTGTCTGTTCTTAGTGACCTGTAGTGATGGAGATTCTCTGACTTGACCTAAGTATTTACTAACGTCTTCTTTACTGATAAAATTAGATGGTTTTCCTTGCCATATTTAAGTCTGTCACTCCTTTCCACCTCATGTCACACATGGTGAAAAATTTAATTCCATTTCTCAAGGGCTCATTTTCAGTATTTAAAATTGATAATCTGGTTTCTCTTAGTCTTTTCTCCAACTCCAATTATAATTTTTTCTTGTAATTCTTGTTTCCTGGTCATCCAAAAACCCTAGTTGACTGACAGCCTTTTCAAAGTTTGGTGCCCCAGACTGGGTACAGAATTTCATCTGATGCCTAATTGAAGCATCTCATAGGAAGTCAATTACTTTTCTTATTAGAATAAGTAGTTAGAAAATCAATGAGTATTCAGTCCTTTGTTTCATATGCTTTTGGTAATTATTATGAATTTATTTATTCTGGGAAGAATATTTGTGTCAATATTTAGAGCTAGTTGGTTAGCTACTCATATCTTCCTGTATACTAGTGTATAAAATAAATATTTTTCCAGTGGCTTCTTGTATTTAGCACAGTTGATAAATCCTCACACTCTCTAATTAGAACACTGATATTCAATTGCTTACCATCCGATTTTTTACAGGCAAAAAAGAGCTTTTCCTTGCAAGAAGCTGTCTTCCAGGTTCCGTCAGTATCTAGATAGACACATGCTAATGTCTGTTTTGGTTCCCCGCTGGACCACTTGCTGTAAGCTAATCTCCATCTGTCAATCCATTGATACTTGCCATTGGTCTGGAAGCAAAATCTGTATGGTAAATTCAAGGTTGCTGAGAGTGACATAGTTACTACACAGGATCCTCAAGTCATGTAACTGGTATGGAGTCATATGCTTACTAATTCCACCTTTTTGTGCTTTCAAAGGCTAACTGCAGCAAAATGTACAATGTCTGTTATCCACAAATGTGAATGCAGAATGATTATTTTTCCTGTGCTCCAAAAAGTGTCTAACATCAATTCAGAGCATTTTTCAAGCATTGGGAAATGGAAGGGAAAAAAAAAGGGGGACATGAGAGAAGGAATAAAACTGGAAGTCAGATAAAACTTCCTGTTGGTACAACCCCCCAAAAGTCTGCATGGAAAATGGGAGTCTGTGTGGGAGTGTTCTTAATAAGCAGCGCTGATTGCCATTGCTATAGCTGTAGTTATCATGACTGTGATTCATGAGAAAGAGTGTAGCATGTCAAAACACACCTACCATCCAAATGCTTGCCCTCCGTTGTCATACAATTGATGTAGACATCTCACAAACAGAAAAGGATTTTTTTTCCCATAATATTCTAACTTCTTAATGAGATCATTTACACCAATTGCATTTTCAAATGAAAAAAAATACATCGATTGGTCAGTATGTTCCATATCATATAGCCTCCAGATTCCTTTAACTAATTTTTATCCATGTTTCTGTCCACACCTGTATTTTGCTAATGCTACCATAAATAAGACTACTATAGTAGAATGTGTGAGCATAAACACACACAGTAAAAACCATTCCTTCACAGGTCTCAGATGTGTGACCTGAGATGTTGTGTCAGTGGTCACTGAGGTACAAAAACACATGGCAGGAGGGTAGGATGCATGTTGTTCCTGGAATATCTTTTAGATTAAAATAAACTCAAAATGTGGGAGATTTTACAATTTGTATTTGAGACCCTTTAAAAGACTCCAAACAACACACAGCATTGTTATTTACTGGTTACTGGTTTGCAGGAGCATTTCCTTATGCTAAAGCATGTGAGAGTTCTTATTTCATTAAAATCTCCACTGGAAGAGTCTTATTTGAACAACTCCAGCATCAATGGGTACTGTGGTGATGTAACATGATGTTTTGAGCCCTGCACAGGCAGAAATTCCTATAGCTTACCAGATGAGAGCATAAAGTAAGATAAGAGCCAGTGTCAGCTTGACTACCTGTATGTAATCTATGTGTTCTTACCATGTTGCTGTTAAGACCAATCCACAGAGGCTCTCCATATTCCTGTGCAAGTAAGAGCAAGAGTGCCTGGCTATATGGGTCTAAAATGCTGGCAAGTTCTGAGGCATTGTTATTGCAGTTTTTCTGAGCTTCCTCCCAATTCATTTTGGAACGTGTAACAAAATAGCTGATGCCACTGGAATGGTCAAAAGCGAAGTCCAGCACTGTTGCTGATGGCTTAAAGAGTTCAGGATCTGTAGGAATGAGGAGAAAAAAAACCTAAAACCACCCTAAGAACAGTTAAATCTGGAGGCCACATATTTGACTTGAGCAACTGAATAACATCTTCATTATTTACAAATCTAGTAGCAAATTGTTAATGGAATGGAGCACCTTCACAGTTAACTTCAAAACAACAGTGAAGTTTCTGGATGAAAGAAATGCATTTTCAGCCTTTTTTGAAATTTGAATTTGAATTTTTGAGAATTTTGAATCTGTAAATTCACAGTATCTTATCTTGCAGAGGTAAATTCACTCCATCAGTCAAAAGTAACACATCTACCCTGTGTGTTTTGAAAATACTCTTTGCAGCTTAGCAGCTTTGTGACTATCAATCAGGTTTATTTGGATACATGTAATACTTGCCAGTTATTATGAACTATAGGTCATTATGAACTTATGTAATTAAAATTTTTGTGGGTTTTAGCTATTTAGTTGCAGTTTTAAAAATAAAATAATTTTGGTTTCTTAAATTCTGATATTTTATTTATCATTCTCTTCTCTAAAACTTTGCTAAGTAACACTGGAATACAAGATGAATCCTTAGGTTTTACTATCCTTTCCCTAAAAAAAAAAAAAAAAAAGGATGACTGATCTAAAGCATGTTAAACAAGAAAAGTCATTTTAATCTTTGTGTTATAGATTTCAAGATTAGCAATGCAAACTCACCACTATTCTTCTGGCATATATACCCTCTGGACATATAACACTCCTCATTGTTCCATTTTCCTGTGTCATCAGCATGACCTCTCTTCAGAGAAACACAATCAAACTGTTGGAGTAAGGGAAAGAATATGATTACATTGATATTAGAACTATAGTATACGGTACTATATACTATAACTCCCTGGGTAGTTTCACTCCTTTTTTTCTTTTAATTCTGATATCATAGGGTTTGTATTACAAGTCTAGAAGCACGTTCCTTTTATCCTTTTCTGTCCTCTGTGGTGGCCAGCTCCACCTTGATACTGTCTGGTAAATCTTTATAATCTTCAGCTCAGCCTGCTTATTCATTTGATTATTTTTGAGGTGACATACTTGAAAGGCACTATTATTTTCAAGAACTTTTTGTCACACCTTCTGACTCAACTATTGAGTGACTATCAGCACATTTTTTGAATAAGGATGAGACAGAAATAAATAAAGGTCATGCTTTGTATTTTGCTTGCAAAGCCAAATTTAAATAGTAGTTAAGCTTGACAGAATCATCTAAATGATGGTCCTTAACAGAGTTATCATCAGCTCTAGTTCTTATAATTTTTATTTCAGCTACACCGTATCGTGTGCTGAGTGCTTAACAAGCTGGAACTTCAAGTTTATTACAACCTGCAACAGCCTACTAAGCTGCCATGCAAAAATTTTAGGGACACCTTTTTTTAGTGGCTCTTAACTGTAGTTTCCTGAGCTTGAGTAACTTTTGGATGTTATTTCACTCCTTTGAAAAGGATCTTCTGAAGGACATAGCTGTTAGTATCTTGAAAGTGAAGGAGTAAAGTAGAATGTACCTTTGTACAATCTTTTTTTTTCCCCACTTGATATTTCCCAGGAGCATTATTAGAGCTGCAGTAAAGTAGAGCTATGTATTGTGCTGTATCCTACATGTCTTCCTGAGTGCCTTGGCCAATGGCTAGATGGTCAAGAGCAGAATAAATTGGCTCAGGTGCAGATTAATCTAGTTGTCTAGAGGCGTGATTTCTGGAGGTGCGGATCGCAAAAAGAAGGAAGAATGGACATAGTATGAGTGAAATGACATAGTATGAAGGGCAAGAAGTGGAAATAAATGGAAGAATGGCAATATGGATGTGCAAATCAGTCTATATAGGTCTGAATGTGTAGAAAGATATTTTATTTACAGTATTCTGAGGTTTAATTTCAGTGCTAGCAGTGGAGGGAGTTTGATTGGTTTAGAAAGAAGTTGACATCTGTTGGCCCTTAGCAATTCAATTACAATTTTAAATAAAGAAGAAGTAGAAAAAAATTTAACTCTTTCCTCTTACATCCTCTTGTCCTTCCTTTTCAAACATGAGTTAACTTGCCAAACGTGAAAATATTTCCAATATGTGTTAACTTCTAAAATACTAATGTTGTATTTACTTTTTCTCCAAAATGAACAACAAATTTATTACTTTATTCAGTCTATCCAGTCTTTACTCAATCTGTCCATTTGCCAATTGGCAAAATTGCAGCAATGTTATTTTGTGCTCTGAGATAGCTAGAATATTCAAACATCAAAACTTTTTATCTCTAATCCCAGTGTAAAGATAGATGACCAACTTGAGGAGAAGGCTGAAGCAATGTCTGTAGCAGAGTGAGCTGTTTACTTGATGTGATATTGCTCCTCGGATTTAACTTGGTGGTAAAAGCTAAGCAGTATTTACCTGTTGCAGATTATGGCCGTCTTCTGGATGTAGACTGGGATACAAAACAGGTTCTACAAGTTTTGGGGAATCTGGAGCCCAGTTTGTATAGGAGACAGCACTTCCATCAGCCCAAACAAAGTTGAGTTCAATGAGTATATCATTCAAGCCAATCCAAGGATCATTTGAAACATCCTTCAAATGGTAAGTGAGAAAAGCTGGGGAAAAAAGACAATAGAAAAGAGGATTAACATGTCATGTCATCAGTCAAGATATCAGCTCATTAGCAAATCCTTAAGTATTTTGTTTGTTAAAGTGTTGTAAATACATTTTAATTAGCATTTGATCAGAAATTTACCCGAGTTTATTATTTCAAGGTTATGCCAAGCCTTTGCCTGTGAAAAGTCTCAGAGTGAACGTATTTGGAGCTGTGAAGTGAGATAGGAAAGATAGAAAAAAAAAAAACCTGCCTGACCACCATGTTCTCAAATAAGTTTACTTATTTCAACAGTCAGGATAAGCTGGTTGACTGATGAAAATGCATAGCTGTATACAGTTGCAAATGGAAGCCTGGGAACATAGGCAAGGTGAAAATGTGCCTTCCTCTGACATTCTACTGCTGAATTAAGTTGCAGAATTTAGACAGTCATTTCAGAGAGATGTAGTAATATATCCTTTTCTGTTTCTAGCAGAAACAGACCATGGATTCCTCTTCTTTCTCTGTGTCTAAAACTACAAATGTCTGGTCTGGATTTGTTATTTTATGCTAATTCATACCATATAAATAATATAAAGCAGTTTGCATGGAACAGGAGGAAGCAGCCCTTAGCATCACTAGCATGGCCTGGACAGATGGTTCCAGTTCTTCCAAAAACATTTCATGCCGTGGCCATATAACCCATGTTAGTATACATGTTATAAATACATATATTTGCATTCTGTCCTTTTTGCCATATTCTTCTTTGCAGGAAATGGCCACTGTATACAGAGTAAATGCTATCTATTACCTAAAGAGCTGCTGCACTATACCTTGTACTTGTTCGTTATGTATGCTTGCCAAGTTTCCTCCAAGGTTCATACAAGTTCTTCTTGCAGTATGCCAATACTCATAGGAAGAGCCAAAAAATTTGTAACACTGGGGAAAAAATAGCATAGATCGTTAGTGAGTGACAGCAAAAGGAATTTAGGCTTGAATTACACTGATTCAAGTAGAAATTAACCCAACTCCAAGCCACAAAATGATTTTCTGAAGTTAACAGGGATTCAGCTCTGGAACCAAGTCAAAATTATCTACAAATTTTAAATTTACTCTGTGTCTTTCTGTGAGGGACTGAGACAGTCATAACAAAACTCAAAACAACCATTTATAAGCCACAGTAGGAGTCTGATAGGAATCTAATGTATTAACTAAGAGATTTTGAGAAGTCATACTCCATCATCAGTAAAAGGCAAAGAAGTGCTGCCTGTATAAGAAAAGTCCAGCCCAAGCTTTCATGTGGAATCATCTGAACTTTCTGAAAAACGTTTTTGACCTAGAGCCTATGTTCAGTGTGCTTCACACATGTATTCGGCCTTTTTCATTTTACAGCTTTTTTATTAATGGACATATATGACTTATGATTTCTTAAAAAGTGCGTAGTCATCACTTTACCCATACACATTCACCCTGAAATGGTTTTGGTAATTATGAGTGTGCCTAGTGTGCCCTCTCCATGTTTACAGCTCACCCTCTGCTCTGTGCCAGTAGCACTGCCTGAGAACTACTGTGCATAGTTTGTGGAAAATAACAACTCTGACAACTGTAACAAAAATGCAAAAAAAAAGGTGTACTGGCATAAACTTCACTGGTGTGAGTATCCATGGGTGCTTTTGTAACAATATTGTATATATTAGAAAATAGAACACTCCCTTAATAAGCATATGAAGTTTGTCCCTTTTGGGAAGAGGCAAGCATTACATTGCAGCCTATTTGGAAAAAAATTGGCCTTAATTCTGGTTCATTCCAGCTCAAATGACAGACTTTGCACTATAGTTGGTGCTTTCACTTGAATTCAGTTCAATTTTTTTGAAAGTGTATACAATGTAGCAGTTTTTCCAGTGTATTTCAGATGACCACTTCTCAGGAAAACAAAATGCCATGAACTCAACATTTTGCAAGATTTAGACAACTGGTTCAATTTTTAATGCAGCTTTGCATAATCAGCATCGAAATATACCTGAGAGACAAAATGCCTCTTGAATATCTTTAAGTACCTTCCCAAGGACTAATATCATTGTACTTAGATGGATGTTATCATACCTGATTTTTAAATAAAAGCCAATCTTCAGGACATCCTCCAGGAGGTGGAGGTACCTCTGAAGGAAGTGTTGCATTTATAAAACTTCTGTGCCTCTCACAGATATAGCCATTTGAAAAACCGCAGCTGACATCATTCCACAAGCCTGAAATCAATTTAAATATAGGTAAGAAGACACTGAATAAGGTTGAAGTTTGTGGGAAAGTGAACTGGCCTATATGCTTGTAGGTTCAAAAGCAATCTGCTTGCGAATATGAGATAACATGCTTCAGCTCAACTCTGCCTCCCATCATCACTGCTTACAGGAGGACTTTGTGACTGTGGGAGTGCTGACCATGTGAGATGGCTGATAATGGCAACTCCATGACCTCTCAGTAGAAACCACCCAAACAGCTTTGTTCAACTGAAACATGCAAATGTAAAGTTACACTTTACAAGTGAAAACACTATAAAATGTGAAACTTCATACGTGTTGTATTCCTTTGCTAACTATTCTTTATTTTTTTAAAGACTAATTTGCTGTTGTTTCGAGTAGCATATATTGTTTGTGCAGCTGAAAAGTCAGTGATCAAATTGTGCCTGCCATCCCTGTTAAAGTTAATTCCTTTTATTCCACTTTTATGGCTAATATTGCACCTCAAGAAACATCAGATATAATGACTATACTTTATTATGCATATTTTCCCAAATTACTGTGAAAGAATGGGTTACATTTGGCAAGATATTTTTAACAAACAGGGGAAGAGCAGTATAAAATACTGCTACCATAAAAATACTTTTTAAAAAAAAAGTTTTGTAACTCACCATCATTTTTATTTAAGACCACACAATTTTCTTGAGCATCTGCAAAGTTGGGTTCATCTCGTGCCCAAGCTGCATAGTGCACTGGGCTTCCATCCATCCAACTGAAAAAACAACAAAAAAAAAAAGTAGTGATTGCTCAGACAATGTTCACTGAACAGTTCAGAAAAATCTACCTTAACATGATAAAAATATTTTTTTAAAAGAAAAATTACAGCTGTAAATTGGGTATCTATTAGGATTTAAAGACCTTAGATAACAAAATCCTTGCATGTCAAGTCAAAGAACAAAAATATTTTTATTTTTAGCAGATGTTATCTATATATTCATAGCATGTATATTCCCTATAAAAATGCCATTTAAAACAGTGTTTTTGCAATGGGTTAAACCAAGGGAGAGTACACATTTCAACATGTAATATAACTCGTTGAATCTATGTTTAACTTCCTTGCAGTGGTCCTGCAGAGGGGATTCTGTCAGTACAAAACTTCTACACCACTTTTTATGAATCTTTAAGTAGCTTGTTTACCTACCTAAACTGTTGATCAGCATTCCGAATTAATCCTATGAGATATGACTCCAATTTGCCATTTTTTAAGATCTAAAGGCAAAAATGTACTTTTAGTTAGTGCTTTCTAATATTTACTAGTTATCTAATATGAAAAAGTGTAAATTTTGTGCTATGGAAGCAAGTAGATGAATATACATAGTATAGATTATCATGTGCAGTCACCAGAGAGGACCCCTGTTGAAGTAAATACCATAAAACACATACTTTTTCTTTATTATCTTTATTGCTGATTTCACAGTTTTGGCTCCATTACTGGTATGATCAAAGCTTTGAAAGTTGTGTTCTCAATTTAAAAACAAGGAAGATGAGAAAAAATTTAGTACAAAAATTTTTGGTACTTTCCTGCTCTTAAGCAGCTATGTCATTCCTGTGTCTCCATATCATTTCCCACATAACAAAAGCAATCATCTAATAGTGTGAAACAGAAAGGAGATTGTGTGGCTACTTTAATGTAAGTAAACCAAACAGGTTTATGACAGAGGGTTGAGGCAACATTGATGCTATTAAATTGTTAGCTTGCCCCTGCCATGGCTTTGGCATGTGCCCATCAACACCATCTCAGGCAAAATGTAGGCAGTGCCCTTGAAATACATGAACAGTTTTGATAAGTGCTACAGGAAGATTTAATCATGAAGGTCCTAGTTCATCAGTCCTGGACCTGGACCAGGCTAAACCTTTCTTTAAGAAGTTGTTTCATTCAGCAGAATGATGTGGTGTGTGACCGTCAGAGCTACATTGGCAGTATCCTCACATCTACACATAACACTGTGTTCTAGAATGTGATGGTTAGATGAGAAGTAACCACGCCATCGAAAGGACAGTTTCCTCAGTATACACCTTATCTTCCTGTTCGTTGCTCCTTATATTTATTTGGTCATGGGCAGAAGTCTATTTAGATTAGAATATACAAGAATATATTCTCCATAGTAAATGGTAAATTATTTTATGTTTGTTTTCCTAACAGAAACAGAATCCCTATTCTGTAGAATAAATATTTTTTCACTGAATATTTAAATCTACTGCTAATAAAATGTAGTAATATTGTGCAACAAGAACTTTCTCCTGTACTTCACAAGGACATGCAGCAGGGTATGTAGGCCACATATGCTATAACATAGTCAAATTTCCTCTTACACATTTCCATAAAAATTTTCTTTCACTATTATTTCCAATAGTAGCAAGATCTCCATGATTGCTTTTGCAGAATGTTCTGGCTTTCTCCATAGGGGTCTTTTCTGTGCTGAAAAAATACTGTTTGTCCCCTTTTATAATCCATCCATCTTCTGTGACTTCATATGCTGTAATACAGAAGAAGAATCTCTGTATTCTTCATGGTCCTTACACAATGCTGGGATTCTTACATAATACTACCCGTTAGATAATGGAAAATGAACAGAAGCTTACTGGTAGAAGGGCCCAGAGGTTCTGGTTTCAAGGGTATCCCTGTAATGAAATGGGAAAGAAATGAAAATGTGAAATATTTCCCAAATGTTGAGCTGGTGTAGGTGTTCAATTAGTGAAAATTATCTTAACGTCTATCCATTGTCCATATTTTACATATTCAATGTAGAATACATTTATTCAGTACCTTTGGTGCAGAGCAAAAATGGATGTTCAGGGAATAACCGATGTATTACAGCCCTACATATCTGCCTTGGTAGATTTTTACTAAGTGCATCTTGTACATTGTGAATGTTGCCTAAACTAGGTGACTGAAGGTAAACTGAATGAGTACTTGTTCCTGAAAGTAAATCGACGAGTGAAAATACTTCAGTGTTGGTATACTTTGCACAGTAATAGGAGATTCTTTATGGATGTTGTCTTGTAACTGAATAAGAAATTCAAATGCTAAACAAATTTTTCCTTCAAAATACTTTAAATTTTATAGAATTATAGAATCACAGAATTATAGCATAGTTTGGATTGAAAGGGACCTTTAAGGGTCATCTAGTCCAACTCCTCTGCAAGGGGCAGGGACATCTCCAACCAGATCACGTTGCTCAGAGCCCCATCCAACCTGGCCTTGAATATTTCCAGGGATGGGGCATCTACTACCTCTCTGGGCAACCTGTTCCAGTGTTCCACCACCCTCAGGGTAAAAAATTGTTTCCTAATGTCTAATCTGAATCTATTTCCTTCTATTTTAAAATCATTACACCTTGTCCTATCACAACACACCCTGCTAAAGAGTTTTTCTCCATCTTTCCTGTAGGCCCCCTTTAGGTACTGGAAAGCTGCTATAAGGTCTCCCTGGAGCCTCCTGTTCTCCAGACTGAACAGCCCCAACTCTCAGCCTGTCCTTGTAGGAGAGGTGCTCCAGCCCTGTGATCATCTTTGTGGCCCTCCTCTGGACTTGCTCTGACAGGTCTATGTCCTTATGTTGGGGGAGATCCACGACGTATCTGAAGAAGCTTTTGTTGTTGCCCTTAATGTCCCTGGCCAGATTTAATTCTGTCAGGGCTGGACTCTTCCTTACCATATACTTACCATATACAGACGAATACTTGTACTTATTTGTATTCATTTGTTGGTGACAATATTTTTCTGTGGAACTATTTTGTGAAGAATCACTTTTGACTGAAAATCCACCAGCTTTTGAGAAATAATTTAAATGAAATATTTCTACGTCACACAAAGTGTGATATTGGAGCAATGTATCTCTGAACATGCAAGTTCAAGTGCTATAAAAATGTAAAACAAATGTCACCTTTGTAATTTTTTTACAGAGGAATTCATTGTAATGTTTGTGTTGCTGTATGTGTAATTACATTAAGTGAAGTGTGTGACATACATGACTGGGTAAAAAAAAAAGTCAGCTTTTAAAAATAATCTCTTGCATGATTGGTTAAAAGATTTAAAACAAACAAAAAAAAAAAAGATGTCTTTCTGAAAGTACAAAGCATTATTACTATTTCAGCATCTTTCAGTGTGACATTATGTACTGGTGACTAATGGTGGTAATTTCTTCAAGCTATAATTTCTGCCATTCACACACTAATAATCATTAAGATTATACAACTACTATTCACACTTTTGCTAGTAATTTGTAGTTGTGCTGATCATGCAGCTGAAGAATTACAAAGGAAGGTAATCTTCACAACATCTCTTTGAGATAGATGTCTATGACTACTGCTTTTTAAGTATGAGAAGCTGAGACAATGTTTCTTCGTTAGAATCAGATTATTTTGAATAATTCCCCAGCACAGACATGACACTATTTAGAAAAGTGTCACTTTAAACATTAACCTTACTGCTTGTGGGAAGGAGCCCAGAGAGCCACCAAGGAAAGAGTCTTGTTGGATATATTTCTCAACAGTAGTTACGTTTTGAAAAAAATAAAAACCTTCTATTTACAGACATAGAAGATTTTTCTACTAGTATGAGAGGAAGATTTGAGCCTGCCTGTTGTCTTAAAGTGTATAAATTTGGAAGCTTGGATTACTGTCTTTTCATTACAGCAAGCCTGTTGTTACAGCAAGCCTGTTTTTACAGCAGTTTCTTTACATGTCATCTTGCAAAGAGAATGATTCTAGTATGCTGATAGTTGTGTTGAAATTAGAGTAGATGACTAATGTGTCCTTGTGTAGCACTCAAGCTACACCTGAGTGGAGGAGTGAAGTTTCACTTCACAAAGAATACAGAGGTTTAAAGTAATTTTTCAAATTGCAATTCTCTCTGTCTCTGTCCTCGTAGCCCAAACTTGGAAATTCCCTACAAGTAAAAGTTCCAAGAAATGTACAGTTTCATGTCAGTCAAAGCTTCTGTCTTGACAAAAATCTGCTTTTAGGCAGAGTGGTGGATTTTACCAGATAAGGCCTTGAGATTGCTTTCACCTTATTTTCTGTGGTTCTATAATTACGTAAACAAGTGTATTTTCAGTAAGGCTTATAATATTTTTTTAAATAAAACAAAAAAAAAAGTTTAACAGTTGAAACATTGTATTCTGAAAATATTTATGTCTTGACCTATTTTTCATTATGCAAAATTCCTGTGAAATCAACTAAATTTTCTACAAGCATGTAATTTGCAGAACTTCCTATTTTGATAGATTCAGCTTAAATTTCTTCCTGATGTTAGTTTAGAGTAAAAAGTAACCTACCTTTCTTTATTTCACAAATCCAGTTATGACTGTATTCACAGTGCACCTTAATCCATGATATGGAATGCTCTTCACCGATTGCTCCACAATGTTCAAATGCAGTATTGTAAAAATAATTTTTCTTATAATTCACCTACAGAAGAAACACAACTTTCTCTTTTATTCTAATCACACAGGGAAAAATGTTGTACTGTGGAAGGAAAGAGAAGTAGCACCAAAGTTTCAGACCACTCCTGACTCTTCTGCCTATGGTTGTGCAGCCTATGTGGGCTATTAAAGCAATACAGTCACTCTGCAAGAAAAAAAGTAAGGCTCTGGGTTTACACAGCATTTAACAGACTCCAGCAGTCACATGAAAGCTCAAATCACATATGGTTTTAAATCAATAACAGGGAAAAGGAATGTGGCAATGTATCACCAGAGACTGATGAAAATCAAGAGAGACCTCTCTCATGTATTTGCCACTTAGATAGTTGTCTCTATAGCTGTAACTAGTACTCCATGTTACCACTGTTGTGATGGTAAAGCATCAGTGTTTATCAGCCTTTTTCTTTTCCAGACTTGCATGAAGAATAATGATTTAGAGTTACTCAGTGGTAAGATGGACATTTCTGGGAATTGTTATACAACTTTCATCCACACCAGTCATGGAAACAGCTCCAACAGCAAAAAAAAAGTCAGAACAGAAAGAAACTGGCAAGGTCCAGTACTCACCGGGGATCCGTCACTCCAGGAAAGCCCACCATCAGGATCCAAACACTGCAAACCTATCCAGAACGGCTGAGATGATGGGGATTTTTTCCTAGAGTGTGAAAAAATATATCATGGAAGAAGAGGATGTATGTAGTTTGTTCTGTTAAATTTTGCAAGTTACATGGGACAATAACTCACACTTGTTGAAGACTTTAAACAGAGTAGAAATTTTAAAAAGAGCAAAATGCTGTTGGTCAGAAAACCCCCATTAGCAAGTAAGTGAATTTCACACCGTAAAATTTTTGAACTTTGCAAGTGGTTGTGTTGAAAACAGCATGTTGTTTCCTTCATTAATGTTTTCACATTGTTTTTCTTCATTGATGTTGTGATTATAGTGTTCTCTGAGAAAGAAAATGTTCAAGTTTGTGAAAGTCACAATTTAGTTAGTTTCAAAATGGTTCACTGAAAAAACTTAGAAATTACTTTGAAGGAGAAGTGTTCAACTGATTTGGTTGTTCAGTTGTTTGTTTTTTTTTTAATTTGAAAAATTTGCGGATTATGACAAATTTTAGGGACTCCAAAAACGTGTTTGCAGCTTGGACCCATATGAAACATTTCTTTAATTCTTTTTCTTATGACTGTGATGGTAAACAGATACAGATTTTCAACTAATTATCTCAGGAGTAACTCAAGAATATTTTTACTTATTCCTATATAATGTATTTTTATGCCAAAATATCAATTATTAGATGCTTTGTTTACTTACTTTACTAAGTTTTCTATCACTATTTGCTCTTCTTTACTTCTAATGGCAGCCAGGTCTCCTCCTATTTCTCTGCAGAAATCTCGGGCTTCAAACCACGTTTTCTTTTGATTTTCTTCTCTCACGAACCCCTATAGAAAAATTTTAAGGTAGAATAATATGTTTACAGCATGGTAAAAATAAGTTTACTGACTACTGACTACCTTTTATAAATAAAATAGGAAAAAATTACATTGTAATTATCATATATGATATGGACTAAAGCGTATGCTGCTTAAGTAACCTTACTTATCACTGATAGAGTGATAATTGCTGTGATTTCCATGAGTAGTTCTGTAAAAGCTAATTACATTTGTGCAATAACGTGCCATTCTGAAGTTTAGATGCCCTGTCTATTTGGTGCTCTTCTGTCTCATAAGTAAGATTATTGGAAAAATTAATGCTTACTCTGAAGCATGAATTAGTGCTGTTGCTTGTATCCCAACCCAAGGGACATTTGGAATCAGAAGCAGTTTCAGGAGTAAGAGGAAGAGTGATTTTTTCAGCTAGTTTTTTGCAGAGAAATTTTGCCTTTACTTCACAGTTCTGAACATCCCATAGTCCAGCTGCATTTCCAGTCCTTAGGGCAACACAACCGGCTTCATTCCCTTTGTGAGATATAAAAGAAAATGAATGAAATGTGTTTTAAAGTGGTTCCCCTGACATTTTTACAACTCATGATTCATTTAAAAAAGACTGTTTGAAATACTAAGTGTAGTGTGTCCTTAAAGGAGAAGCTTCATAAAAAGAGGAAATCAGCAAGCGGAGTCCTTCATCATCTTCCCTCCCCTTTGAAAAGCTTTACATGTGCATGAACAACCCCTTGGCTGCCTCTTTCCTATGCCACTCACTGCAAGGATTTGGCAGCCTGTCACCCAGCCTGGAAGGGATTTCACCCTTTCTGCTCAGTTTGATTTTGCTCTTGTAAGCCATGAGGAGCCAAAAAGGAAATATTTTCATAGCAGCTTATGTCAAAGCAACTCCTATTTTAAAGGCAGAATGTTTGTATGTGTCATCACGGATGTGTTTTAGCAAAGTTAGGAAACAGTTTAGAATTACGACACAGAAAGTTCCTTAGTAGCATAAATTTACTCCAGTGGCAGAGTACCAGGCATTGCTGCATTCCAGTTTGTGTACAAAACACTTTCACCAGTCGCCCACTTGAACATCCCTTGCTCTTCCGTGTCTGAGAGACCAATCCAAAAATACTTCTCAGAGCTCAAACCAACGAGGCTGGTCAGATAGGCTTGCTCATATCTGAAATGACAGGAGTCAAGTGGGGATGAAGCCTAGCTTTCCCTTAGTCTTCCAGTTCTCAGCATCCTAAACTACACAAGAGCAGAATGAATGGAGTCTCCGTTAGGTTTCCTTTTAAGTGGATGTTGCTTAACTGGATAGTAGATGGACTAGCTTCAATAGCAGGTGAAGAAGTGCTCTGCTGAAAAACTGCTCCTTACAAAACAGAAGCAGCTGCTTTTTCCGAGTAAAGTACTGGAAAATATGAATGTTTAAAATTTATATAGTTAGAAAACACCTACTATATTTACTAATATATTTTTCTCAAAAAAAAAAAAAGGATTTTCTGGTTTCACGGGGGTTTTTTAATAAAAAGTTCTAAACTGTTTTATAAAATTCCAAGATTATTCCGTTAGAAGTGCAGTTTCTAAACTCTTTTCTTACCTGTCTCCTACACTTGTTAAATAACCATTGCTCCTTTCACAGGTTTTCTTAGCTTCTGAAAATGTTACGGAGGTATGTCCAACCAGGTAGCAGTAAAAACCATGTCTTTCCCAGCCCTGTCAAGAACATATGGAATATATTTGCAGTAAAAAGAGCTGTGTTATAGTGCTTGCATTTCAGTGTTTGGTCTTAAATCAATGTATTTGTAATATAACCTAATGCAATAATATATTAATTTGAATTCCAGTGGACTAAGGGAAATTAAACTTTGCAAACATCCAGAAAGAAGAGATTTAATGCATATGAGTCTCCCTATTTTAACAATTAGTAACTGATCAATTTTAACTGATTAAAAAGTCAGAGGCACACTGTATAAGGCTCTGGGTGGTACCAGTGCACAGCGTGCAGATCGTATTCAGAAGCAGGTGAGTAAAATACTTGCTCAGAACCAAGAGAGTAGTCTGTGTTATAGTGAGATGCTAACTCAAGTTTCTTGACATTTCTAGGCTAAAGGAACAGTAACTGGACTAATTAATTGATTTAACTCATCAGCTCATCTGAAAAGTCTGACTCAAGAGGTAGCATAAAAACTATTGAAAAGTAAAATCCTCAAAATTACAGCTGAATTCCAAGTCAGTTTTTCATTCTGTACCAGCTCAGGATTTGCTTACTGCTTTTGAAAAATCTATGTTCAGTATTTGGCTGCTGCCTAGTCCATCTAGCGCAATGAGTCTCAGCTCTGGTCCCCATATGGTGTTGTGGGAAATGTTACTAAACATAGAACAGTAGTAAGTAGGAAAGTAAAAAGAGAAGAAAAAAAACCAGCAGTAGGATACAATAGCTCGTTCAAAACAAATTCACTCATAAAAGCAATTTGATTGTTTTGATTTGGCTTCAATAGTGAGATTTGTCATCATCTTCATCATGTCACATAGTCCAGAAATGGTTCCCGGTCTCTACTACGTCTTAGATAACCACAGATGGCTGTAGAACAGTATAACAAATATGCAGGAAACCACAGTAATGGCTTTAGCCTCTTTCACAGACAGTTCTGAGAGAGAATGGGCCTGACTCATATTGACTAAAATAAAATTCAAAATAACTATGTTTTAAATGAGGGAATGTAGTGCAAATTATCACCCTGAATTTGATGTACAATCACACTTGTTAGGGAAAAAAGAAAAGGCACGTAGTTTCAATATCAAGTGGAGCTTGATAAATGGTTTTTTGCTAAGCAGATTCTTGGTTATGCTTTCTTCTTACCTTCAGGCAGACAGGGTCAGTCTTTACTGTCCCAGAACCTCCTTGTAGTGGGTCTCTTCTGCAGATGTAACCTAACTTTCTATCACAGGCACTGTCTGCCCAGTATCCATCCTACACACAGTTTGGGAAGAGATGAAAAATAGTGAGGCAGAACCTATTTCCATTAGACATGCTATTGATTAATTTTTTTAAATGTGGCTTCAATGGGAGAATAAAGATCTGTACTTTTAAATGAATTCCAAGTATTTGTGCTTAATTGTGAGGTTATATTAAGCTAACTGAGTTTCATGGGCAGACTGTTAAGGTTTGCTTTGCGTATAACGTACGCTCACAATCAGATATGAACATTTATCTACTTATCTCTAATATAACTTTAAATTTAATTTAGAACAACTGTCTTTCTGAGTGAATAAAGATACTATTCTCTGATTTGTTTCTAAGTTACATTAATTAAAAAATATAGAAATTGAAATAAAAATCAAATAGCATAGCGCTACACGAATATGGAATGATTCTACCTCTCCTGCCATAATGACACAATCTTCTTGCCCATTAATTGCATGGGTTGGTTCTCCAGGCAACCATCTGGTATATGTCACAGCAGTCCCATCACTCCACTCAAAATACATTTGAGTATTGAGGTCATTCAGTCCAATCCACAGCTCATCCATGGCTTCTAAGAACAGAAATTTGCCTGTGTTTGTACCCAAGTGAAAACAGTCCGTAGGAGCAAGATTTTACAGATTTGAGCTGAAATTGCCATGTTACAATACGAATTCATCTGGATTAAATGACAGCAAAGTTTATTTCAAGATCTAATTCATATTCTTCTTTCAAGAAGTTAAAAAATTAGATACCACCAGGAAATTAGTTTCCTCAGCTTTATCAGTAAAAGTCCATTATTGTATCTACAGCTACAAGGTGTCTGAGGAAGGTAATCAGCCCAAATACTGCAGTGACTAGAGGTGTTATTTCCTTCAAGTGATTTCATGCAGTGAAAAACAAATGAAAATCAAAAGGAAAAGAGTGAAGAATAAAATGAAGAGAGCACTAAGGTTTCCTCTTGCAGTTTTTTGATGTTTGGATTTTTTAAAATCTAATCTGTGGGCTTCCCCATAAATATTCATATCAAACAAGAATTTATTTTTATTAAATTCTGTAAGATTTCTAATAATGTAATTCCCAATTTGTACCAAAAAACTGGCCTGTGGAATACTCACTGTAGCCAAGCTGAGACAGTATGAAGCCATGCTCCTCAGGGTTGTGGATACTGGCTAGATTGCCGTTGCTGTCATTGCAGGAAATTAGAGCTTCTCTCCATACTCTGGGGTCTCTATGAACCATGAAACAGTGATCTCCATAGGGCAACCATCCTTCTGGGCATTTGACAGGCTCTGCACCCTCTCAAAATAGATGCACGTTTCAAGTTTTTAAACAGTGCAAACTGAAGTCTAGAATAACTGCAATTATATTTGAAATCAGTTAATTAACTAATTAGAATGAGAATGGAGTGACTGCAAATAAGCAGTATTTCTGTGCATTCCTCATACATATAAAACGTTTTAGTCTGTTTACTGTCGCACACTGTACTTTTACAGAAAACATACTGTATTTAAACAAAAGAGGAAAATAATAGAGCCAGTGGTAAATGGGCTTCATTGGTGTAAAATATTCACTTTTGGACAGAGGAATATTTTGGAATTCCATGTATAGTGTTTTCACACGATATACCTCACCCAATTATGTTTTGCATATTTTGTAAAGGGGTTATTACTGCAGCACAGATGGTTCTTTGCACATATGGCTTTCTGTACTAAGTCTCATTAAATAAATCAGAGAAAAGTATAGTAGAAAAGTGGTCTGAAGAAACTTGCTCTTTTTTTCCATCTTTCTAGGTTATAGGCAATCCCACTGAGAGGGTGGTTTGAGGCTATTGGTGCCATCTTTCCAAGACTTCAGTGATAAGCTTCAATGTTTTCATTAGAATGCACTCCAGGAAGGATGAAGCATTTCTAACGTTATTTTCATGTCCATGCAGTCCATGATACTTTTGTGATAGTGTATGGCTCAGACTAATGCCTCTAGAACCATGAGTAATAACATTAAACAAAAATTGTGTGGTTACTGGGTTTCAGGAACATTTGAAGTATTTAAATATGTTTGGTTAAAGAAATGACAGTGTGCTTTGTTCTGTGCCACTCATCAAGGCAGAAGAACAAATGAAAATGATATTTTTTCATTTTAAATAGCTGTGAAATTTTTTTTCAGTGACACAAATTCTGTCTTTATCAAAGGGTTTTTATTTGCTTGACATACATACCTGATGGAAGAATGAAAGGATCCAGTGTGGAGTTTTCCTTTTTACAGATATAGCCAACTTTAATTTCACATGGCTGGTTTTCCCATTTAGCATCTCTTCTGGGATTTAGTACTGCACAGAGTTTCTCAGTCTCAGGCTCAGGGCTTCCTTCACAGAATAAGAACCAAGTTATTTTTATGTAGCACAGGTTTTATGTCAGCAGCTAAAAGAACAATTTGCTTCCAGTCTTTTCATGTGTCAGTTATGGACTCATTACTTCATTGCTACAGTTATTTTTCTACCAGAGATAAGGAAACGTAATTTAAAGTACCCATCAAAACATTTATGTAGATGCTTGTTGCATAACTCACAGTTTCTACCATATTTGATTGCAGAATAGCGATCTCAAACGTAAGACATTCCTATAAGTTTTGTGAAAATTATTGGCTTGCACAGAAGAGAGACTAAACTTTGAGCCTGCACTGATGGAAAGGCTGCAGTAAGTTCTTTCCTTGTCCCACTCCACATATTTAATTAGCCTGTGCACAGGAGTCATCCGTACGTCTGCTGAGGAACATGTCGCTCACAACTAGCTGCAGAATAAGTTGTGTTGTCGCCCAGTCACTACATGCTGGACTGAATCGTCCAGACATTGAAGGAATACCTGGTGCTGCTGCAGTTGCAACGCTGTGCACAGACAGTAGGAAATCAGAGTTCATAGTTTCACAGCTCATTAAACACCTAGTGTTATACACAATTTGTGGTCAGGACCCAATTATGCCGATAGGACTAAGTAACGAGCCTAAAATACTCAGTTACATTCATGAAATCAGAGGACAGAGTTTGAGCTAGTATATTTAGGCAGGAACACAGTAAGGCAGCATCTTAACATCGTTCATATTCAGACAAGGAATTTTACAGATGTGAAGAGAGAAAAGCGTTCTTCAGTGAGCCATCAGCTGCTAACAATAAAAAGAAATTTCAAAACCTGAAAATGCAGGTTTTAAGCTAAACCAAGCTCAGTGAATGCATATTACTTGCTAAAAATATGAGACAAAAGCATAAAACCACCAATCTGTGGGGTATGTTGTCTGGCAGTTGAGTGGTGGGAACCTGGATTGATCAAAGCCTGACAGGGTAGGCTTTCTCTTTGTGGGAGCATATTAAATGGCTTCTAGCTTCTACAGCTGTGTTTGGCAGAGCACAAAAATAATACTATGAAATGCCTAAAATAAAATATAAGGTAAATCTGTTGGATGAGGCATACCAAATCACATGTGAAACAAATCTCATTTCCATAATGCCCTTGCAGGGGAGTCTTTCCTTTCTATGTCAGGTTCTGGTGCAGCAGCTTTCAGTGGTGTGCTGGAACAAAAAAGTTACACTCAGGCCCTTTGAAAAGGTCCTTTCTGCATGTCCTTTTAGCAATTTGGCTGCAAGCAGAGCCTCCTCACATGCTCTTACACTTGCTGTGTGTCTCTTCTTTGGCTGCCTCTGCAACCAGCCCTCCAGGAGGCTGTCTAGGACCACTGTTCTTGGGGAATGGGCAGTGTTTTCCTCTTCTCAGAGAGCTCCACAGTGCAATGACTTACGGGTTGTTTTTTTTTTTTCGTCCCTCTAAAAGGTACAACTTACAATAATTTTACAGTAAATGGGAAATGTGTAGATTAACTCATAATAACAGCCATCATGTGGGGATACAGGAACTCCAAGGGGGTGGGCTGCTTGACCTGAGAGCCAACAGCTCTTCTCTGCAAGACTTAAGGAATTTGACAAGCTCAGCAGAAGGTAGAAAACCCTCTACCATACTCAGCAACTCTGGTCTTTCCCTTCATCCTCTGTGCCAGATAAAAACAGGTGTCACCTTTGAGTCTTGGGGAAGGCCAGAAGATGGAATATGTGTGCATTTATTCAGCAAGCAAACATTCAGCATTTGCTGCAACCAGCTGTTGCCATGACAATCATTAAGCGACTTTCAAAGACAAAGTGCCGATGCTGTGAACTCTATTTACAGTCTGTATTGAATGCTAAAGAGGGGAGAAGAAAAGAAGAAAAGCATAGAAGGTGAAGGGGAAGGCTTTGAAGGACTGATGCTCGCTGACAGCTGAGTCCTTGCAGGATGCAGGGTGTGATAACCCTTGTGAGAGTTGAAGAGACACAGAACTTTTAACTGACTTGAAGGCATTCCTAGCATGCTACAGTTCAACTAGCGCGTTTCACTTAATCTCCTTCTGATAGGAGATGAGTTTATTTAACTCTTCTGCTTGAAACTCCTTGTGATATACCCAGTGAAGAAAAAGTCATTTTCAGCTTTTTATCTCATTTGTCTCATAAGCCTTTCAACTCCATGTCCTCATGTTCATGGGGACTACCACAGGACAATAATTAATACACATTCAGCATTATGGTGGGAAGGATTAATTCCAAAAACTGTTAAAAAAACAATTACTACCTTGTGCCCAGTTAAAGTATCTGAAGGGAATACCACCGCTCCACTGCCAGCCACTGTTGAGATTCAGGCTGTTAAGCCCAATCCAGAGAGAGGATCTCTTGCTGTCAATCAAATCTAGGCAACCAAAAGAGTTGGATTCTAATGAGATTTGTTAGGAAATGCTCTGCATTTTCAAAGTTTAGAGGAAGATAATAAATGTTTGCTTAGTGATTTCTAAGTTCAGTACAGAATCTATGTTTACCGCTAAACTGGGACACTTTATTCTGTAGTTAAAGGGTAGGAAATGGCAAAAGCCCATTTTGCATATTACTTTAATACGCAATTCTACAGTTAATGCTATTCTACAGTTATATGCAAGCAATAAGCTTTGAAAATGGAAACACTGAATTGCTATCATTAATATTTATGTTACGAGTTTGCTTGAGTGTGATGTGATTGATACAGCACCTTCGTTCTACAGAGTCTATACATAAACCCAGGAAGTCTTTAGATTTTTAATAGTATTTTGTATAAATTTTTAATGATATTTTCAAAAATCTATTTTAATAGATATATGTGAAGAATACTGATTTCTTAACACAGAAGTCATATAATGACTGCCTGCTATAATGACTTTCCTTCTTGTGAGGTCCCTTTCTGGGACCTTTCTGGTGATTTTTGAGCTTGAGTAAACTTTTGGTTAATTAGTTGGAAATTCTTAAATTTCTTTGAAAAAAAAAAATAATTTCAAATGGCAATTCCAAAACTTACAGGACTTCCACCTATAAAAAGCTTAATTTACAGTAATTATGCTATTTCTCTAGTACATATTCTATTATTACATCAGCTATTCATTGTAATGTGATTAAAGCACTGAACCATTTGTAATCAGTCAAAAAAACTATTAAACATTCTCTTTACAGATTCTTGCTTATTAGTTCACCTCTTAGATACATTTGTTCATGTATCTCTGTGATACTTAATAATTCTGCGTTCTGCTGCTGACAGCTCTTCCTTGCTTGGTGCCAGGTGAGAGCTGCCTGGTGGTTGATCTGGTAGTAGGTTCCTGTCAAAGGATCTGGACTCCAAAATCTGTCATTGTCTGTGTGAGAGAAAGGAGATTTAGTATTGCCATTTATTATAAACATTTTACACAAAATGTTATGAGAAAATTTAACTGCGAGCTTACTTGTGAAATGAGATCCTAGAGCAAATACGGCTCAGGCCCCCAAAACCCGTACTCTCTCCTGAGCTTGCTCTTTATTAAGTAAAAGAGGGTTTGTCATTGACATTAGCAGAGATGGGCGTGGGGAGTGAGAGGGTGGGGGGAGTGAGAGAGAGACTGTGTAGTGTGGTCCCGAGCAGGGATAAACTACTACAGTAGCATCTAAGTTTTCAGATTATTTTATGCTGAATGCAGTTATATTCAAAGCATACTAGGCTTTATGGACACACCCAGACAACTTTCAGCTTGACTAGGATACATAGCATATATCCTTGCTTGTAGGATACATTTTTTGTTTCTTTTGTAAGGAATGTTGTAGCATGGCAGAGACATTTTTGAGTAAAATAAAGTCATTATAAGGTTTTTTCCTTCCATACTAGGAACAGCATCTCAGTATTGATGTATTTACCTAACAGTGTTGTGTTATAGCATTTGTGTCAGCATTTGGGACTTACTGCCAGTTGGACAGAACCCATACAAATGGTCCGCGTCAAAGTTGGGGGTTGTTGCACACCAGAGCAGGCCGTCTGACCTGCCAGCAGCCGTGCACCCGGCATGCCATTTGCCGCTCAGCTGAAAGGGGAAGGCACATGGAGCTCCGTTGGCATTTCCGAGCAGTGTAAACAGATCTGAGGGGGTGAAAGAGAAATAATAGTATAGGCACAGATATCTGGGGGACCCAATTCTCTACATATCTGTACTCTCCATAAAGGGTATGTGCAGAAAGTGTTACAAGTGTTACACCAGTGTAACTGGGGTCCTACTGTCACCAGCAGTGTCTTCCAAGGAAGTTCTGGATAGCTCTTGCAATTTAGCATTTTCTTATGATACTGACAACAGGAATGACTGGAAATAGAGCCATTTCATACTGTAGTCAAGAATGGTGAAAAAACTGTAGTGATGTTTGTCATATATATTTAAAAATAATTTTCTAGAAATAGCATTGTTTTGGTTTTTATGTAGCTTAACTTCCTGTCATTCACTAAAAATAAACTATTGATTTAACTGTTAAAAGTTGCGAATTTTTTTGTCCCCTGAAATCTCGTAGAGAAACTGAATGGTAGTGTGCATGAAATTATTTCCTTATGTTTACTATAAGAGCATTAAAGTTAAAGATTTTTGCCTTTCATCCAACAATTTTTGTCTTTCATCCAATACAATTTCAGTAATACTAGTATACGGTTAAATAAAGCACTTTAATCAAAGCTAACAATTAAAAATAGCTTAGAGCCACCTTTTGCTTTAAAAGTAAAGAAAATAAAATGCACATTTTGCACATACTACATTCTCTCTTAAGCTAAGCTCCTGCATGGATGGAGGAACGCAGGCCTGAGCGTGTGAATGAATCATCCTCCAGTCCAGCATTGCCTGAGGTGGAACAGCTGATGTTACACTAAGGGGAGCAGAAATCAAAGGACCCTATCTGTGAGATAAACAAGTGGGTTCAAGACACAGTCAAAGTTAACCTTTAAACTTTACCTTCATGGCCTTTAGAACACAAATCATCCAAGGTTCCGTAGATCTTCCATTTATTCATCGAATCTGATCCTGTGGTCAGCACGATACTGTCTTCGTTTCTTTTGCCAGCACTGAGAAATAAATCTTCCCCGGGGATTGCTAAGGTTGCATTTCTGCACTCCCATTTCTGGAATTCGCTTTTCTTGTTGCAGGGGTACAAAGAAATTTTAGCCTGATTTTGCTTGTAGGGCACTCCCAAACATTGTGCGAATGCCATACTCATCACCTGGTGATCAGACACCCACTTGAATTTTTGTAACTCACTGTTTTTGTTGCAAGCAGCTGTTGTGACTGCATGAGGACTCTGAGCAATTAAACAGAGCTTAGTATCTTCATTGTATATTAAAAATACTTCATTGTCTGTAAAACAAAATAATCAGATTTATTGTATTTATGGTGAGCACGTGATGAGAGGAGCTTGTGATGAAAGAGATGTGCTGTTGACTCTATCCTGATCTGACTCATGTCAGGAGACTATAAATCTGAGTCACTTTTGCAAAGATCAAACAGTATTTTCAAGACTTTATTTCCTTCTGGGAAGGAAAAATAGGTGCAGATGATGTAAATACAGTACAGAGGAATATAATATACACATAAATTTTCATGAGTATGGTGGATTCTATTTTTCTAAATCCCTCCTGAAATACACATTTCTTTCGAGATTTTCAAAAGAGACCTTAGTGAAGATTTGGAAGTTTGCCATCACTTCATGCCCTATAGATTTAGCTCATTTTGCATACATCTCCATGGGGTATGTTTGCGCTTAACACAATGAGTGAGCCTTCTGGGACTCTTGCTGCTTCTGTAGTTGGCATATTCTGTTATGGTTTAGGGCGGTTTTTTTAGGAT
This sequence comes from Tetrax tetrax, assembly GCA_009806455.1. NCBI lineage: Eukaryota > Metazoa > Chordata > Aves > Otidiformes > Otididae > Tetrax > Tetrax tetrax. The sequence goes on from WHYT01017693.1 coordinate 199,180, forward strand.
GAAAAACTGTGGAACAGTGAGTTGTTATCTTGCCTTGTTCCAGTATCCACCTGTTAGTGCATTTATCATAAGAAGTCAACATAATTCACACAATCAAATCACAAACATTCTCACAAGAACTGACACGGTATATAAAGATACTGCAGGTGTATGCCTCTGTGCCTGTGCGTTGTTATGGAAAGGCAATATGTGAATGCTAAACAAGCTAGCTAATGCCCCCAAAGGATTATAGGCAGCCTTATTTAGTAATCGATTAAGACAAGTAGGCCCTGCTGGGAAGGGCTGCCCAATACTGCAGTTGCACTGCCAACATGTAAGGCAACTTGTTCAGAGCTGGGCATCAGTCTGTGAACATAGCTGCATGCTTTGATGTAGCATCATCCCTGTATCCATCTGAGAGAATAACCACATAAGGGACAGTGAGATACCCTTCCGAACACAAGTGTAAATTTGTAGGACAAGGGTAGGATGTTGGGGCACAGCCAATGTTGAGCAGCGAACAAGGTAGAAAGTGTCTGGGAAGTTCTGGGAAGCTGTGATAGGAAGAATAGTTCTGGTTAGGGTATCTGTATTTAAGCTTGAGCTCTCTCAAGAAAGCCCTGTGTTACTTTGACCAGCTTAGTAATCTATGGAAGTTTCACTTCTTCAGATCTAAATTTGGAGCTAACAATTAGTTTTTTCTTTCCTTGCCCATTTAGACAGAAAGATTTAAATCTTATTAAATCTTTTACTTCTTACTGCTAAATAAGTGCTTAATGCAGTGCCCTAGGTTTCAGCTCTTGCCCCCTGTAGTATTTTTGGGTCTAATAACAGGACTTCTCACTGGAAAATGTGAGGTTTGTGGTTGGGCTGTCGCGTGGGTTTGAGTTCCAGCTCACAGAGCAGAGGGAACACCCCCTTTTTGCACAGGTTAGTGCTGGCACAGCTCGCATGGCACAGTGCCTGCTTTTGGAAGCTATGATTTGTACCCCACTCCTTCATAAGTCTAATGAATTGAAGGATAAAGGAAAAATGTCCTTGAACTTTATCACCATCCTTACATCAAAAGGGAACTGTGAAACCATTCTTACATCAAAAGGGAACTTGGTCAATTTCAGAGCCTTAAATATGCCTCTCACCCTTTCTCTGAAAGGCATAGTGATTATTCCAGGGCTGCTCTTGACTCTGATCTTTTTAATATTTTTTTCACTGGCATCTGCTCAGCCACAGTATTACATCTCACATTGATCCACAAGCTCCATCTCATCACACGCAACCCTGTCCTAAGGCTAGGAGATACACATACAGTACTCTATTTAATTCCTTTCTCTTTTAAATTTTTCATAACTCAGTCCCATATACACACAAGGACAATGGAGCACAAGGACAAGGACAATGGCCTGTGAAGGCCATCTACTTCACAGACCACACATAACAAATAATTAAGTTGTATCCAAAAGGAAATCTTTATCTGACTGTCTTGACTTCTAATTCCCAGCTTTACCCCATCTTGACTCTTCCCCGCTCTTGAAAAGTGAACCAACATCTCTCTATCTGCATCCTTTTTAAATTTCTGTGGACCACTCCAGTTAGGATGAGTATGAAATGCAGGACAGTCAAGCTGCGTGAAAATCTTAAAGAGCCTGAGAAACAAACAAGACAACAGAAATGCCGCCTTTCACATCCACTTTTGCAGGGGATAAAAAACAAAGACTCACCAAGTGTCTGCAAAGCAGTATGAATGAAAGAGAGGAAAACTAAGACTGTAGAAAAAGTCAAGTGTTTCATTTCTTTCTTCTTATTCACAGAGATGAGTTGAAATTAATTGCTGCAGTAGAAGTCCTTAAGGAACCTGTTGGCACTGGCTCCTTCTCAGTTTTTGAGAGTTTTAGTTGAAAGAGAAACCTCTGGGTTCCAAATAAGGAAATATCCTGTCATGTGTGTTATTTTGAAATCTATAAATAATTTAAAAATTCAGACTTTGCATCTGAAAATGAAGTTTCCTTCCATTTGAATACAAGTGGCAAAGTTTGAACCATTCAACATCATTCTGCTGAATTAGTTTTAATTTTCTTGGCCAGAAAGGTCTTCACTGATTCATTCATTTAATTTGATGCACCAAGCAATCTTGACTATTTCAATGTAAAAAATTAACCCAAATGGGACAGTTTAAGTTTGCTAGGTAAATTGACAAACTGGGCACTATGTGTACACCTGGCTTTTATCCTTCCCGGGTTATCAACTGGTAAAACTACTGTGCTGTTATTTCATGTGAATTAATCTCAGCAGAACCAATAATAAATAACCAAATCTTTACCACTTTTTCTGTTAACCAGGGATTTTGACAACAAAATTTCCTTTCAAAATTATTCAATCCATAAAGGAAAAATTAATTTTAATACTTAATATTTTTTTCTTTGTACCAAGTGTAAATTAGATAAGCAAAGAGGTATATTCTTAAACATTAAAAATGAGCTGTAGCAAAATCCCATATTTGTTTTGAAGGAAAAGGAGGAAAGATATTCAGCAGAAATTGCCCTTAGAATTTTCTCTCATTTTTCATGGCTTTATTATGAAGACAAATTTCACAATATATTCTGCAAGGGCAAAACGTCACTTAATCTGAAAGAAGAAACCCATTTACAGAGTATAGGGTCTTCAGAGCAATGTTACCAATACCAACTATCAAAATATCAAAGTTATAAATAATTATATCATTTCAGATTTGTTTTTTTTTCATCTGTTTTCTCTTTTCATTTGCCTTGCCTTTATCATTAGCCATCAAATAGCACTGAATACAATTCAGTGGCAGTATTTGTAAAAAAAATATGGGTATGTGTTGTAACTTACATGAACGAAAAAAAAAAGATGTGAGATCAAGGAGACTGTCAGTAAAAATAGTTTGAGTACAGAATGCCCTTCATTCCTTATCCTCTGCAATATGTTTTGTTTCACTGCAATATCTACAAAGCAACAATCCATTATCACGTGGATCTCTCCTTCCCAATGACCTCTCCTATAGTCAGTTCTCGTGCACTTTATAAGGGCCTGTTTTTCCCAGAGATCCGTGATGTATTTTTCTTTTTTTTTCTTCAGTCTGTCATAGTCAACATAGAATTCATAGAAAACTTAAAAAGCACAGTAAACCTCTAAGGCATTTCACTTCCAAGACACTGTGGTGTGCCCCACTGCCTTACTGGCCTGTGGCGTGGATACAGTGCCCAGTCATCAGTTCATTTATCAGAACGTTGGAGGAGGCATCCTAAAATGAGCAATCAAGTGAAATAAAGCCAAGGATGGATGATTCCAGCTTTATTTGCCATCCGCTTTGTTTTATAGTTTCTTTATGTTTCTTTTTAGTCATATGCCTTGTTCGTATTTCTGTATTTCCTCCTGTTAGCCTCTCTCTTAAGGTAAATGACTCATTAGATTATCAAACCATAAAACATTTCTGCACACTAATTAAACGACACAAGTATTATTATGTAAGATATAGATCCTTTATTGATATAGTCTCATATTCATAACTGATACAAAACATGAGTGTTTGCAAATATTTACTTGTTTTGCAAAATCCAAGTTGAAGCCATGAATGAAGGACAAGTATTGGCATTTCAGTTATAACAGTATGGCAAGGAAGATACTTGTGTAAAGAGTGTAAAAGAAGGGCAATAATGGAGAAAAGCAATTCATGTAAATCTCTGTTTATTCCAAACACCATTTTACTTGAGCAGCAGTGTGCACCCTTCAGCGCATGGTGGTGGGGTATATTCTGCAGGCTGTGGGGCTGAGTGCCCTGCACAGCGCTCACTATGTGGCGGCACCTGACTCACGATGTGATGCTGCCACAAATCACTAGAAGGAGAGAAAGCTAGGATATTAATCCATAACTTTTAAATCTAAATTCACAGTAGTTCTGCTATTTGTCATGCTTATTTAATTAGCCATTTTATACAGTACTGGGTCTTAGTCTTGAGAGTATTTCTTGAATAGCATAGAGTAATAGCTCTTAATCCATACCAAAGGAATAATTGCTAATTTTAGTTCATAGTGTCTGTTAGATGCATGTAACTTTCACTAAGATTTCTTTTGTTCCAGCTAGAGTTTTTTTAAGCTTAACCATATGGTTTGACTGGGTTATCCCATTAGATGACACTATGTTCATTTTTTTCGTTGTCGTTGGTAGAATCATTTTCATTGTCCTTTCCAGTTAGAACACAGCTGTATTCTATCAGTGTGCTGCGCCGTCTCACCTCTCTTTCAGTCTCACTTTGAGTTTTGATCTTGAACATAAAATAAATTATGAGGCCCATCCCTAATAAAATGATGAGGACCAGAATAAGTGGCATCCACATATGACTATGTGCTTTGTCCTTTTTGGCACCTGTAAATAAATAAAAAGCAAATAGAAGTGGATATACTGTAGCCATAAAAACATGTGAAGAATACTGAAAACTATTGGTCAGATTTCCTCTTTAATTTCCAAGTGCTTAATCAGCAACCCACACTTATGAAGGAAATGGAATATAACCTCAGAATGTCCTGGCCTTCTTCCACTGTTCTCTTGGGACAAGGATAGAAGGGTTGGCAAAGAAATGATGATAATTAAGATGTAGAAATTATTATATGAGGTTTTTAGGATAAGAGTTTTATTAAAAATCTATCGTAATGTCTCTGTGTCAGTCCACCTCATAGATCTTAGCATGCCAAAGAAGGAGCGAAGAGGGGGTGATCAGTTTACCAGAGCATCTCATTATCCTGGGGTGCTCTAAGTGTCTTTTAGGTACTGCTAAATTATGCTGGGAATGAATTAAATGGCAACTAAGTAAATTAAGCTCATATAAATAAATATATAGAAGATAAATAAGTAATAAATACCAATTCATGAAAAAACACAAGTATTTCTTTTCATGTCTTTTTGAAACTATTGGGAAGGAAAAATAAATCCTACCTTCCACATTTGTAGCTGCTTTAAGAATAGCTGTCAAAGATAAACACAAATGTTTAGTAAAAATCTAAAAAGGTCACATTTTCATCCTGACAGTCTCATATTAGCAAAAAGGTCTGGTAACCTGCCCATCAAAGTTACCTCATTGCTGCTCCTGGAAAATTAACAGAGATGAAAAGGTGTGATTGATTTCTAACTTGATATTTACTGTAATAAAACTCCAGTGTTTTTCATATTAAAGCTCCCCTTCTTTTTTTTCTTTTATAACCAAAGAATCTCCAAGCACAGGTATTTTCTGACTGTTTTAGATGGACTCTGTCTTCTCCTCTTGTTAATAACTAGAATCATAGAATAGTTTGTGTTGGCAGGGACCTTTAAAGATCATCTAGTCCAAGTCTCAACCTCTTCACTGGGTCTGCATGCCAGTGGAGACTGGGAATAACTTGATCAAAGCTGAGGAAATTTGAGTTTTCCTGTACTGTGCACTGTTCCTTTGAGACCCGGCAGATTTTAATTTACCATAATTCATTTGCATCTGTAATTACATTTATAAGCTCAAGCTTTCTCATGCAGTTTTTCCCAGCTGTGCAAAGAGGGCGCTATCTGCAAGATTTTTCTTGGCGCGCTGGGTGTGAGCTGAATGGTGGCCAGTGCAAGAGCAGATCTTCCCATGGGCAGCGCGAGCTGCAGAGAGAGTCGGGGTGTGCATTCCAGCGTAGGAAGCACCAGGAGCCAGGCAGCATGTTTGTAAGCAGGAGTTCAGTTGCTCCTTGGAAGGATGCAGAGCTCACGGCGATGTAGTATTTGCCCGTGCTGAAACCCCATTCTGCTGGAGAACCTGATGCCAGAGAATATTCTCTGTACTTTGTCACTGCACGTAGGGGCCACTCACAGTCGAACCCAACAAATAAAGTGTGTGTTGACACTGAGTTTCTGCTTTCCGATGTATCTGTTAACAAAGAATTAGCTTTTGGTAGTGTCTATTGCTCTGACTGCCAGATGAAAATTACTTGTCCTAAAAAGAGAATTTTCATTTTCAGTAGGTGCTCTGACACCGCTACGAATGTGTACGGCTACTTTCCCCACCAGTTGCAGCTTTGCTCTGGGAGAGGAAAAGACAGAACTTCAGAAACATTCCGAACCTCAGGGTTGCAAAACAGGGCAGGAAATATTTTTTTTTTCTTCAGAATTAACAGTTAAACTGCAAAATACCACATGGCTGTTTGGCTCACGATATTCTGGTATTTCTACTTCCTGACTAAAGCAGATGGTGCTCAGTTACACAGAAACATAACATTAAAAAAAAATGCTAACCAAAACACTTCTACTATTTTCAAAGGTCACTATGTGCACTCTGGATCATGGTTCCGTTCTGATATTATTTAAATTGAATTGCTTCATCCATCTCTTACAGGAACAGCATGTATCATAGTACAGCAAGAGGAAGAAAAGCAAATTATTGATGCAATCCTTGTTCCATAAAAAGTGAATACAAATGTTAGCAGGAAAATATCTGTGTATGTTGGAGGGGAGGAAAACAACAAAGGAGTTTAAAAATTTTCAAGAAAATATTGATCATCTTTAGTTTTTAGTTGAATGTTATCACAGAATGCAGGAAAATCTGAAGTTAAGAAGCAATAAAGCATGAACAGGGCAGACAAAAAAAAATAATTCTATATATTCATATTATTTTTGTCTGAATGCTGAAACAGGTGATAAGGAAAAGTCTGTAAATACAGCGGTTTATGTTGGTCTTTTGTAATGACCATATTGTGTTATTACTGCTGAAATAAAACCATAAACACCAAGAGTAAATATTAAAGAAGTCACTTACTCTTTGGTTTCTTACAAATAAAACCCTTTTGGGAAGAGCAAGGAAGGATACTCCAGTAGCCAGAGAACGCAGACAGCTCCACGCAGTAATCAAGCTGGTCCTCCGAGGGCTGTCCTTCATCCCAGTTGACAAAGTCTAAGGCACTGTTATCTTGCCAAAGCAGCTGCCCTAATGTTGCAAATGTTAGTAGCAACACTAATAATCCCACATCAAAGATCTTCACTAATATTCATGAATATTAATATTAATATTGTTACTTTACTCAGCCTAATGAAGCAATACTACTTGCTTCAAAAATTCCCTCTGTGGTTACTTTCTAATGTGTTTTATTTCTTTTGATTCTCTTCTTGAAAACAATATAATTACTTCTCCAAATTATGATTTGTATATTTGCCAATCAGAAATTAGTTTTAATTTACATGTCCCCATATTTTTGTCTAGGGGACTAAAGTATCAAATTGAAAAATTAATAAAGCTAGGCTTCTTTTTTTCATTTCTAAATTATTATTTCATTGAAAATCAAGCCATTTTTACTGTAAAGCTTGAACATATGCTTAATTAAAATTAAAGCATTTCTTTTTTGCTTAATCTCTGAAACAAAAAAAAAATCAAAGTATCAATGAGTTTAAATGAATCTAAAAAAATCCTTTCTGACTGATTGTGGATTGACATTCATGTTATTTTCTTCCAGGTGCATGTTTTCCACTGAACTTTTTCTGTTAGCCAGCAGCCTAATTTTCTCCATACAGAGATACAGAGAAGTTCCATGCTCTGGGCTCCAGCCAGACACCCACAACTCCCACACGATTGCTTCTCAGCCATGAGAAGATGAGAGCCAGCCAGGACATATTCCTGACACCGAGGCACAGAGCAAACATGATGGGAAATGCTTTCTCACAGACCAGGAATAGGAGACATCCTCAGGGAGGGCTGAGGTCACAGGGACAGATACACATCATTGGCTGTGGTCCTCTGTGAAGGTCTGTGGTGACATTGCAACTGTAAGCAGCTATGCAAAATTATACTTAATTACAGCAACTCCTGGATCATTCAAATTGAGAATGACCGTGATTGCCTCAGGTATGGATAGCTGAAATTACACGTTATATCCCGCTTTCTTACAGAACAGTATCTTCTGTGTTATGCTTCTCAAGAGATAGTCCTGTCACCTCTCCACATCCTTGCTACTGAACAGATGGACAAGGATATTTGAACTGAGGCAGTCTCCATGCTGTCATCCCTCTGGTGGACCCATGCAATATCCAAGACCCATAATGGAAGCCAAGCCAATTTATTTTCTACAGCCTTTCACACCTATTGGTTAAAATCATCAACTTCTAATAATTTTTAGATTATATGCTATTAATCTATCTTTTTGTTTTTAACTGGCTTCTGTTGTACTTCAGTCAGTTCCTTAAAAAACAATGTATCTTATTCATATTAATGTGCATTTAATGAAGTCTATTTATGATTATTTATAGAAGTTAAAATAGTTACCATTTACATTTCTGTATATTCCTATCCAAAAGCCACTTATCTTGCTTGTATATGAGTATGCATGCTCTACTAAAAAGTTTGATTCAGCCTGATCTTCCACAGAAGTCAACATACCACCTATAAGAAAACCAACAGAAGATAACTGGAGGTATCCACTGCTGTGGAAGTTACTGCTAGTTACAGCCTTTGCTATAGGATAATGTTAATGATAAAATATCTCCTACTACTAGAGAGTAAGCAAGGATTTACAGCCTAGAAAGTAGTGTTCAGCTATAGAGGAACAGCACAGACTGAGTAATGTTTTCTGAAGTGAAAGATGGAAAGCACAGTGAAGATGGTGGTTTTGAACACCAGGCAAAAAGCATGGTTTTTTTCAATTGATTGGATAATATTTTTCATAGGTATTATGGATTAGTATTCATTTGTTCATCACAAATTTGACAGGATATTATGTAGAATGTAATATTGCACAGCAAACAACCTTGCAATTCAAACTAAAGTATTAATTTTACTGGCAATGGTGGTGGAGGAAGAGGGCTAAGAGGATCTAAAAAGATACGAATCAAAAGGACTCATTTATTTTGGGCAGTATAGTGCTTCTCTTTCTCTTTCATAGCCTCCTGAAGCATGGATGAGATAGCTATGATTCAGCAGCATAGGTGGAAGAGGGCCAAGGAGCAGCTCATGATCCTGGCCAGGACCAGATGCCTCCGAGCTGAGGGAGGGAAGCGTTTGCCCTCCCCTGGCTCTGCAGGCGGCCAGGGAGCCCTGCTGGTAGAGGGAGGACTTCCAGGCAGACCCTTTCGGATCACACACCCTATATTAACAATAAGTGATGGCTATTATGATATTTACTTCTACATTGATTTCCTTTTTTTATAGATTTTATAGTGTTAGTGTAGTGTAGATTTTGCAGCATTAGTTTTCAAGACTTTTTAAAAGTGATTAGTTTTTTATGTTAAGATTGAAATCCTATCTTTGAATAAAAATAATAGTTACCTGATTGAATGCACTGAGTCACTGACTGAGCCCAGCTCATTTCATTGGCATTGAAGTTATAGCAGTGACTTCGGAAAGGAATCCAAGATATGTAATCAGATTCAGGACATTTTCCAATATCCTGTGGGGGATCAGAAGGAAGTATGTCTAGAAGAAATGAGATATTATGGATGCTTTCATTCAGTAGAGATTGCAGTTCTATGAAAGCAAGTTTAGAAAAAAAACCTTTTCTGAAAAGTGTTTAAAATATTCTTTGGCGCACAGTGCCAGAATTATCAGTGAGTATGTCAAGAGTGACAATGAGGAGCAGAACTGCTCAGTCACAGCTGAATCATTCAATGTGAGCCTGCACTCTTCTGTGTTATCAACCAAATAAAACTTGGACTGTCTCAAGGATATTTGAGTGTTGAGGGGGTTTTGGTTCTAGTTTATTTTGTTATAACCAACAAATTTGTATAAATAAAAGATACAGTATAAAGCAGGAAAAGAAAATCCAGAAAACTCCCAAACCCTGAAGAGATTCAAATAACAATTTGATTTTAAATGAAATATCATCTAAGTCATAGTTAATTGTGGAAATTTCCCATGTAATATTTCCCTCAAGATAATAATCCTTACATAAAATTTCTGAACAGCTTGAACTCTGATAATGCATATAATCGATAGTCTGAAACTCATTGAATATTTGTGTAGTAGCCCCTCATTTTTCTGCAAGTGATGACATTAGGGAGAGAAACGGTAACACTGGCAGTTGGCACATGCGGTTTTAAAATGAAAGCTGCAAATGAATAGAGTTGAAGTTCAGAGCATGGCCTGGAAAAGAAATTAAATAAAAACTACACAAAACCAGATCAAAAAAAACCCTCAGAATTTCCATTAACTCAGTGTCACTAGAGTTAACAGCGATTGCTCTATTACAAATGAGAAAAAAAAAAGTTCAGTCCTATCCTGAGTTTTGCCTGTAGCTTTTAATTTCTAATATTCCTCAGTGACACCCACAGAATCACTACGAAGTACGAACTTTTGTTTGATCTGAAAACAGAGGAGGTTTTTTCCCAACACCACAATACATTAGCAGCAGCCACCAGACTGCTGCATGAGTAACCAGATAAAACCATTCCTTCTTTTCCCAGTTTCCAGAATCTAGTAACAGTGAAGCTATAACCGTTATATAAACACTGCTTATGTTGAAGGCACAAAATTTATTTTAAACTCGGTGGACTTCATTGATTACAGTCCTTCCCACAAAATCCTTGTCAGCAAAAAGTTTCACATTCTAGACTCAAAGTGAAATGTTTGGTACCCCCACACTCTATGTGCTGTCTGCCTGTGATGCAGGATAACTCCTGTGGTAGTTATCACCCCAGTCCAGTGAAATGGCAGTATCCTGCCTGGTGAACGACAACTCCATCAAAATAAAATATTGTTCATGCAAAATAAAGGTATTTACATTACATACCCAGGCTTATTTTTCCTTAATATATACTTAGAAAATTGTATTTTGATCAAAGCAGATCCTGCAAGGCTTCTACCATAAAACTGAAAGTCATCACCATAGCTTACCCTCAGATTTTTTGCAGACAGGAAAATGTTTTTCATTACAAGGTGCTGTTATCCAGGTCCCACGGAGCTCTAGATAGACACAGGCTATTTTCTGTTTTGGTTCACCATAGTACCACTTAGAAAAGTTTAATTTCCTTTTATCAGTCCATCTGTAATAGCCATAATTCTAAAATTGAAACAGACATTTAACATAATTTTTCTACACTGTCACCTGCTGTTTCAGGTAAGTGGATTTGTACAAATGTACATTTTCACAGTGATAGATAGAACTTGGTTTGCATGTTTGTGCTAGTACTGTTAAAATATTAATTGAACCAGGACTCAGCAATGTAAAAGTAAGACACAGCAGTATGCCTCCCATGCTGTAACAGCCCATGAAGGTGTTTTGAAGGCTAAATGGTGCTTCCTGGCTACTGTTGGTTCTCAGTCCCTTGTCAGGCAACATTGTGATGTGGAATCACCGTCCCAGAGGAGTCAGGTCACCATGAAGAGCAATGTGACCACAGGAACATGAAACCTGTGGAAATCTCAGGTGGAAGCAGGTCTCAGGGTGTGGCTATCAAACAAGGACTGTAAGCTCAAGTACAGTTTTTAGGAGAAACACTCAGGAGTAAACTGCAGCTATCACTAAGAAAATCCGAGAAAAATATTAGGTTGTTATAAGCAAAAGAGAAATGTGGAGGAGCAGAAAGTGTTGAGTCTTTGTTTATTCTTATCCTCTCTCCCCTTTCTTTTTTTCCAGGCAGAATTACAAGGAAAAGGGAACAGACCCAGACGGTATATTGCTGACATTAAGAACTGAGGGCTAAAGTGTGATCGCACTCCAGTGTATAGATATGTCAAGAGGCCAGGTACGCAAGCCCCTCCTGAGCTTGGCACCATCAGGGCAAGATTGATGCCTGGGGAACAGGAGGAGCCACAAAGCTTCACTCTGCAACAGCAGGGCCGGCTCATTCATAAGGACCAGGAGAATATGTCTGGTGATCCAAAATTGATCGTAATGGAATTTTAGCTGCTTTCTAAACCATGTTTCTGTGACTGTAAAAACAAACAACTTTGATAGCAAGTGGACTTAAATACTATTATTTTGTTTTCAATACAGATGTCCTGTGAACTTTTGCAAGTAGGAGGATTCATGCCAAGGTTGGTGACAACCAATCACTTCTACATTCTAAGATCAAACATTCTGGTAGGAAGAAGCACTGTCAGAATCACGGAAATACATATTGCTCAGCAGCAAGTGCATTGTCTCAGACAATGTAGCCTTCTAAGAGGCTTTCTCAGAGTGCTGCTGCGTCTCATAATGTATATTTACACGACATTGATTGTGAGTTCTCCCTAGGGATACTGAATTTCAGACGTGTTTTGCTATGTTATATATCAATGTGGAATCCCAATTAGTAAAAACAGTCACTAGTTAAGAAGAATATTACTGATGAAAGAGCTCTTTTTTATTATCAAGGTAGTTTTGTCAGCTCAAAGAGCACTGCAATAGAAACATGATAGTGCATGTCGTGGATGAAGTTTGACTTCTCAAGGTTCAATTATCACCCATTGAGGAATGCTGATGCATCATGAGTATTTACTCTAAACTCAAGAAGGAAGAGGGACTATAGGTTAGTCTCCTTTACATAGATATTTCACTGGATCCAAATATCTCTATCTGTGGTTGTGTGTTTTCTGCTTACACGTATATATTGATAAAGGATACCCTGTAGTAAGTTAGCGTAAATCTTGTAATTCTCAAATCTGTAATTAAGTCGCCATTTTAATCACAACATATTCTACTAAATCGCTTTGTTAACCTTTACATTGGTTACTGATTAAGTGCTGCTAAATTCAAACTTTGATTTACCTCCCACCATTAATAAATCTTAAATTGTTGCTAGGTGGTAATCGTGTAAAACATTTTGTCCATGTCAGTGCATTGAGCAACTGCATATTCACTAGAGAAGCTGAAGCTCATTCTGGCACTCATTCACAGAGTTAATGACTGCTGCTTACTCGAGTGTTCCCTTACACAGTGGTGGACCTGGATCTCCATATTAACTTCTTCTGGTACAGTATAGCTTTTACTACTTTTAGTCTTTGGGACTTAGCAGGTGTAACAAGGAGGGCACTTGGTACGTCCTGTGAACCTTCTGAACCAAAAAGTAATGAAAAAGCTACAGCTGCCTATGATCAGGAGGCACGAGCCTTAAAGACCCTGTTGGTGCTTTTGAGTAGAATTCACCTCTCCTAAAAATGGCCATCTAAAAGTTAACCCAGTAGTTTGACCTAAGTTTCTAAGATTCCCATAGAGTTGGTAAAGAGAGGCCAGTGCTATCACAAGTTCCCATCCTTTTCCATTGCCTAAAATAGAGTTTAGTGGTTTTAAGATCAATGAAGTTAAATGAAGTGAGTGCCATCCACCAGTCCACCAGCCCTACGTTCCTAAATCTGTTCATGCTACAGTTCTCCCTGCTGATAGTAATCTGGTCATAGAATTTAATTGCACCACCTATCAATTTATTAATCTTACCACATTGCTGTTGAGCCCAATCCATAAGGGCTGTCCATATTGTGCTGCCTGCAGCAGCAGGAATATATTACTGTAGTAATCGAGAATGCTGGCAAGCTCTGAAGATTTCTCCTTGCAGGCTTTTCTTGCTTCTTCCCAATTCATTTTAGAAGGAATGATTAAATAGCTGCTGTTACCATAATGGATGAAATCAGAATCTGGAGCGGTTGTGGCATGAAACAGTTCAGGCTCTGTATAAATTTGAGAGGAAGGGGACAAAACAGTGACAATTACTGGCTGCCTGAATAGCAGTGTTAATTTTGAGTCACAGATGAATGTTGTATGGCAGCACAAGCAGCAAGTAAAAGCATTTCTTATTTAAAACACATATTTTAATGATAACCTGGCATTGTTTGTAACTATAAGGTAAATTGTGTATCCAGGGATGAGGGAGAGGCAGAGGATGAGCTGTGTGTCTGTAGGCACACCCCACACCAGGTGAAATGATGTGAATGCTGGTCACACAGTGATTCTCTCTCCAGAGCTCTCTAGGTCCCACTCCCACAGCGCAGGTGAAATTCCTCCTAAGCACAAGCACAGGGCAGGATCTCCATATCACTTCAGTCTCAAAATAGGGGTGAATTTCATTCTAAGAAAGTTTGTGATTCTGCTGCTGCTTCTTTCCCATGTAGGACTAAATGAAAAAGGAAACTGTAGTTGTACCTTTAATGATATATGTGGAAGTAGAAGACAAAGACCTAGAGCTAATGATGGGGACAGAAAAAAGGACAAAAACTGCCTTTGTGTTCTGTTCAGTGTTGAAAATACCCTGGCAATTGTTTTTGCTGGTGATGCCCTCGTGCAGTTTTCTGTATTTGCATAGGACAGAGCCATGAAACATCTGGCCCAGCTGTGGCTTCTTCCTGTATTTTTACTTGCTGCTCAGCAGTTCCCTGTTTCTATTCCTGCAAACTCTGCCGCGTAGCTGTGCTCCGGAAGTGTCTCCCACCCTGAGGATGTACAAAGAAAAGTAGAACTTTTGCCCTTCTGATTATTGCTGGCCTTGTGATATGAAAGCGTTGCTAGAGACTGATGAGCAAAATAACCGGTTTAACTGACCTTAATTGACCCCTCAGTGGAGCACATGTGAGGGCAGGTTAGGTCTGGGGGTGAGGGTGGGGAATCTGATTTTAATGTATTGTCTAGTTAGCTAAGATATCCATGGTGGAGGTTACTGATGGATTTGTCTTTAAGCTTTAACCTGGTCCAGGTACCTATATCTGGGCTAGTTGCATAAAGCAGAGATGGCTAAACTCCTGTTTTGTCAACAGAGAGAACAGGCATTTTGAAGACATAGCTCTTCTAACCGATTTTGGGTACTTGCCTCAGGATGAGGCAGCTGAATCCTGCCTTCAAAGTGTCTGCTCACCATGAGCAGGCAACTGCTGTACGTGTAGATGTCTGCAAGGCAGGTGAAGTCAGCTTATCTGAATCTTGGTGGGTATGCTGCTAGGGAAGAGGCTGTAAAGCCACAACATTTTATAATCCTTATCCCAGAGCAGGTTTTGTGTCTGGAATTCCTGAGCTGAGAAAGTAGCCCTGCTTTCCTCAGCCCAGCTGCTACAGGCACAGTCAGGCAGTTACAACTGAGGACTCATCTGGTTGAATTGTTCAGTGTCTTCCAACAAGGAAGGTGAAAAATAAAACTTACTGCTGTCCATCTGGCAAATATAGCTTCTGTTTTGCTGGCAATCAGTGTTTTCCCAGTATCCTGCTTCATCTACAGATCTTTTTGTCATTGCGATACAGTCAGTCTAGGGAAAAGATAAAAAAGAAAATTATAGCTGATAAAGTGCAAAATACCTGGCAAAATAATAGACATAGTTTTGAGGAGACAAAGTTAATAGCTTTCTTTTCTAATTTTCTGTCTCTTATTTTAATTTATCATTTCTTGGAAAATAATGTATTGTATTATATACCTTAAGCAAGTGTGCTTTCCTTGGCAGATTACCACAAGAACTTTTGTCAGTTTGTCAAAATTTCTTGGAGTGCAGCAAAGCTGTTTTTACAATGCAGTTTATGGTAACCTGTACTGAATTTTTCGAACTTCCGTTTGGATTCATGGTGTACAAGGAGAAACAATGACACAAAGTAAAAACCCCAGCTAGTAATACTGAGTATTTTCAGTAAACTCTAATAATTCTAATAATTTGAATTAATTCTAGCAGTCATTATAATACCACACTCCTTTTCTGCAGTTCTAGACTTCTGCAAAGGAATGACAGTAAGTGTAGACTGTAAACAAGTCTGTGCATCTCTGAGTGCAGCTTTACAAATTTGATCTCTGAAATATTATTCCGTTGCATTCTGCTTTAAGCCATGAAATATAGGATCCTAGCTGAGACAGAAGTCAGGCTGGTTACTCTAACCTTGAGTATATTATCTAAGCTAAGTATTTTCTGATTTTTTTTCTATTTACCTGTATTGTAACATACTTCCTGTCAACTTCTATGAATTTATCTCTAAATGGGAATTGTCTTGCCCATTTTGAATAGTCAAAAATACTTCCATCTGTCCAAAGATATGTATTCTCACTGTTAATATCATTCAGTCCAATCCATGTTTCATTGGCAACATCCTTTAGGTGAAAGGTGAAGAAGGCTATTAAAAAAAAATTAATCAGAGAAAAAGAGTAGCTGAGGAGTTGCCTTTCTTCAAATTCAGTGTAAAGCAAATTCCAAATGAAACAACCCATCAACTTTAAAAACCCACAAATATGAAGATCAGTATTGTGAGACTATGAGTTAATTGTAAAAGAGAAAAATTACAACGGGTAATTTAACTGAAGCAGTTTGATTTCATTTTTTTTAAAAAAAAAGGAAACTTTTTTTTAGATAAAAATGATAGAGACTTCTTGGAAATATAGAAATTAGGGCTAGAAGGCACTTCAAAAGGATTAATATGTCTTCCTTAAGGCAGCAACAACTGCACATATATCATTTCTGATGAATGTTTATTTACCTTCTGACTTGAATATCTGTGAGCATTTCATTACTATGAACTGTTACTATTTATTCCATCTTCCAAGGCCATGGGAACAGATTATTCTGTTCCCTCCACATTAAGCTTTTGCCAAGAGATGAGAAGTGTCATAATACCTCACTCCAGCCTTCTCTCTGGATCAAGTAGCTCTAGGTCTTTTTTCATGGGTTGTGCTATTTAGATCTGGAGGCTAGTTCAGCTTTGTCATTAGATGGTGAAATGTACTGACTTCATACATAGTGTCAAAAGGTTTGGATGTCATACCTTGCACTTGCTCGTTGTGTATAGAGGCCAAATTTCCCCCTAATTCTATACAAGCACTTCTTGCAGAGTGCCAAGTCAGTCTCTCTTCTTCTCTGGATCCAAATATTTTATAGCACTGCAGGGAGAGTAAAGGATTAGACAAATTTTCAAGCATCAAATAGTAGTAAAATCATTGGTTTTTATTAATTCACTTCTCGTCCCTGCCTGTAAAGAGCAGCAGATGCAGGACCTGCTGAAATGCAAATACTTTCAGTCAGCAAGAAGACGACCCAGCTAATCAAAGCGATGCACGTGCAGCACTTACAAACCTGTGGGCCGTCCAAGGTTAGTGCTGGGTGAGAGCGGGCAACCTCCAAAAGCTTTTGAGGAATTAAGTAGTTATCCAAGGTGCATGGGTAGAGATTTTGGGTCACGTTACTGAAAAGTAGAATTTTTGAGAGACTAAAACTATTTCCTGATTTGGAACATAATTTGGGGCAGCCATCTTTCAATTATATACCACAGACTTCGAGCTAAAGCCTGAGCTTGTGTGAGCACTCAACACGAGCGGAACAGCATCAGGAAGAACTACTCTTTTGTATTATGTATTAGTATCCCATGGGAATTTTTCCTGAATACCGGTGTAAAAAATTAGTTTTGTGATTGTGTATGTTCTGAGGGACAGGAGACGCTGTTTTTAACTGGCATATGTTGCTTCTCCCTTTTTATGCCCTTTGAATGCATGAAATTTTTTTTCTGTTCATTGCACTGTGGGATTGATTTGAGGTTTTCATTTGGTTTTGGGATTTTTTTTTAAGTTCATATAACCACGTGTATTTTTGCTTAACTTAGCAAAAAAAAAAAAAAGCTTGATCATTTTCTACTTTTTATTTGACATTTATTGTTGTTTGTGTTATTCAGCTTGAGTTGTTGTGATAGTCAATTACATATGAAAAGTATGACCTTTCATTTTTTCATCTCAGCATTACTCAGAAAAAACAGTTTATGCTTACAGATAAGGACAATAGAACTATATTTCTGTAAAGTAAGGATATTCAAAATAAATAGGAGATTCTAGAAACTGAAAAAGTTAATATGGCTAAAGGCATGTGGCATTTAAAAAAAACCAAACATTTGAAATCACCTTTTGTGAGATTTAGACACAGACTTGACAACATGAAAATTGACTACACTACTAATTAGAGTACCACTTTATAAACTACTGTATAACAGGAGAGAATTTATCCAGTGAGATAAAAGGGATAATTGTTTTCTCTAGCTATAGCAAATCTGCTAAATATGGCTGAGTTTTGTTACTGCACCTTATTATTAAACAGAAGCCAAGTTTCAGGGCATCCTCCCAGAGGTGGAAGTACAGTAGGAGCAAATCCCGAGTAAGTTGAATTGTGCCTTTCACAGATGAAGGCATTTTTCACAGCACAGCTTATATCGTTCCAAAAACCTGAAAATAAATGAAATCTAGAGAATTACTGTCTTGTAACTCTTGTACCACCATTACAGCAGTCAGCCCCAGACAGTATTCATAAAGCACAAATAAAACCTTCCAGAGGCAGGTGAAACAGTTGACATGTACACGTTTACCCAGATAACACTCCTCCTTCCTCTGCCGTATGTTTGTCTTCTAATAGAATCATAGAATCTTCATAGTTACAGCATGGTTTTAAACCTCAGCATACTCGCTATGAAAAACTGTCAGTATTGTTCAACTAGCTATTTATGGGCTAGCCTCAAATTTAAGTATGTAGCAAACATTTTAGCTTTTGATGCTAAATTTTCAACCAAATATTTCATGTTGCTATTTTACTTACCAAAATATTTTTTCATTATCACACAGTTTTCATCATTGTTTGCAAAATTGGGTTCATTTGGAGCCCAGGCAACATAGTTCACTGGAGTTCCATCCAGCCAGCTGGAAGATACGAGGGGAGAGTGGCTGCCATTTAGTTTAGTTTACAAGGTCTGCTAATGGGCTAGGCAAGGTATTACCAAAGAGCAAATGCTCTACATATGCTGGAGAGGACATATCCACAGCATTGCTGCTGCTTCTCATTACATTCAAGTCCTGTCAGTGTCCTATTTTGCCAGAGGTTGGATAAACATCATACTCAAAGGGAAGAGTTCTTATGATCTGGACAAGACTGAAACTTCAAGTTCTCACCAGTGCATAGCTTTTGCTATCATCCCCAAAAGGTGTCCTCCTGAAAGCCTTCTACAAATGGATTTCTAAAACAGGTTCGCTATCAGCACTTTCAGAAAGCTGTTGAGTGAGATATTGCTCACACTTCTTGCTTCCAGCTCAGGTAACTAGAACCACTGGGATTAGTCTGATTAAACTCTTACCTCTACATAGTATTTAAGTCTCCTGGGCTTTCTCTGTACCCATTTCAGATCTGGTCAGAGTTAATCTCATCCTGAGGTTGATGTCTAACGTGGATCAGGTGAATAACATCCTAAAATTGGCTGTTTCATCTCACTACCTATGAAGGGTTGCTTGGGCATTTAACTCAGTTCTCTTAGTGTAAGACATTAGGTGAAATGAATCTTACCCATGAACTTCTATTGGTTTTGCTCTCCCAGATTTGGGAGGAAAACACATTGCTTTGCTTAAATATAGAAGAACTTAACATTTCTGTTCTGAGACTTCTCTTAAAAACTATGCAGAGGCCACTTGCACAACAGTTACTAACTTGTAAAATGAAAGCACACACAAATGCCCCCATAGATCAAGGTGGAATTCCCAGCATTTGTTGTCCATTATCAGTTTTCCTTTACTCACCTGAATTTCTGATCAAAGCTGACAACTAAGCCAATGAAATAAGAGTCCACTCTGAGTTTTGTGTAAATCTAAAACAAAAGTGATTAACAGTTAAGCACTAAATAGTTGCTCAGTTCCTCAGCATCAAGCAAAAATCTGGAAGCCCATTAATTGTGCCTGTGATTTTTTTTCTGATTTTTTTTTCCCCCCAGAACTTAAGCCTCAGGCAAGAACATTGTAGGTTCAGACCCAGGTTTTAAGCAGTCACCCATATCAACAGGGATATGGGGAACATCCTGGAGTGAGGAACCCATGGGACAGGAAAGCAATAATCACTGTGCTGAACACCACGTATCTTAGAAGAGATAAGCAGCCTGGGCCTGAACAATCTGTTGCTGTACCTTTAACATTTGCATGCTTTTTTCCTCTACCTGCTAAAGCAATAGTAATTTCTTTACAGGTCCAGAACAAAAATATCATTATATAAATAAGTATTGTAGGACAATGGCTGAGGACTCTAGCCTAGCTAAATAGCTAGACTGTTCTCTTTATTTTATCAGCTGCTCTGCTTCACCATTCAGTTATAATTAATAGACTCAGTGCTTACATATTTCCATAGAAATTGTCTTTCACTTTCATTTTCGATGACAACGAGATCTGCAAAGTTCTTCTGGCAAATTCTCCGTGCTTCTTCCATATGGACATGTTCTTTGCTGAAATAGTACTGCTTATCTTTATATATGACCCATCCATCGCGAGTGGCTTGATATTCTGAAAGATAAGGCAGGATGTATACTACATTCATATCTGGTCTATACAAAGTCTGAAAACTATACTGTAAACTTTTTATTTAAAAGCAGAAAAAAATCCTACCAAGTTTGGAGTTTGGTTCAGGTTTTAACAGTGTACCTGTAAAATAAAAGAACATCATGATCAATATTCCAAATAAAAAAAAAAATCCAGAGAGATTTGCTTTATGTAGTTGCAAATGATTTGTATAAAAGACAAAAAAAAAAAAAAAATTGAACTAGGAATTATCTAATGGCTTTTCAAGATTTTAGAGCACATACTACTGGATTAAATTTTAAAATATGTATACTTTAGCAACATTTATCTATTGAAAAATATGTATCTTTAAAGCATATACACATATCTCCAAAAGCACTGTAGTAAACAATCCAGGATGTTAAATAAACACTTTGTAGATGAAGCTTACATCCGTTTCAAAATTTATTTAGTATTTTTACTTGACATGCTATTATTTTTTTTCTTTTTTTTTTTTTTTACATTCCTGGGACTAGATCCAAACAACATAATCCAGCCAATATATCCAGTTCTCAAGTTTACCTACATAATAGTAAACTATTCACAAGTACTGAAAGCTTAATACTGGTATTTTGTTAATACCACACATAATTTCCAGAGTATAGATGCATTCCTGGTAGCTTGGCTTTTACTAGGAAATGTTGTTTTTAAGAGAGTCCTGGAGAGGGTCGATAAATACCTGGAGAGCTAATAGATACCAGACCCCAGTTTGTGATTACAGGATGGACCCGGAGGAAGCAATTAACCTGTTGCTATTCCCAGAGTCAGCTATAGCCCCTGAAAGGTAGCTCTGTGTTCGTTTGGGTGCCTCTTGTTCTTTTGTTAATGAGGACTCTGTTATTAGCTTTCTCCATTGCTTCTGTTGTTTGATGGAGAGGAACACATTATTAAAGAAATGATGGGAACAGTTTAGATGTGAGATAAGCAAACAAATGAAAAAGCAATTTAAATTTTTCTGTTGGGAGCTTTTAAATATTTTATTCTTAAGCAGTTAGCACAGAATAGAACTAAAAATATTCAGATATTTTCAGATGAATTTACATACTTCACCTCACCTTGGTTTTATTTTTTAAACCTAACACCACATTTCTTGCTTTTCCAGAAAACAATGTCTTAAGTAAATATGTGTCTTAAGTGAATATGAGAGAATTAACAGCTGGGCATCTCTCCTCTCTTGGAGATCATGCTGTAATCTAGATTAGCAATAACAAGATCTAATTTTATTTTTTTTTAACTGTTGAAAGGTCATCTAGGCTCAAAATAAACTGATCAGAGTCTTTATGTCATGGTTTCTGAACTCCTCCTGAGTAATCTCATCAAGAGCAGAGAGCCACATCTGTACAAAGCAGCAGACTCAGCATGCCAGAAGGGGCTGCCCGGGGTGTGCTGCTTCAGGCTGGCATGCGGAAGTCAGTGTTCTGATGGTGCATGTGTATGACTCACCTACCCACAAGGGAACGGTGATCCTTCCTTTTCAGTTAAGCAATTTTTCAATGGTAGCGTGGTGCCTTACTCATCGTTTGAGGGTAATGGATTGTTGGCACAGTCACCAAATATTAGATATACTTAGTGATGATTATATAACTGCGTCTCCCTTCCCCTCCCTCTTGTGCCTCCTACTAGTTCCCTGTGTTCATCCAGCTTTCTTTTAATTTCAAGAAGCTTTAAAGCCACATCATTAGCTCCTGCTCCATGGAGATGCATAAAGTACTCAGTCTACAACCAGGAAGCAGGGATTTAAAAGTAGAACCAACTGAGCAAAACAAATTATTTCATTATCAGTTGTCACTTGGGGTCCTCAGCCTACAAAGCCCCAGTTTCCCACTGGCAGGCATCCCAACATAAGTCCATCAGGTCTGTTTTGTGCCTTTGCACCAGGTGTGGGAGGCCTGGCGTTAGGGCCCTGCTTCCCAGGCAAAGCTGGTGGATGCAGAGGTCTTTCAAGGCTCCACCAACCTCTAGTTTTGATCTCTTTTTCAGAGTTGCTGGTTCCTATAGCAACTGATCCCTCTCTTTGGTTGCCATTTTTCATTTCACAGTGAGAAGCAAAGCTTTTTTCTCTTTTGTACAGGAAACTCTACTGTCCCATATCTTTGGCTGTCCTGGGTAAGCTTGAAGCAGATAGAAATATGGGAAGAGATAAAAGGAGAGGGGATAAGTATCTTTGCCTTGCAAATTCATTCAACCCCTGGCAGAAGGAGATAAAACCAGAGATTAAGTTATAGGGACCTCTTTAACTTCCTGCACCTGAGTGCAATTGGTTCATTCCTCTTGCTTTACATGGTGCCTTCACAGAAACTGGTTTAAAATGAACAATTCCCAGTGTCATTCTTCTTTTCAATTTGTTTAAATCCATACAATTTGGTTTTGAACTTGAGTTTATCACTTCAATTAAATGGGGAAGTAATCATACCTTTTTTTGTTTCACAAATCCAATTAAGTAAATGTTCACAGCGCAAGTCGTTCCAGCGCATTTGGGGTGATCTATTAAACATAACACAGTGTTCAAGTTCTTCGTAGTTGTTTGGTTCATCTTCATCCCAGTTCTCATATATTACCTGTGTTGGAAATACATCTCAATTACTACCTGATTCGAGCTGAGTGGAAGTCATTGCAATTGCCATTGTAACATAATTTCAGGATCTCATTATCTCAAGTACTTTGTTTGTGGGATTGACAGGAGTTCACACAGGTCTGAGAGAGCTGTGGAAGTCGTACTGATCAGGTCATTTTTCCCCATTGCTTCCCGGAAAATCATGTGTCTGATGGATGAAAAACTGATGGGCAGAGGGGGTCATGTTTATCTGGCTTTGTAAAAGATGGCAACCTGAGTTCTCTGTACTGACATACGGCAATGCCCAGTCTGGGATGCTGTGAACATCTAAGAGCATGAGCTGTGGAAGATGGAATATAACACAGCCCCAGGGATGACACAGAGGCAATTCTGTATTTCCATTAGCGTGTTAAGACAGTGCCATCACTGAGCACTGCAGCCATTCAGCTGATGGATAAAGGGCTGCCATACACCTGCTGAAGATTTAAAGAGATTGGAAAAAAAGGCATAAAAAGATGAAAAAATATATATATATCTCCTAAAAGGCAGAAAGTCAGTTAATATCCAGCAAATAAGTACTCACAGGGGAACCATCGACCCAGGTAAATCCTTCATCAGGATTTAAGAGAAACAAACCAATCCAGAAAGCCTGAGTGTGCAGTCCTTTATCCCTAAAATAAATCATACGATATAGATACAAAGAGAGGCCATAATAAAAATGTGCACAGAAATGTGCTGCTTTCTGTCACATCTGAACTGGGAGCTCCTCCTTCACTCCTGGCCCGTAGCCAGGCTCACTGCCTGCACTCCTTGTCAGGGAGTTTCATAGTGCTCTCTGTTGGGACAAGGCTCATCATATTTGATTATAAGTTAAAGGAAAAGTGATGTGGCACAGACCTAGCTCAGCTGCCATCCTTGTGGCTGCAAAGCAGCTCTTGGCTGGAAAGAGGTTTTAGCAAAAATAAAACATCAGTAGAGATCTATAATATAATTTCACCAACAGAAAATAGTGAAAATTGTTTTTCCACTGCTCTAATTTCCTTCTTGGCACTTCCTATGTAGTTTATTTAGTAGTTCAAACTATTTGTCTTGTCGTATCTGTGGACCAGGTAGAATAAGGTCTTACTTCACTCACTACATAGCACAAAGATTTACCTCTGCAGAGATTTCATAATCTAAATCAAAGACACTTAGCAAACAAATAAAAACATATCCAGCCTCTCACAATACTAGATATAGAAGAAGGGTGAGATCACAGAGACTTTTCAATATGAGTTTTAAATCTATTTCATAGAATGGTTTGGATTGGAAGGGACCTTAAAGATCATCTAGTTCCAACCCCCCTGCCACGGGCAGGGATATCTTCCACTAAGCAAGTTACTCAAAGCCCCATTGAATCTGGCCTTGAACACTTCCAGGGAAGAGACATCCATAACTTCTCTAGGCAACCTGTTCTGGTTTCTCACCACCCTCACAGTAAAGAATTTCGTCCTTATGTCTAATCTAAATTTACTATTTTTCAGTTTAAAGCCATTACCCTTTGTCCTATCACTACATGCCCTTGATTAAACATAGACTCACCACTATACAAAACAGTTTATCTATATATGATGTGCCACTGAGGTGTCTTGACCTTATGGAATACAATCAGAATGTAGTGCTCTGACTTCAGCAGAAAATAATGGTATAATTTCTACATAGCAAGAAAGACATGGCATCTACAGTGCTAGTAAAAACTAATTAAAATGAATTCTTGTTTGATATCAGGAGTCTTCAGTTTACAGACAGAAAATTTCTCCATTAATTCCCTGCATTTTAGTTTACATTATACATTAATACAAAGGTTTTTTGAATGTGTTGATTAGAATATGAATTGCAGATGGTTCAAAAAGGCACAGTTAGAGCTGAACATTTTGGGAGAGAGACTAACATGTACAAAGTTGATCGGATCTGGAGAACAGCCTTGATAAAAACCTGTGATGAAAATGTCAAAAATATTAAAGCCACTTTGAAATATTGGATGTTAAATACATTTTTTTTGTAAAATGCAATGTTTCTGGATAACATTTTCAAAAGAAAATTTTCTATTTTAATTTAAAATTCGATTATGTTTCTTCACTCACTTGACCAGCTCCAGATGTATTTAATATAAATGAAAAAGAATCATTGTGCATGTACTCACGATGCTAATTGCCATATTAAAATTTGGTCTTCTCTTGTATTGATTGTGACCAGATTTCCTCCTATTTCTCTACAGAATTCTTCAGCCTCAAACCAAGACTTCTTTTGGTTTCCCTCTCTCACAAAAAACTATTGAGAAAAAAAAAGTTAAAAATAAATTACTAAATGTGCGAAGTTTGGCATACCAAAATACGTCATTGCCTATGTAAGTATCTTTATTCCTGAATGAGAAAGCATAACACCTGTCAAGACCTATAATATTAAACATTAGTAATGTAAAGTGTAAGTACTTTTTTCGTAGCATTCTCTATTTTAAAATAAGGCAAGAGTAGGATAGGTATCTGAGGAGAACAAAGGGTATCACAATGTACAGAGAAGGAAAAAAAACTTTATCACTTGATTGGAACTTTGACCATCAAAAGGCTCAAAAAAAGATGGAATAACTCAGGCTGTGGTATTTCACAATAGAAAGCAGGAAATTTTTGAGAAATGGAATGTGGAGGGAAAAGAGTGGTCAGGCTGGAACAGACTGCCCAAGGAAGTGATGGAGTCACCATCCCTGGAGGTACTCAAAAAAACATGTAGATGTTGCACTCAAGGACATGGTTTAGTAGGCATGGTGGTGTTAGGTTGATGGTTGGACTTGATGATCTTAGAGGTCTTTTCCAACCTTAAAGATTCTATGATTCTGTGATAATCAATAGGTTGGAATAGAAAAGATAGTACGGACAGAGAAAGCCATTTTGCATGGTGCTGACCCTTGCCAAGGAGGAGATTTTTGTATGGTGGTGCAAGCATACAAATAATTGCACTTTCTACTATGAAGTACATACATTCTTGAAGTAAGTAAGTGGATGCTTGACATTTTGGGGAAAGGATAACCAACAATTTGATAAGTGGCAGAACCCAAAATGTTAGTATCATATGTTAGTAACATAATTAAGTGTGACATAGAAATTGAGACCTGTATAAATACAGGGTTAAAATAATCTCTGGCCTTCCAACAGGCAGAGAGTCTCAAGAGAGAAAGTGAGAGGATACTTATGTAAAGATCTGGAATAGCAATATCGCATATTTACTTTTCCTTGATCTTGTTTTTTTCTTTACTTATTTTCTTTCCAAAAAGGAGACTTTGAAAGGCATTTTTAGATAAATCAAGGGAATGCACAAAACCTTTACTTGCTGAAGTGTCACCAATGTCAAACTAAACCTGGATTTATAAGTATCACTAAAAGTATCAGATGCTGTGTGAGAAGAGGTTGGTAGAGGGCCAGGTTTCCATAAGTTTTCTCTTAGAAATATTGTCTTATGCAAGTGACACTGCCAGCCCTTGAGATGCAATACTGTGTTTTTTTGAAGTTCCAAATTCCTGGAAGTAAAAAACTAAGGTGAGGTTGTCACTTGGCATTTAAATAAGGGAAAGCATATTTCTAGTACTCTATTTTAATTGTTTCCAGTCTTCCATTGATGACGTTCATTATATTTGATGGAATTGTCTCATAGTCTTTTGCACTTGAATACCATGAAGGAAATAATTCCCCAGCATCTGGGTACCTGAATACTAGGGTCACCGGGGCACTGACCCCTGGGCTCCCCCATGCTCAGACTTGCAGCGAGGGTAGACACACACTTACTTTGAAGCAGGAATCTGCCCAGGAGGTTCCATCCCACCCTTCAGCACAGAGGGCCACAGGCTCCCGTACCGGAGGAGCAGAAGGCAGCAATCCCGCTGCCTGCTGTTTGCAAAGATAATTTGCTGTCTTCTCACACTTAACAACATCCCATAATCCAGCTGCAATTCCAGTTCCCATGGCAACACAGCCTTGTTCTTTTCCTTTGTGATATGGAAAAGAAATTAGTAAAACTGAAGTCTTAATTGCTCTCTAAGAAATTAGACCTTTGCTTTTATTCATAGAAAATGATGAAAAGGAAGATGCAGATTATGCAGATGAAAAACCATCCTGGATATAAAATTATTTTAATACCTTCTGCCAGAGCTCAGATATGGGTCAATGAGTCTCGCAGACACACCTTTGCCAAAAACAGAGATTTGCAGCTTCAGAATACAAATCTTCCTTATTTTGCCACCCCAGGGAAATCACAGGGTGAATGGCACTTGGTTTTATTTACATATGTAGCAGATGGCCTGACAACTACTTTATGCTTCTCCATATCCAGGTAATAAATTTTCAGGAAGGCTAATATCAAGTACAACAAGTTTGTTTTAAAATATAACTAGCTAGTGTGAAGGCAAGAGTTCCCATGTAGATACTAATCTTTTATATTGAAATGTAAAAAATCTGAATGTTTGCTGCTCATTTTTCACATATGCACCTTACAGGCTGATTTTTCTCAATCTAATAAGTTGTTGTTAACTGGTGTTAAAAAGTAGAAAAAAATGAGACCATTGTCCTTGTTAACTCCTGCACAGCATTGCCTTCAGTCTGGCCCATTAAAAATCTATTTCTGTACAACTTTGCAGGGCATTGACTTGCACAACACCTGCCATTCAGCTGTGATGGTGCTTGTTACACTGGTGCTACGTGCAAGGTCTGATGGCGTTGCCCAGCTACAGCTACAAGCACAAAAGGAAGTGCCTGCTGTGATTTCTGACATCAGGGAACGGAAAGCAGAAACCTGCATGAATTCCAGCTGCACTCCGATCTCAAGAGTTGGGCCTGTGCAGAGCTCACCTGGCATTTCTGTGTTCCAGTGTGTGAAGAGAGGAGTTTCACCATTGGTCCACCTGAAACTCCCTCGTTCTTCTGTGTCAGAGAGACCGATCCAGAAATATTTTTCAGACCTCAGCCCCGTCAGACTAATCAGAAAGGCTTGCTCATTTCTGAAGTGGAAAACAATGTACAAACACAACCTATTACCTTGCAATATTAAACTAAGTGATACAAATAAAGGTGTCACTATCACGCTAATGTGACTCCAAGGCAACAGTTCCTCAATGAAGTTCAGGCAAAACTTGAGCAAGCTTTTAAGTGTGGTCAAAAGATTCTGGTGAGGGACAACTTCCTCCTTTCAGCTGAAGGAATCTTCTCTCCTTTCCAGTCAGTTCTGTGAAATGTCACAAATCACTGCTCACATGGTCTTCTAGTTGTATTCTACTATTTCTCTCGTCTTTCCAAGACTTTGAAGTACCTCACATACCTCACCAAGTTGGGACCAAACCAGTGTCAGCTTTGCTTCCGTGACAACCAAAGGCAGTCATGTACCTCAGAGGCTATGAAGCCTGCAAAGTCTGACTGAGATATGGGTAGGCTGGAGATGACACATTCTAGCTGTGGTGGGGCAGGTCTTGGGGAAGATTTCCTATAGTTGTTCAGAATTTGGCTTAGAAGGTATTTTAGGAAAACATTTTTTGTCAAAGCTTTCCTATCGTGAGATAACACCCATTGGTAAATAGAGGAGAATTGTAGTAACCACTTTCCAATAGAAAAAAAACAAAACAAAACCACTACAAAAATAACATACAGGTTGCTTTACTTAGGAATTGAAAGACAAAACTGTTTACCTCAAGAACCTCCCAAATTTTAAAATTGTTGTAATAGGTTAAGTAGAAAGCCCTAAAACATCGAGTCTTTTTTTCCTGCATGGATAATTTTACTTGGCACATTTTTGAAAAGTGCTGATAAAAAGCCTTGAAGAGTTAAAAAAAAATGGATAGATTTTGCAAGTTTCTCCATCAGAAGCACTGATTTTGAAATATTAAAAAATATTTTTCCTACCTGCTTTCCACTGTAGCTAGATAAGCTTTGCTCCGTTCACATGTCTTCTTTGCTTCCGAGAATGCTACAAGTGCAGAGCCTACCAAGTAACAGTGAAAACCGTATCTTTTCCAGCCCTGTGACAAACATAAGGTTTTTTACTGTGAAATTGAAGGAGAGTGCAGTATAGAAATTAGCACTGCTCTTTTGTATATAAATAGTCAATGTTAAATTTTTTGCAATTATGCTTAAAAACAAGATGAGACCGGGCCAATCTGTTAATAAACAAAAGCTGGTATTTTGTTGCTGTTTGTTCCTACAGAAGGCCTTTTTTGTTTGAAAGATGACATTAAGATCTTAGTTTTCATCTCTTTTACATGTACGTGACTTTTCAAAGAAAATTGTGGCTGTTCTATTTGCTATTGCTTTCCAGGGCTCTGTGAGGCTGGGATTATGCAACCTGCACTGTAAGGAGCCTGGGGTTCATTGAAGGGGAAGCTGCAGCTCCAGCCCTCCAGAGCTACGGGATCTGACATGACGAAATACAAAAATATTGCAGTATGGAAATGAATTCACATAGAAGCACGGCTTCCCAAAGCTGCCCTGCCATCCTAAGTGCAGCGGGTGAGGAGACTTTCTGTGCCAAGAGGAATCTAGTCAGTGCTTGTTTGTGGGGAGGGTAGAAAGGAGGAATATCAGCAAAACACCCCTGCTTCTTCCTGCTCTTGGAGAGATCTATGCTGACCAATAGAGATATAATGATTTTCTTAAAAGGTCAATTCTGGAAAAATTACTCATTTGGAAAAAAGTAACCTGCTGATATCATTCAATGGTAGGAACATGGTACAGAAAAGCTGATTCTCTTCTGTTTTGAAAATATTATCTTTCTTTGATTGCTGTTGTAGAGTAAGGACTTTATAAAGACATTAAATAGACAGCAGATCTGAGAGAAGAGGCAAAGTGGCTTTTGGTATTTTTACATGCTGTTAGACTAAGAGCATAAACAGACAAAATAGGGGTGAAATTATGTTTTAAAAGATACATGCAATTTTTTTTTTTCACAGGGAAATGAAGGGAAAGGCGGTATTCATGCACAGATAAATGAATCTTTACTTTTTTGAGTGTTTCCAGAGCAAGAATGAAAAGTACGCATATATTAGTATAATACTCATTGCAAAAGACTAGGTTTCCTCAAAAGTAGATTTTCTAGAAGATACAAACACAAAGACTCTAAAAGAAGTAAGAACCAGTAAATTAATTCCTGTTCATTTTTCCCAACATAATTTATGAGAGAGTATTTACTTTCTGGCAGCCTGGGTCCTCGACTGTTTCTTTTTCAGAGGATTGTGATGAAGGCTTCTTTTTACAGATGTAACCAAGTTGCTTATCACAAACATCAGTTGCCCAGTATCCTTCCTACAATAGCAGAGGGCAGGAAAGAATGTAAAAAAAAAAAAGAGGCATTCATAAACATGAGAAATATAGTGTTTTCCTCTTTTTTTTCTACCTCAAGGCCCACTGAAACATGTTATATAGGAAAGCTATAGGATCATTGCTAGAGATTTTTCTTTTTTTTTTAATAGACACATCTGTCAGGATTGATCTAAGATCCATTTCATGCTGTTTTGAGATGAAAGATGGGGAGAAACTCTTTAGCATGGCCTATTATGATAGGACAAGGTGTAATGGTTTAAAAATAGAGGGAGGTAGATTTAGGTTAGATACTAGGAAAAAATTTTTTACAATGAGAGTGGTGAAACACTGGAACAGGTTGCCCAGAAAGGTGGTAGATGACCCATCCTGGTTGGATGGGGCTCTGAGCAACCTGATCTAGTTGGAGATGTCCCTGCTCCTTGCAGGGGGGTTGGACTAGATGACCCTTAAAAGTCCCTTCCAACCCTAATGATTCTATCAGTCTATGAAAGAAGGATATAAATGATGTCTTGAACTCTCAGCATTACTTGCTGTCATAACTGCTTCATAAGAGGCTTCATAAAGATACATCTCATCTGAGGCTAATAGATCTGCTTTTAGAGCAGCATTGTTTTATTACATCTTTGGCAAAAAGACCAATGAAACTGAAATAATGCACATCTGAGTGTGTTGCAATAAATCCAACTATTTTATCCATCAAGGAGAAGACTCTGAAAATTACTTAGCTAATTTTTAAAAGGAATTATATAAAAAATAAGATTTACATAGGAACTTTTTTCCCCCATAAAATCTGGTTTAGGATCAATTCTATTGATGTCTAATACTGACAAACATCAATATTGTTCTATGATATAACAGTTCTTTCAATAACAGCATTATTTTCATAACAGCATTTTAAACTTGTTTCTTTTAAAATTCACAACACTTTTTGTGTATGCATGTGAGCACGCAGGCACATAAATGTGTCTAAAAACCCAGGCACCTATACATTGCAAGAAAATAACGTTTGTGAGTCAAGTAGTCAGAAATACTATAGGATTTAAGGTATTTGCTAGGTAGGTGTAAGCGCTCTCTTTAAGTCACAGCTGAAGAAACACGCCCTAGTGCCAGATCTCCATGCCTCAACGCCGTGTCTCAATGAAGTGATACTGAGGGACATAATGGTCTATCGGGCTGGAAAATGAAGTATGCAAGTAGCATCTATGATAAGCACTCAATGTATTAACTAGTTCATTCCCATTCCTCTCACAGAGCTATAACTTTTTGTCATTGCTGCAGCATTAGAATGAATCTAATGTAAAATTTCTGCATCAGACTTTTCAGCAGATAAGAAATTTCAAAAAGTAGCACTAGGAAAATGCTACTCTCTATTTCTGGTCTCTCCTGTCCTCCGAACATCTCTTCTTCTAGCTGATGCCAAATTTTTTGCAGAAAACTATTTTGTTAACACAAAAAATTACTGCTGAATAAGTATATAATGGCAAGTTTTTTTTCAGACTGATGTAGTTATTCATTTGCATTGCTTTAAAATGGCTGCATGATTATACCTGCCCCTTCATAACAACGCAGTCCTCCAGACCGTTTGTGTAGGTGGGATGTCCACGCTGCCATTTGGTGAACGTCACAGGAGTCCCGTCACTCCACTCAAAATAGAAGTGAGCCTTCAGGTCGTTCAGACCCAGCCATAGCTCTTCTGTTGGCTCTGAAGCATGAAAAGAAATAATTTTGCTTACAGTTCACTATGCAGTACAGTGAGCATTTTCACATCTGGAACAAACAAGGGCAGATAAAGTTGGGATGTTGGGATGAGAGGTGGTCTTCATGCTTTAACAAAAATGCAAACCAGTGTTTGAATCGCTCTCATCTGTGTTAGGAGATGTCTTGGTCTGTACTGAAAAAGCCTCAGATTCCATCCAGAAATACTGTGTTTAATAAACATAAGGCTCTTTATAGCTCCAGAATATTTTTACAAACTTTCTGAGTATCTGGGATTCAGAAGAACAAAATGCCTCCTAGCATGGAGGGTAGGACAGTGGATGTCCCATCTCTCAGGAGATCATACTGAGCCCAAGCCATGAAGACATCTGCCAATACATCTCCTTCACGGGGAGGATTGGAGGGCTTGTAATGGCCCATCAGAGGTGTTCACTAAATCCAACATGTGTGGCAAGTGTCAGGACTGGTTACTACAGATCTAAGGAAAATCAGAAGTAAGAAGATATTTTCTTAGAAGGATATGCAACAAGAGGTTAACCTCAGTAAGAGGTTTTAATCTCAGCAAGAAGTTAAATTTATTATAGGTTTGGAACTCATTTCTGAAGGTATTGAACATAGAATAAAGGTGCCGAAAGTGCAATTTTTAGAGATCCTTATGTGTCTCTCTTTTGCTTTATAATGTTTTACAATGTAGATTATTTCTTGATAAATATAAATACACTTCTCTGTTTATGCAACAGGAACAACAGGAAAGAATACTGTAAGTTAAATTTAGTCTTCCACTTGTGACATTTCATAGAATCGTAGAATGGTTTGGGTTGGAAGGGACCTTTAAAGATCACCTAGTCCAACCCCCTTGCAATGAGCAGGGACACCTTCAACTAGATCAGGTTCCTCAGAGGAAAAAAAAGCATTAATATTTAATATGAAGCCCAGCTTTTACATTACAGATAGACAAACAAAATACAGGCCTACATATTATACTCACTGTAACCAAGCTGTGACACTAGAAAGCTGTATTCAGCAATGTTGTGGACACTTGCCAAATCTCCATCTTGCTTCTTACATGAAGCCAGAGCATCTTTCCATGATTTAGGTTCTCGCTGAATGTTGTAGCACTGGCCTGCATATGACCACCAACCATCTGTGCACTTAATAGGTCTCAATTCCTCTAAAATTAAAGTACAATTTTTCAGAGTAATTTTGTAGGACGAAAATAAAGGACACTAGATTGACGTCTCTCGAATGCTCTTTACAAAAGTGGGACTATATGAATAAACATAAAGATGCAGTTAGAAATGCAAATACATTCAAATGAAAAACAAATATCATTATGGCACAGTTTGCTAAATATGCAAATAGAATAATGTCTTCTTAAGCAGAAAATCATTGAAAAATGCCCACATTGTATCAGAGATGCAATTTGAAATGATGCTCTGGGAGGAAAGAGAGACCAAAGCAGATGTTAGCCTCTCCCCTCTTCGCCCTCCCTGAGCAGCTCAGTCAATGTCCCATCATCTCCTGTGCTGCATGCAGTGGCTGACGTTAGGCTTTACCTGCTGTTCAAAGTTTTCTTGCGAACACATTGAAAATGCATGAAGTAATTATTTGGTAACTCCAGGTCAGTAAACAGTGTAAATTAATGCAGAGTTGGTAGTTTTCTCTTCGTGTTAACTCAGTGTCTTTTTCATTACTTAGATTGCTAAATATCTTTAAAAGTTTACCTTAAGCTTACTTTAAAAACAGAGTCCTGCATTTCTTTTTAGGGTTAATAGAGGAATAAAGATTCTCTGGAATTATTTCTCTACTTTCTTTAATATAACTACTTCTTTAAAAATAGCTTTTAGAACATTCCCAGATAACAGCCTCCAGCAGATCCCTCCGGCGTGTGGCATGTTCACAGCCATGTTGTGTCATTGAAGCCTCAGGATGGGGTGGCCTATGGATGAAATGTAGCCTGTGTGAATACTGCTGCTCCTCCTGCTCTCCTTGTACGGACACAATGTGTTCTATACTGTTGTCATTGCAGGAGGAATTTTTTCATTAATACTAGAGCAACTGTAATTGCGCATTTCGAGCAAATGAGAAGAAAATAAGAAGCACACAATTTCTACTGCATTTATGCAAACTAGATTGCCGGCACTGGTTACCATGACAGAGCAGCTTCTATCTGTCTTGCAAGAATGAGTGATAGAGTGATGGAACAAAGTAAAATATTCTCCTATGAATGGTTAATACACAATGAAAGGACAAAAGCAATGTATAAAGTCTGTGTGTGCATGTATAGTTGTGTTTTCCAAAGGTTTCTAATGTCTTGTTTGAAAAATAGTGTTGCATATCTTTTGTCATTTGCAGATCTTTACAGATTACTCTTTCTAGAAGTTAAAGAGAAACTTTTCTTCTTATTTGACTAACCTACCTTTGGGTATAATGTCAGACTTTGAAATGAAGTTTCTCTTTTTACAAATGTAGCCAAGTCTCTGGTTACACGCTTGGTTTTCCCATTTAGCATTTTTTCTGGGATTCATCACTCCACAGATTTTCCCAGGGAGCAGGAAAGGACTTCCTTTGAGTAAGAGAAAAAATAGCAAAAATAACAGCAAAAATAAATAAAAAGATTAACAAACCCATCATAATATCAGTAGAAAGATCAACTTATACTAATTTCTTCAATGCTTAATTTCTTCAATGCCCTCTCCCATAGGGTGACTGGTGTTGCAGTTTACAGGATGCTGCTTTTAGTCTATGGTTTGAGAGTGAAGTAATGACCCCCATTGACTTTGTGTCAGGATAGTACTGGGAAATATCTGGTTCTTCTCCTGGTATCCTGGTACTCACAGACAGATGAAGCTAGACCATTGTTCTATGTCAAAAACTTCCAAACTTTAAAAATATTCAGTTTTAAATTATACCATCCCTCCAGTATACCTCAAGAATTTTGCAATTCTACTTGCTTATAAAATAGGAGTGCTGAGTCCAGCTCTGGAGCCTCCAACATAAGCAGGACATAGACTTGTTGGAGCGAGTCCAGAGGAGGGTCACAAAGATGGTCAGAGGGCTGGACCACTTCTCCTCTGAGGACAGGCTGAGAGAGTTGGGGCTGTTCAGCCTGGAGAAGAGGAGGCTCCAGGCAGACCTTAGAGCAGCCTTCCAATACCTGAAGGGGGCCTAGAAGATAGATGGGGAAAAACTCTTTGGCAGAGACTGTTGTGATAGGATGAGGGGTAATGGTTTTAAAATAGAGGGAGGTAGATTCAGACTGGATATAAGGAAACTATTTTTTACACTGAGGGTTGTAGAACACTGGAGCAGGTTGCCCAGAGAGGTGGTGGATGCCCCATCCCTGGAAACATTCAAGGCTAGGTTGGATGGGGCTCTGAGCAACCTGATCTGATTGGAGATGTCCTTGCTCTTTGCAGGGGGGTTGGACTAGATGACCTTTAAAGGTCCCTTCCAACCCAAACTATTCTGTGATTCCATAGCTTTTATCTTTTCTGTTACAGGGTGTAAAACCTCTTTAAGCAGCAAAATAAATTGCCTGATATAGAACTTTAGAAATCTTAGAGGAGAGCTTAATTATTCCTTTACCACCTTGTAACTTTTCCAAAACAGGAGAAGGCTTGAAATACTAATGGAACAGAGAAAACATGGAACCAATAAAACAACAAGCAAATAAAAGAACTCCTCACATGGGAGAAGCACCACAAACCCACCCCTGTCTCCGTCACTTGAGGTGGCCCAATGCAGTTTTGCATAAAGTGATGAGGAATTACAAGCTGTCTCTGTGAGCCTCTCAATAATATTTAGAATTACTCCAAACAACGTAGTGACATTATTTTCTAACTATTTTGCTACTTTTGGAAGATTTGATTTATATTTACACTCTTGGGCAACAAGTTATGGAAAAATTCTGATCTCTGGGCTGTAGGGCTATATACCATTCCAAACGATCCTCTGCTTTCATAACCAAGCTCTTTGCTTATGTAAGGAAATAAATGAACTTGCTATATCTGATAGCCACAGTGAACTTTCTAATTTGGAAGCGTACTTCTTAAAATAAAGATCTAGATCTTCAGCTATTGTAAGTCAGAATGGGTTTTCCTGAAATAAAAGTAGCTAGGGCAGTTTTTATTTGTTGGTTTCTTATCATAATCCACTCAAAGATTAAAAAAAAATAGATAAAATTCTTACCTGGAGCCCAGTTTAAATATCTGAAAGGGCTGCCCCCAGCCCATTGCCATCCACCGTTGAAATTCAAAGTGTTCAATCCAATCCAGAATGCAAAATTGAATTTTTTAGTTAGCTCTAAATTAGAAAAAAAAAAAAAATCAGTTGTATTTCCTTATCCTAATTCTTAGCAAGTTCATCTAAAAGAAATAACATCAAAATTAAGAAATTTATATTTCTTAGTTTAAACCAGCACAAAACCAGTACTTTTTGTGTTACTAGGGTGTACAGATTAGAAAAGCAAAATATGTAAATGAACAAATATTTATTTAGCACAGATTTCAGTACTTAAAAAGGCAAATGAACATCTTATTTCACTACTTAAATAAGAGTTTACTTCTCTCACTTTGTTTCATTACAACATAAGAGACATTTAAAAGATCTTATTTTCATTAGGGAATTGTGCTAAAATATTTCTGTAATGGATTTTTTGCAGTAAACACATAAAAAAGGTTACAAAGACAGTGTTCCAATCAGTTGTGTGCAAATGTACCCATATTAGGACCTATCTAACAATCATCAAATATTCTCCTAGAAAGAATAGTAATCCTTGAAACAGAGAGGAAAAAGGTAAATTTGAGGACCAGACCATAGTCCTGCTCAGGAATGAGTGTACCAGCATGAGGGCAGAGTTCCCCCTCTTCCCTATGGGGTAGGCTGCAGAACATGCAGTAGCTCCCACCTGGAGCACAAAGGCTGGATGGGGTCATTTCCCCTTCTGTAGAGGCAGTGGAAGGGCAATTCAAGCCACCTCCCTTATGGTGGCTGCTGAACCACCCCTGACACCTTGTCTGCTTTGGTGAGAGAGAAGACAAGGTACCCAACTTCATCGTCTCAATCTCTGGGGCAGCATGCTTTAAGGTCTTATTCTCTGTCATTTTACCTCCCATATATGCTTGCTCATGAATCTCTGTGATGCTTAACAGTTCTGCATTTTGCTGCTGACAGCTCTTCCTTGCTTGGTGCCATGTAAGAGCTGATTCTGAGTTTATCTGATAGTGAATGCCAGTTGAAACATCTTCTGTCCAAAATCTTTCTGTGTCATCTGAAGAAGAAGTGACACAGAGTGCTGCTGTTAGAGGGTTGACATTGCATCAACTAAAAGTGAATAAAGTATATAATTATGCAAAAAAACTCTTAAAAAATGCTCAGTATTAACTGTGTGCTATCATCAGTTTCAAAGCACAGAAAAGTTGAAATTAGATTAGGCATCAGTTAAACAAATGGAAAAGGGTGTAATTTTTTTTTAAATTAAAAACATTATTTTAAATTTCTAAGTTTTTATAAGGGAGAGAATGGGTTTCCAATATTTGCTTTTACATTTTCTTTTACGTAGAATGTAATTCTATGTAAACCAGACATGCCTGTTAATTGGAAAAAAAAAAAAAAAAAAAGAGATTCCAGGGTGAAGTCAGAGGAAAGCAAGTATGTAGGTGAACTATGACCCTGGAGGCTCTTCATCCTCATGGGGCAGGAACTCGCCTTAGTGACTGTCAAAAGAACCAGCTTTTTCTAAAATGGCAGAACCTGGCCCTTGGCAGCCTGAGGAGCTGTAGAAACAGTCTGTGTAGCACCAATGTGCAGATCAGTGCAGTCTTTGAGGAACAACTTGCAAAATCTTATGTTATTGGCAAGGCAATTGGCGAGAACAGTGAAATAATTTGTGCCCTGAGATGGCAGAAGCCAAATATAGGTTCATTGCAGAAGCTAGTACAAAGATGGGAGAAGGGAATAATCTTAGCAGCAGCATTTTTGTGTAGCCTGGCAATAGGAGACAAGAACAAGATAGGAAATTGATGTTAAGGGGAAAAAAAAAGTATATAGCGGTTTAAGTCAGAATTGACCTACAAGGCATGCCTGAGGAACAGAGGAATGGGAATTTTTGGTAGGAAGATATCTAAATCCATGCTGGTCATGCCATGTGCTTAAATTCCATAAATGAGATGTCAAGGACCCTCCTCACCTGTCTGGTCCACAAAAAGAAAAAGCCACCTCCAGCAGGCGAGTCAGAACCTGCCTGGGCTGAACCACACTCTAGAGGCACCTCTTCCTCTCCACTCGCTATAGAAGGAGTGCTTGGCTACTGGGGTTAATGTTCAATTAGATTATTTTCATTTGGACTACTCTGACAAGGTTTGTCATGAGGGTGTGCAGCTGCTAGCTGATAATGAAACTAATAGCTCAATAGATGGTTTTCTCCATAACATTTAATGACAAGTTAATAAGTAAAAAGCAAGACTTACTTATGAGTGGGCAAAATCCATACAGTTTATCAGCATCAAAGTCTGTGGTTGTCGCACACCAGAGCCAGCCATCTGACCTACCAACATCTGTGCACTCATTGTACTCTTTACCTTCATATTTGAAAGGGAATACACATGGCTGTCCGTTGGCATTTCCTTGTAATGTAAAGATATCTAGGGGGAAGAAAGGGTTAGGAGAACATATGAAAATAATCATAAAATAATAAATCTGACTTCCTAGGAATGGTTCTATCTATCAGTATATCTGTCTATCTAAATTGAGAGGTCACACCATCTTTTTAAATTTATTTTTATAATTTTTCCCTCTTGTGTACCTAGAGATTTTAAATAAAATACTATATTAGCAAAATTTAGGGGTTAAATGCTGTGTTTTAAGTTTGGTATATATACCTTGTAGGAAAGTCAAATTCTGTGATGCTAGTTGACAATATGTTGTGATTCCTGAAGACAGAGAGGCACAAGTAGATTTTGTAGAAAAATGAGTTAATTGCATTGTTGTAGTCTGTACAACTCAACAGGTTCACTTTGTCATTCCATCTTTTCATTAATTGTTAAAGTAAAAAGATGGCTGACCAGAGAGAATACTGAACAGATTGTGACAGCATCTTTACACAGTAAAACTTCTAGGTTTCCATTGCACATTTCTGCATTTGGAGAGGTCCTGCAGATTCATTCTCAAAGGAGATTCTTTAAGGTTAACAATGCTGCTTCTTTTTAAACTATCACACTATTGCAGGAGCACTCTCTTATGCTGAAATTCTGACATATACTTTCAATCTCACATTCATGGGAGCACTTTCATCCTCTCTGTTCTACATACATTATTGCTTTCCTGTTTCTCTCTATAGCTATACCCAATGAGTGATGTATATCTTCGACTAGAACTGTTCTAATTTGGTCAGACTGGAGGGGAGGAGCCAGTTCTTCCTCCTCATACCTCATGTCTTGAGGCAGAAAGGGGAAGTTGCACAGCTGTCATGAAAACATGTTTCTAAAACCCTATGACTGATTGCTGCACCATAGGTGTGGTGGAGAGAATAAATGGAAAGAGTTCCATGCTTCCTCATCTCTCATCATTCTCCTATACAGTGCCATCTGAATTATTATTTCCATAGAAAGAAATTCCAGTTTAAAGATTCTGCTCTTATTACCTCCTTTTTCCCCAACATCCCTACAGCTCCCCTCTTTTATTATTGAATCAAGAACTGCTAGGATAATACCAAACAGACTCCTTAGATCATGTATCAAATCTGATAACAAATACAAAATAATCATTCTGTGCATTAAAACTATAAAGCTGCCCAAGGAAAAGCATTTTCATATCTAGTTTAACACAAATGCAGCAGAAAACTTACCCAGTGACTGTAATGAACCACGCAGGATGGAAAGAAAAACTAGGAACCTGGAGAAATTCATTGCAAATGTAACATACTTTTGATTCCTCTACCAAAAGTTGGACTATAAGATTTGCAGTGTATAAAATCCTTCTGAGTGAGGATAGTGACAGGTCCTTCTCTGTGTCAAAGGGTTGATGGGTAAGGCGTAGTACTCTAAATAAGGAAATATCCTGTCACGTGGTATTTTCACATAACTAGAGTGAACACTGTGAAAACTGCTCTCTTTGTAGAGCAAGTCGCTTCCAAAACTGAAGTCTCCATCCTTGTAGCTAGAGGTGACAAGTAGAGGGATGATTTTTTTTTTTCCTGGGGCTTTGCTGGTATTATGTAGATGGGCCATTTGTTGGGGTGCTACACTGGACAAACTTCTAAAAAAGCAACTTGAACATTGGTGGCAAGAAATTTGCAGTGAAATACCATCAATTAAAAACTCAATCTCTGCTATAACCCTTACATCTCAGAAACAAAGGGAGACAAATCCTCACTATTCGATGCATTATGCGTTATTGCTCACTTGAGGGCTAAAGTTGGGTTTTTTTCTGCACTATTGCACTGGTTGCTTTGCTAACATTTTGAGGCTGAGCTGCTCATGACTACTGGTTGAAGATCTGAAAGAAGTAAAGATGTTCAATGCTATAGGTTAGCAACAAGCTTCCCTGTGACAGGAGGGAAGCTTACCTGGAATAGTTTTTTTCAAGAAAAATGTCATGTTCGTCTATCTGAGAAATTTCTAACAAGGGTGTTCCAGGCTAAATTGGGAAAGCTGCTCTTAATCTGTGACCAAAGTGCTCATCTGAAGACTTATGTTGGCATGGCAATACTTGTACAACTGTGCTGCAAAGCTGTGCTGGCAAATATTCACATACAGACAAGTCCTACTGATCCTTCTTTTTATTTACATCAATGAAATTAAAAGAAGTTGTGATAATAACATTGAAAAAAAGCAAGAAGTGAAATGATCTGTACTGATATATATATATAGAAGCTGAACAGAAGATGTCATTTGAGGAACGACTATCTTTGCTTTATTTATAAGGTGTTAGGAAAATTACTGCAAGAACTGGCTAAACTTGTTGACTTGACTCTTAGGAAATACTAAGAGAGAAAAACATTTTCAGAAAAAAAACTGGCTGGTTTTCAGTAAAAGCAGGAGTTGAATAATAGCTATTCTATTTGCAGGTGGCATGCAGGGAGAGCTTAGTGTGAGCAAGGCTTGCAAGAGCAGCTCAAAGTTGTAAAGCTAAATGCTGCCACAGACAAAGATGGGGTGGGAGAGAAATAGAAGCTGAGTTTACTGAGGAAAACCGTATTTCAGATACATCCAGAATCACAGGGTTGGTTTTTTTTCCCCTCTAGGGAAAATACCTGGAGGTCACAATTCCTGCCCATTTCCTTCCTTGGCCTGACAAAGTGCCGGCCACGCTCCAGTCCATTCTGGGCTTTAGCCCCACCTTGTGTAGTTGGATGCTTGTGAAGATTCAGCTCCCCAAAGCTGCAGGGTGATGGGGG
Organism: Tetrax tetrax; assembly: GCA_009806455.1. Lineage (NCBI taxonomy): Eukaryota > Metazoa > Chordata > Aves > Otidiformes > Otididae > Tetrax > Tetrax tetrax. The sequence continues at coordinate 240,384 of WHYT01017693.1, forward strand.
GAAATTGGTGCAGACACTGAGGTAGGCTAAAAGAGAACTAAAAAATGAGCGCTCCAGAGCTCCTCTTTCAGATGACCGACCAGCTTGATGCTGGTTACAAATGTTTTGGAACCAGTGTCCTGTGTGCTGCATTTCACTTGGGCAATAGCCTGTTCTCACCTGTGTGTTAAATTCTTGATTGAATTTTTGTCAAGAAATTGGAGTCCAGTGCCTAGAAAAGAAACTTCATTCATTTTTATTGTTATTTCTTTTAACTTTCCAGCTTGCTCGGTAGACCCCTTGCAGCCTGGGGAAGGCAAGTTGTGTACTCGGGCTCTCTGCTAAGTTATTCTATCTATTCCCCACCAAGTGGCTAGTGTCTAAGTTGTATTTGCAGCTCACCTAAATGCTATTTTGTACTGCTTTCCACTATTTTTCTAACGGCTTAAATTTAGTCTTCTTGCAGATTCCTAGTACAGTGTCATATCATCTGCTGCATTCCTTAGTTTTCAGTTCCTTTTTCTTGCAGTTAAAAATGGCAAGTTGGTGCTTGTTCAAGCTGAATTCAAAGCAGTGGGGAGAGAAGCCCTCCTTGCTGTTGACAATAGAGTTATTGCAAAGACAGGAACACCTCCCTTCCCCCTTCCTCTCACTGAATTCACAGAGAAATCTGAAGATGAAAATTACACTAATAAAAACTTTATTTATTTCAAAGCATTAACAAAAAGAAGGAAGAAGGCAAGGCTGAAAATATTTTAATTCATGTTAGTGAACATACTACCATTAACAATCATCATTTACCAGACTGAAAAAAAGTTCAAAACCTATGCTTGAGTTTCATATCCTTTACTGGTATGAACTGCATTTTCTATAGCATAAAATGAAAATGACAATGTTTTCTAACCCGAAGTTATCTGAGATAAGTATATGAAGCACTATTTTATAAGTAAGAATAACAGGATACAGCTCTAAGGAACAATAAAAGTGCTGGTCTGATGGGATGAAGTTTGTGGAGTAAAATGAGTTACAGATTGCAAGAATTGGGCAGATTTTATTTTTTGACTTCTCTGCAGTGTCCACAAAGTCCTGGGAATACACTTCTAAATAGTAATCACACTTTATTGAACATTCATTCTCAATAGTTGACTTCTACAGTTATTTTTCAGCATGTTTATTTGTTCTTGATAAGTTATTTACACCAATGTTTTTGCTAAGCCACTTGAGAACATATTCATAGAATCCTAGAATAGTTTGAGTTGGAAGGGACCTTTAAAGGTCATCCAGTCCAACCCCCCTGCAAGGAGCAGGGACATCTCCAACCAGATTGCTCCGAGCCCTGTCCAACATAGCCTTGAATGTTTCCAGGGATGGGGCATCTACCACCTCTCTGGGCAACCTGTTTCAGTGTTCCACCACCCTCATTGTAAAAAATATATTCCTTATGTCTCATCTACCTCCTTTTATTTTAAAAACTTTACTCCTTGTCCTATCGCAACACACCCTGCTAAAAAGTTTGTTCCCATCTTTCCTGTAGGCCCCCTTCAGCTACTGAAAGGCCACAATAAGGTCTCCTTGGATCCTCCTCTTCTTCAGGCTGAACAGCCCCAACTCTCTCAGCCTGTCCTCATAGAAGAGCTGCTCCAGCCCTCTGATCACCTTCGTGGCCTCCTCTGGACTCTCTCCAACAGGTCCATGTCCTTCTTATGGTGGGGGCTCCAGAGCTCGACGCAGTACTCCAGGTGGGGTCTCACAAGAGAGGTGTAGAGGGGAAGAATCACCGCCCTCAACTTGCTGGCTATCCTTCTGTTGCAGCCTATGGTTTGCTTTCTGGGTTGTGAGCTCTCATTACCAGCTCACATCCAGCTTTTCATCCACCAGTACCCTCAAGTCCTTCTTGGCACAGCTGCTCTTAATCTCTTCGTCCCCCAGCCTGTGTTGATACTGGAGATTGCCCTGGCCCACATGCTGGATCTTGGACTTGTCCTTGTTGAACCCCATGAGATTCACTTGGGCTCACTTCTTGAACCTGACTGTTAAAAAACTGTAGCATATGTCTGGAATACCAATTTTGTAAAATATGTATAATACAAAATAGACTGCTAGTGCAAAAAGAGAAAAGGGATTTATTTTAAGGTTACAGATATCTTTACTAGACATTTTCTTTTAACATATACATCATTTCATTTCAGCAAGTATCTTCCTTCTCTGAATTAGTACATGCCACATGACCCGTCCTCACCAATATTTCAGTCACTGACTGACACATTGTTTTAGAAGTGTTTCATTGCCAGAATTTGTTGATAGTTGGTTTTGTCTTTTTCTCCTGTAGAAATAGACTGACATGCCAGCTCCAAGAAGAGCGAGAATAGCCAAGAAAATGAGTGGCCCAACAGAGACATGAACAGGTGGATGAGTCTCTTCATTCTTTTCCTTGTCTGAAATGAGTGCATATAACTGTGAGAAACCTTAGTAATTTTTTATTCCACGTACAACTTGTCTCACCTGCCTGAACTTGAAGTCTGTTTGATGCAAAACTGAGCCTTGAATGACTGCTGAGCAGTAGCAAGGTCCCTTTTGCTAAAGCTAACGTGTTTTTAGAGGATCTGGATTACAGTGACATACAATGCATGCAGTGGTTGCTCATCAGAATTCAGTTAATAACGTGTGCTTTAGATATGGACATGGGATGATAATTATTTGAAAATTAGTTTTGCAATATTTTTATTTCATATTGCTTACAATAATACCTACAGAAGAAATTTGCATATACATCTACCTAGGTTTTAACAGCCAAGTTAAAGTGCTCTGTGCTCTGTGCTCTCTCAGCCTGTTGGGTCACTGCTGAACTTGTCAGCTGAGGGTTAACCCTGCAGCAGTCCAGTTGACCAAGAACAGGTGAGTGCGTGTGTTGACATTAAAGGCAGCGTGGGATTACCCTGAGTTATTTATTTATGCATCCCGGTAACTGTCGGCAGGACTTGTTCTCTAAAAGACGATGATTTGTGAAAAGTAGGTTAAGTTCTTGTATTTAGATTTTTGTTAATTTTCTTATGAAAGCTCTTACCTTTTTGCTGTAGAGGACTCCCACTTGGCTCAACTTCAGTGAATACCAGAGACAAATAATGTAACACTTCATTAGAATTCATAAGTTTGGCTATTTCACTGAAATTATACAGGAGCAAACCCCCCCCCCCGAAGTATTACCATTGCATTAATATCATATGTGTCTGTTATAAAAGGCAATATAAGTGAGGTAAAAATGCGTTACTACAGTTTTACCTCCCTACTTAACTTTACCAAACTATAATATTAATTTAAAAGTTTATATTGTTTTTATATCCACCAACATTCAAATGCCAACTCTTTTCTATGTTCATTTAAAAATATCACATTTTTCCTGAAATTTTAATTTTAATTTACTAAGAGCATGATGTACAACTCTGGAGATTAATTTCACATAGCACGTTCTAGGAAGCTCTGCCTGTCCAGTAGGATTCTGCTGCTACAATTAAGCTTAAAATTCTTTAATGTCTTCCCTAGAAAATGCCCTGTGAATCAAGGCTGTAATTTTCCCATGTGCCTATGTGTAAGAGAGAGACAAAGAAAAGACTTTTATAAACTCTTATTTTTTTGTTGAAGAGGTGGAAAAAATGTTTGACACCCAGAAAGGAAGAAGAATTAAACTTACTGGGTGTTCTTATAAAGTAAGAAAAATTACTCAAATCAAGATTCCCTAAATGGCCAAGAAAATATTTATCTTCTTCATTCATTTACATTACAGTTTGAAAACAAAATCACTACCCACAGGAGAAGTTATAAAGGTAAAATGTAAAATGAAATGAAAGCAGAGCAGAATTTAAAATTTATGGGAACTAAGCAACAATAGCCCCTACTGAGGCAGGAAATATGTGCATATCGGAGCATCTTATGATTCAATGGATGGATTTCAGTGCTTCCTTATTATTTTAGTACTGTATGGGATGGAATATAATTTAGATGTTCTTAGTAAATCTTTAATGGGGATTAACTGATTTACTGCCCTGGGCATGTGCTGATTTAAGCATGGAAATTAACAGTGCGTGGGAAATAACTGTTTCTTGGTTACATTTGAGTTTGTTTTTTTTAATTAAAGACTACACTTGAAAAATGATTAAAAACTAAGCCCAAAATTTCAATTATTTTTTTCAGTGAATTACTGTGTCTTGTGATGTCTTTAATATGAAATCCTGTCCTTTCAACTTTTCATCCAACCAAAGAAATCTCAAAAATTGTTTTACACGGGAAATGAGGTTTTCAGCGTAGGACAGAGAAGTTCCCTGTGATTTACTGGGGACAATGCACAATGCAAAAACTGGAAAATTAAACCTCATCTCACAGCTAATACAAAAGAAAGTACACAAAAGAAAGATTTAAAGATGCAGCCAACTATTTTTTTTTTTTTTTGGTAAGACTGATTTAAGCACCTAACTTAAGAGAATGTAATGATAGTGCTTTCTTTCAGGCAATTGTAATTTTTGTATCTCCGCTTGAGAATACAAGGGAAAAAAAAGCAGTATTACATGTGATTTTTTACCTCTGAAACATTAGTCTGGCATGTATAGCATTGCATGAAATTTTCCAGAAATTCTGATAGGACAGCTTCTGTAGTGAATTTCTTGAAGTGAAAGTCGTTTAATAGGGAAGTACACCTTATATTATACTGCAACACAAACAGCTGGCCTTTTCAGTATCCCGGAGGCATTACTGACTTAAAGTTGTTGAATCAAGCCAAGTATGAAGCTGGTTTTTTGTGTTGGATAGTAGTATAGTTTTTGATTACAACAAGCTTGATTACTCATATTAATTCCTCGTTGCAAGGGTATAATGACTGTGACAATATTTAGGTCCTGGAAAAATGTAAGTTTTCAAAAGTGGTTGACAGGTGCCATAGCAATGCCTGTGTTAGGTATTCAAAAGTTTTCTGAAAGTCTCATTTTCAACCTAGGGTATATACAGCACGTTACCAAATTACCATGTAAGCACAGACAGTGCTATGAAAAGCTTGCAGTCTGCGAAAACAGGCACCTACAAATATTCAGAAAAGTGGGATACAGCAAACCAAACTGTCAGAAAGTGCTTCCAGACATGTGGTGGAGGGCTGTAACAGTTTCTAGTAAACAGACCTGCTCTGTCACTAGGGACTTACCTTTGGGCTTTTTGCAGATAAATCCTTTTTCAGAAGAGCAATCAGTGTTGTCCCAGTAACCAGATGGTGCAGTCATTTCGACACAGTGATGTTCCACGCTGGACTCTTCCTCCCCCCAGTTGACAAAGTCCAGTGCAGCATTGTCTAGCCACAACCACTGGCCTAAAGAGCAACAAACAAAATAAAAAAAAAAGTTTACAATTTATCTCATGAACATTTCAACTCTGTTCCTGTGCTTGACCACACTCTTGGTAAAGAAATGCTTCCTAATATCCAATCTAAACCTCCCCTGGTGCAGCTCTGAAAATATTCCCAAGCACGCTATCACAGGGAGAAGAGATCAGCACCTTCCTCTCCACTTCCCCTCCTCAGGAAGCTGCAGAGAGCAATGAGGTCGCCCCTCAGCCTCCCTTTCTCCAAACTAGACAAGCCCAGAGTCCTCAGCCACTCCTCACAGGACATTCCTTCCAGCCCTTTCACCAGCTTTGTGTATTAGAGTGATAGTGAACTAAATGAGTAATTATCCAGTACCACCCTCTGATAGAAGGTTATGAACACACAGGCGGGCTCTGTTTGGTGCTTTGGGAACATTCACGTTCGTGCTGTGTGTTGCTGGATCCAGGATCTGCATGGACACTTGGCCACTACCACCACTAGAAGCAGGTTGTAGATCAAAGCAACATATGTTACATAGAGAGAGAAAGGGGGAAAGAGAGAGAAGGAAAGAGAGAGAGGGAGGGAGGGATATTTATACAGATAATTTTACAGTTATTAAGCAAATTTACAAAAGCACACCTGAATCATCCATATTTTGATAGCTGTTTCGCTTTTACAGTTACCTCACTTAGGAAAAAGATTGGTCCTTGTCAGGGACAGGTCAAGTCACCATGTCAAGCAACACTTTTGTTACAGGAAAGTGTACTGAAGCAGTTATGATGCTGGTAGCATCTCAGTTTGTTTCGTGGAGACATTGATAGCTTCCAACCATTATTGTGATCATTTTGCACTTTTTGACTATTGGGTTGACTTCAACTCTCATTCTGGGTCTGAGATTTTTCTAGCATTTCCAGGGTGGTAGTGAGCAACTTGATCTGGCAGTCATCCGAAGAATTCAGCCTAGTTTTGTAATCCACATTTATCACCATGGGAGGGCTTAAGTCAACAACCTGGCAGAGATATCCTGGGCAAAGCACAGCTCAGAACAAATCTGCTGACTAAAATTTGAAGGTTGTGTCAGAAAGGCAGAAAGTTCCTTTTCCTCCTGGATCATAGCTGACTTATAAGGTTGTTACTTCCTCTTGACACATTCAATGAAGTTTACGTGGAGACAGAATCTTCCTTGTAGTGTTCACTTCATTTCATGAGTGTAAATTATCTGCCAGCTCAGGTGACTTTAAGATAAGGTTTCTGTAGTGAATACCAAAGGCCATCCTATTGCCATTAACTTTATCTCTGTATATGTTGTTGTTATGCATTAAAAAAGAAAAATAGATGGTCTGTTGTTGGGGTTTTTTTTAATATATCCTCAATTTTCTCATATTAGTACAGCATTTTTAAATTAAATATTAAAAGTAAGACATTACCATCCACATTTCGGTAAAGTCCTATCCAGAAGCCTCCTACTTTCTTTCCAAGTGGTTGTATTGTATGGATCAGAAAGTCAGATTCATCCGTGTTTTCCACTGAAACCAAGGTAGCACCTGAAAGCCATTAGCAAGCAAATAACCATAACCTACACAAGCAACTGCTGGAATGACCTCTTCTTTCAAGTCTATACAAACAATAACTTTTGAAAGTATTATGCACATTTCTCTGTTGGCTTCCCTATTGCTTCTTGCAAAGGATGAAGCCATGGAGGTGCTTAGTGGCCCTGCCCCCCACCACTGCCCCCAGAATGGTGCCCCAGAAGCCAGGAGCTGATGGGAAGCTCTACACCTGGGAAGGCTGCAGCCTCTGGGAGGAGAGATGATTGACCGAAGTCGCTTGCATCATTTTACTTTCACTGTTGCAGATTTAGAATAGCTTGGTAGGGAAATAAAGTATTTCTAATTATTTTATTTTTAAATCAATGTTTTTACATTTTAATGTGAGTTTTGCATAAACTTTTGTACAAATCTCTTTAGCTGATAATGAAGGCTCTCACCTAACCGAGCACACTCAAGGGAGGCCAGTGCCCAGCTTGTCCCAGCTGATGCTTCGAGGTAGTAGCAGTGGCTGTGGTAAGGGATCCAAGCCTGGAAATCGGCTCCTTCAGGGCAGTCTCCGGGCAGCTGAGCAGGATCAGTAGGAGCTATAGCTAAAGAAGCCATATGGTGTAAAATTAATACTACATTATGAGTAACCCATGAGGTAGTGTATGTGTGTAAACAGGGTGGGTTTTCTCTCACTCAGCTTTAACTACCTGGACTTCTACTCCTGACTATTTCTACAGGCCCCCAGCTCAGACAACGAGGAGAGCCAGGCAGTCAAGAGTGTGAAACATCTTGTTTCTCCAATCACATTTCTTAGGACAAGGAAACAAATCAAATCCTGCAGCATCTAACTGCCCGCCTTGGCACTACTGTGAGGAAAGCAAACCCTGTGGGATGATACAGGTCTCAAATTTGCATTCTCACAACACAGAAAGCTGTTGTAGGTTAATGAATCATTGATACCACAGTCCGCTGTTGTACGGCTGCCTGGCATGTGTATGTTGTCACTTTATATAAAGGAGCCATTAGTGGAGCATACCTCTGCCAAATCAGTCTCTGTTTCTGATCCTGTGTGCAACTCCAATTCACTTCTATTGGTCTGTGGTTCTTGCACTGCATATGCAGACCAAATGCATGGCTGAAAATGTTAACTTGGAAGCCACCTTCAAGTGGCAAAATCTATCTATCTTGAATCTCACATCAGAAACAGACTATATTATGTACCCGTAAAACCTCAAGGATGGAAAATGACACAATTCTGCAGAATCGATAAGCAAACATGCCTCTGCATACCTCTACAAAGAGTTAAAGTATCATTGACGTTCCCAAGGCTCTTACATCTACATCAGAACCGCTTTAGCTTTAGCAAGTGAGTGGGAGTGAAACTCTCACCTGTATTTTGGCTTAGTGGCACCTACATGTAAACTTATCTAGTTGTTTCGGTCCATTCCGAATGGAATGCCTGTGCACATTCACAGCACTTACTTATATTACACACAATCTCAATGTGATTTATGCTCACATCTCAGAAAGAGCAAAATACCTTGAAGACAGAGCTTCATCTTATGCGAAGTTATGACTACGATGAAAGCGGTGCAATCATATCCATTTGCACAAGAGGATTTCTTGTGCCTGAATTCATATATCATCCAAGAGCAAACCTCCAAATACTGCAGGGGGTAGATGGTGTCTTGAAGCATACTTCTCTGAGGGTTTTAGCCCAAGACAGGGTAAAGTCTCTAGAATTAGGCAGACTAATGGAATTAGGAGTGTGTCTTTAAAATTATTACATTCATTCGCTTACCATCTGATATTTTACAAATTGAAAAGTAGCTTTCATTGCAGGATGCTGTTTTCCAGGTACCATCAAGATCTAGATAGACACAAGCATCTTTTTCCTTTGGCTCCCCTGCTGCCCATTTAGTATACCTGGTTTTCCAGTTATCAACCCATTTGTAATAGCTGCCAGTCTGAAAAGAAATAAATTCTGGTGATAGAGGTTTTTACATAAAAAAGCTCTGAAACATAAATATAGTATTCTATATCCATTTGAGTTTTTCAGGAAAAAAAAAAAATGCCCTGTGCTGCTCTAGTACTTTAAACACCATTCACAGTTCCATGAGATGTCACTGGATGCTCTGAATTACACAAAAACTACGTATGAACAGTGTTCAATGGTGCAGTGCTGTGGGGAAAGTTTTTTGAAAGTAACACAAACTTCTAAAACATGGTAAGAAACTCAAAAGAGCCCATCTTAGATCATTTAGAAAATCCCATATCAAGAGAAGCAATTACAGATAATTTTTCCCCTCTGCTCTGCTTTATTTGAATTAAGACTGTAAGCCATTTGGTGAGTAAAGATTACTTGACATTAAACAGCCGAAATAATCTTCAAATATTTCTCTAATACTCATAATAACTTTAATTAATGTAATAATAGTTATAAGTAGCTGTATATATGGCAGGGAGTTAGACTTTCAGAACAGCTAATGATTGCTGCACAATAGCTGCACATCCTGGCTTGTGACTCTCAACCTGCATCTTTATTTCTTCTGCCATTTCTAGAGCTTTCTGCTTTCATCTGTTGCTTCCTCCTTAACCTTTTCTGTGACTCTTCACTCCATTTTGTGCATGAAATTATTAGGTAACTCTAATCAAAGTTAAAGGACCACTAGAAATCCATGCATATACACAGTGAAGCCTTTTGGAGGATGGTTGCTTTGGCATTGTTATAAATTGGGCATCCAGCAGGTCTATGAAGAGCAGGAGAGCTCACCAAGCACCTGCACCTCCCATCTGTCCAGCACTTACCATATTGCTGTTAAGACCGATCCATACAGGTTTTTTGTATTTCAACATCTGGATCCACAGGAATGAATGGATGTAGGCATCTGAAATGCTGGCAAGTTCTGCAGATTTGTCTTGACAGTTTTTCCTGGCCTCTTCCCATTGCATTTCAGATAGGACGATTGAATAGCTACTGTCACCATAACGGGCAAAGCCAGAGGATGGATTTGTTGTGGGTACTTCAGACTCCGTGGTAACTATGGAGAAAAAGACTGGATGCAGGAACTTACAACATACCACTCATCTCTAGCATGAAAGCTATCAGAAAAATAGGTCAAAATGTCCAGTATTAACAATAAGTCAAATTTTTCATTTAAACCCATGAACAATTTGTTAAATAAAAAAAAAAAAAAAAAGAAGGCCAAAACCAAACTAAAACAAACAGGCCCAAAAGAAACTTGTTTAAAACACAAATCAGATTTGTTAATGTAAAAAGCAGAGTGAAATTTTGGACGCCCTTGAGTAGAGAGTATGCTTGCTAAAAGCCTGACGAGGGCAGGCTAAGACTCATAAATTAGATATTTGAGTTCCTGTGCTTTAAGATATTTTGACTAAATCTGGATATCTAAGTATACGTCTATTTCAAATCACTAGTGGAGAGCATTTAGGGCTAGACATTTAAGGCATTTACTGTTGTACTCTACTGCAACAACCTGAGAGTTTGGTACTTGATGTTAATTGATCACCACTCACTCTTGACTCAAAGTCCTTAGCCTGTCTGTGAGGGCTGCCTGCACATCTGAGTCAGGCAGTGTCTTCTTCCACCCTTGGGATTTTAAATGTATAGAGAACAGCTGTAGCTGGGATTAAACATGATAAAAATGCCTCCCTAAAACTGTGTGTTTGCTCTCTAGGGAGAGTGGGTTCTTACAAGCAAGTCGGCTGTGCTGAGTGAACAGGCTGCAGGAGTGCAGGCTGCAGGGAACAGGTTTTACTAATGCTGTAATAAAGGTGAGGCAAAACTCTTTTGTGGTCTGTGCTTTGCCTTCTCTACTCCCATTATGTGGCTGGGCAGCAGGGATTTGCATAATTACAGTTCTACAGCAGGAGAGTCAAGATTCATTAGTCATTTGGGTGTAAAAAACAATATTCTTCTACAGTAAAGCCGCAGTCAGGAGTCTGTACATTTTAATATGTCATATGTCATTCAGTAGAAAGGTTAAGAGAGGATTAAATGCTTTGCTCAGAGACAGCCAGGAGTATGGAGGGATCACAGTAAGAGTATGGTTTTATACTGCACTTTTAGAGGATGCCTAAAAGCCTCATATTTCACTGAGAAAAAATCATTTTCCATTTATTTTTGTCTAGTGTTATTCATCATTTAGGTACAAAACCCCAATTAAGACAGTGATTCCTCTCCAGTTTATTATTATCTATTATTTATTCTGTGGAATAAACTGTACTTTAAAAATAATGCGGTCTTCAGACTGGTGGAGCTCTGGAAGCCAGAGAGACTCAGAATGAGACTCAAAGCTGAAAGAAATTGCATTGATTTATATATTCAGCTTGTCTGAGATACTTATTCCATTTAGGAGACTGGGTTAAACAGAACTCACGTGAATTGATCTGGCATATATAGCCTCTCTCGTTGTCACAGCTATCATCTCTCCATTTCCCATCTGGTTTCATGATGAAGACACAATCTGTCTGAAGGAGAGAGGAAGATACATAGCCATTAAAAATGTGGTGAGCTGAAGCTCTTATATTCCTAGTGCAAGCCTGATGGCAAGAGAAGAGGTGCTCATTGAGCACTTACGTCATTAATTCATATTTCCTAGGTTTCTGAAAAGCAGCTTGACCTGGTATTTACTAGTGACCCCTTAAATTTAAACCAGACTTCCACTGCTGCCAGTGAAGGTCTGAAAGAAAAGTCTATAAAGGTCTATAAAAAACAATCTTACCAGTTTTATTAAGAATCTTTTAATGACTACAGAAATTACAAGGGTACCTGTTAGATGTCTTCTCAGTTCTGATCTACAATTATGTACAGCTGCTTCAAAACACTTCCATGAATGAGAAAAATAATGTAAGAACTGTTATTAAAAGCACTAGTCTAAATTGATCTCAGCTGAAGCAGACTATCTTGCAGAAAGTATGTACTCCTTATCAGTTTTTGTACTCATTATCAAGTTATCACTGTCAGATGTCTTTAGTAACAACCTCCACAGTGACGTCTGTCAACATTTCAAAGTTGTAATAGTCAAAGTAGTTTTGTTTCCGTTCTGGTGCACCATTAACCCAGTTGGTGTAGGAAACAGTGCTTCCATCTGTCCAAAGAAATGTGGACTCTTCGTTGATATCATTCATCCCAATCCAAACATTAGTCATGGCATCCTTTAAGTGATAGAAGAGGAAAGCTGGAGGGAAGCAAAGATTTATCATTGAGGAAAGTACTTACCCAAAACTGGAAAATTTGCAAAAGCCCAGAACTGAGGCCATATTAAAAGGTTAACATTTCCCAATACAGACCCCATCTGCCTTTAACTAAATGTTTAGATAAGCATCTGTGGAAACATGTGTTACATAAGCATTAAAGTTAAAAAAAAAATAGTCAAAAAGAAAGCTCTTGAGCAAATTAGAAAATGTCCCTTTCCCCACTATGTATGCACATGTAGCATTCCTGCAAATCATATTGCCAGTGAGAGAGAGAAAATACAGATGTCTGTTAGTTTGAGAGGTCTGTGAAACCACACTCCAAACAGACTGGAACTTTCATAAAAACTGAGCAATTGAAAGAGTTAAAACAGACACTATATTTCTTATATGCAATAGTTTAGCTATTTTTTCACACTTTGGAGTTAAAACCAAAAATAAACTGACCTGGCTAATAAGCAGTTTTCAGTAGATAATACCATAATCTATTTTGGAGAGGATAGCAGTTTCTTTAGTGGGATATTAATGGCTTTTTCTTTCAACAGAGCCTGTATATGTACCTTGCACTTGTTCATTTGGTATGGTAGCCAGGTTTCCTCCCAAATCTATACAAGCATCTCGTGCATCATGCCACATGAGCTTTCTTGTTATGTTGGAAGCAAATATTTTGAAACACTAGAAAAAAAAAAGCAAGCACTTCATTCAAACTAGCAGAGGTGGGAACGGTTGTATGTGACTAATATAAATTAGCTATAGGATGTATATTTCTCCAGAAAAAAAAAAGAAATCTGGGCTAGAATAAATGGCAGAGCTCAAGAGTAGAAAGTATGTATGTCTACCCAGCTAGCTGCCTACTTAGCCCCTTTCATTTCACAAAGTGTAATCCAGGAGCCTAGTAACATCTGAACTGATTGTAATGGTGTCAAGTAAGTAGTCCATCTTCACATTTTCATCTGCCTGCTTCCTGCAATAGCAGAGGGATCATTTAAAACCAACAAAATGTGGCTTTGGATGACAAAGCTGCAGGGCATGATCTCTACTGTGCCTTATCCTGCTTCCAGTGACTGTGGTTATGACTGTTCATCCCGCCAAAGTGTATGAAATATCCTTTGACACATTGACCCAAAATTCTGAGGATGCAATAGTAGCACAGTGGAGATGAAGTAGACAAAACAACCTTTGGCAAATGGAGCTTCAACTCAAATTTTTCCAAATTCTTCTGTTACAGCAATGAGAACTTCCAGACCATGTCTGAATGTAAAATTATACTCAAAACAATTGTACTTTGGCATCATCTTTCTGAACTCAAAATTTTGGGAACACGGTGCAAGACAAAGGGATTGCTCAGATACATTCTCTTTATGCCATTCCACCTGAAGGGCCTTTTTTCCAAGACTGACCATTACAACTTTCCGTTTCTAACATAGATATGTAAAATAGGAGAGGAGGATGGCTTTTCTTAAACACTAACAGTGTATTTTAAGCCTGCCCAAACTATGTTCTCTGAAATTTATTCAGCATACATCTACTTTTACTGTATTTCTCCAGAAAGTTAAGTGTCTATAGTTACCTCCAAAAAAGCCCAGCCATCCAGCCAGCATGTGCTAACTGCAGATTTGTTTTATTATCATAAAACCCATATTTTTTGCAGTTCATTTTTTAGGTTCTACTGCTTTACAAAAACTATTGAAGGTATTTGTTGACATACCTTGTTGTTAAAGGAAAACCAACTTTCTGGACATCCTCCAGGAGGTAATGGAGAAGCAAACGTTGAATTAATAGAACTGTTGTGTTTTTCACATACAAATTTATTGGAGGAACCACAGTTTACATCATTCCACAAGCCTAAAAATAGTTAGATTGAATAAGCAAGACAAGATGTTATAGTATTTATAATTTATCACTTCTAATTTTGAATTAGAAAGAGGCTGATCTCTACTGTTCAGATTGTAAAAGTGAGTAAGTCACGCGCTACATTTGTACACTCAACTATTTTTTACAAACAGAAGATATTTATGGACTTCAGCTGCTCAGCACCGTTAGCTACTGGGTTACTATCTAGTAATTGAGAAGAAATAAAGGACTGGGAAAAAAGTGCCAGTGACTCAAAAGAGATGCTCTGTTCATCAATTGACTTCACTCTACTTTCTTCACCTCCCACCCTCCACCCATCAAAGAGTCTGAGTAGGAGAATTACAGGACAAAGAGGATGAGTAAAAAAATGCCCTTTTTTTTTTCTTTTTAGTAGAACACAGTGTTCTGTGTTTTATATTTCAGACTGCAGCTTGATCTGAAGGCAAAGTAACCATGGCAGCTTTGAATGAGCCAGCTGAAGCTAACAGCAGCACAGCTGTAGCCCCTTGTGCTTCATTTGAACTGCCTGGCCCTTCTGTTCCTCATCCAGGGCTCTCCACAGTGGGTATACCTGTTTATGTTTTCTTTCAAGCTAAGGCATCATCACATTGCAGGCAGCAAGAGAAATACACCAGCAAGCAAATTTGAAAAGAAAATGGATCAGAAAATTATGAGATAGGAAATACCAGATCAATCTAAGGGCACAAACAAGCATTATGAAATATGTGCCATCTTCTGGAGGGCAACATGGCAAAATAATGTAATGTTATCTAGGGGTTCAGTTTGTGGATTAAAATACCACATTTCAGTTGTCAAGGTATACTCTAGGTTTCTAAGCTACTATTATAGTCACTAGAGAACTAGGGCAGGATTCATTTGTGTGAAGGGACGTGCTGAGTGCCATTTGAGAGGCTATGCAAGGTACTCGCAGAGAACTGACAGATATGGCACTGTTTCTCTGGGACACTTATAGTCAGGTAGGCTAACTCAACAACATCGCGGGTGGCTACAGTCACCTATGTGTAGGCAACTAAATACTACACCAGAGTAATCTGAATTCCTCTCCAGTCTGCACAGGTGGGATCTCCATTTGACTATAATGAGACTTCAGAGGTCTCTCACATTAGGTACCTTTTGTTGTCAACTCAAGCATAATGCTTCCCTTATGGTCCAATTCAGTCACCCACATGTAAATGTCTAGCATCCTCTGAGACAAGCTCAGGAATGCTGAACCATCTATGCAGAGCTGCTAGATATGACAGGGACTGGTGGGATAGATGCCCCTTTCTGAATCAACAGCTAAAGGAGGAGAGATGCATCTCAATCAGACCAGATGCCTATGTTTAGAAAAGTGAATCTTGTACTTAGTGTCTTCATTATAAGGGCAGAATTTCAGGTGAGATTACTGAGTGAGTTATTTATAAAACATAAATTGAGTGATTGATTTCCTTATACACATATTCCTGAATTCCTATTAGCCTCAGCTATCTTACAGAAGTACAAGCAAGAGGAGAATTAGCTGTAGGGTTTGCAAGATATTTACATTTAAGAGTACTCGTAAGCATGTAAGACAGTCTTAGGTCATTAGCTGTATTTGTCTCTTTCCTCTCCTCATTGGCTTGTACCTTCAACTCCCCTATTTCCTGCAGCTGTCATAAATGTTTTCATGAGTTCATAGGAGCGAAGACTGACCCCACTCAACTTTTTACTTAGAGAACTACTGGAAAGCCCTGCATAAATTTAAATGTCTTATTTAATTTATTATTTATTCTAAAGCCAGACAGAGACATCTGCATTAAATTACACATAGCACTGAATTCTCCCTATTGTAAGGATGCAGACTCTTCCATGACTGGTTGTTACACCTCTTACTGTGTCTTGTTGGCTTGTCACTGGAAAGGAAATGCAGAAAACAGCCATAAAAGATTGTATGGCAGCTGACAGCAGAAGTTTGACAGCACCGGTTATAATCCAAGCAGAGACAAGTAAAATCTAACAGTTTAGCCTTGTGACTTACCTTGCTTTGACAGCATTACCACGCAATTTTCCTCATTATTAGCAAAGTTGGGTTCATTAGGAGCCCAGGCCACATAGGTTACTGGAGTCCCATCTATCCAGCTTAAAGAAAAGAGACAGTGTATTAATTAATACACTTCAATTGTGAGATGAGAATTTTAATTAACATCTCACAATTGAGAGGGTCCATGAGCATTAATGGGAACCGGCTAAAACTGGAAGGACTGTTGCAGATTTTCCTCTCCTTACTTGATTATTTTAATTTGAAGAAATTTATGTAAAATATTACTGGTTGCATAACAGGAAAAGAAAACACCAAGTGTTTTTTCCTTTGACAGGCAGGAGTAATCAGCCATAATTTAATATCAGAAACTATCTTCAGTTAGCCATAACATGTAATACAGAGAAAAAATATTAAAATTTTCATTGATCTTAACTAATTTCATTGTATCATCTAGTTAATATTATGCTCCTCGGTCTGAGCATTCCTGATGTTTTCATAAGTGCAAACAAGGACAAAAATACTTTTCTGCAGATTTTACTCTGAAGATAAATATTTCTGTAGGTTATTTCTTTTAAGTCTTATGTCTGGGAACTAATGGACATTCTGTCAGCTTTAAACCCACACTTTCTGAAGTATCAACATTGACGATTTTTCTTTATGCTTTCATGCTTTTTACTTTAATACATTGCTATTGAAGAAAGAAGAGGTTGACACTGCATTTTAATCAATATTTCTGAATTTAGGTCACTCAACCTGAAGTGGGAAATAAGTTCAGCTCCCTCATCTGTCTCTTGCTGCTGATGATACACTTGATCTACATGAAGGAGATGCTCACTGGACCCTAGCAATGCCCTGTCTCACTGATTTGTGTCCTAAATCAGGAGGTTAGACCCATGCACCTACTCAGTCACTACCAACTTGTCTCCCCCCACTCCTGTTCTGTCCTTTCCAAGGTTTTACAGATTTACAGACACTCAACAGCGGCACTAAAAGAGAAAGGTTAAATTCAAATCTCCTCTAAACCTGTTTCAGTTCAAGATAAGAAGCATGTTCTTTCACGTCCCAGATATGTCCTAACTAGCAGATGGGAAGGCAGGCAGTGTCAGTATCATAGTGTTCGGTACCTTTTACTTTAGTTTTGAGTTTATTTGTGTTGTGATTTTTTGCAATATTTGTTAATTTTACTGTACTGTAAACTTCTGCTGACTTTTCTCCTGGAACAGGAGTTTGAAGAGGCTACCCTAAAAATCTCTGTCAGAACCAGCTTTTGTACTCATTGTACACATCTTCCTAATTCTGGAGGGCCTCTCTGAAGCTGTAATATATAGATAAAAAGCATAAAAAAGCAAGGCTGTATAGCATGGAGCATATTTTAAGTGTGTGTGTGTGTGTGTGTGTGTTTATGGGTATAAAATCCAACATAGTAAAGTATCATGTGAATTTATGGGGCAAATCTTTGACAGACACTTGAGAAAGTGTGTATGGAGATTACAGCTGTCAAGCCTTTCTTTGGGTGTTTACTTAAAAATAAATGTTCTTTTTCCTATCTCTTTTTGGGGAAAGCTATTGGACTTTAGAATATTCTAGGACTATTCTGTTCTGCTTTGTACTCGTTATATACCACGAGATTTCAGTCCTTGAAAACAACACATTAAGTACCTCCATCTACATAAGACTGTATTTGTTTCTACATGTTAAGAGATGCAGTGGTCATCTTGACTTACCTAAACTTTTTATCAAGACTCACTTTTAGACCAATGAAGTATCCTCTTGACTCACTCCAGGATCCCTCCTTAAACAGAAAGATAATATTTTATTTTTTTAAAAAAAAATTAACTAAACCAAGCAGAAATGGATGTGCCATTGATTAGATCCACCGAGCAGTTACTGAAGCTGACAGCACTAAAGCACGTGCTCACAGTTAAGCACAGCAATGTGTTTACACACTCCAGCACAGAAGCCAGGTTTTCATCTGGAGCATCAGAGCTGAGTCCTGCAGTGCTGAGGGCCCTTAGGATGGGGTAGGAGAGAAGCAGATCTTGAGTCAGAAACTGGTACACTTCTTTCATTCTCCCTCCAGGACTGCAGCACCATCTCATGCCAACCTCAAGCCTCCCCCTCGCACCAGCTATTTTCCAAGCCAGCCCAACTGTCACCTTCCCACGTCACTTTTCCCTAATTTGTCACTTTTCCCGCTGGCTTGCCTCACCGCCTCAGCACAGCTGCTGTAGAGCAGGAAAGACGAAATGCCATGGGACAAAAGGGTGCTTTTAGGGGGGGAATTTCATACAGCTCATCTCAGGTAGATTACGTTAGTGGAAATGTGGGTGGCTCTACTACTGTGGCAATTCAAGTTTTGTGAGCAGATTGCCAAAAGCATTTCTACTTTAGGCTGTCGGTTTATATAGATTCTTACATTTTCTCTTAGCACTCTCTGTAGGAACCTCCTCTCACTATTACTATTAACAACAGCCAAGTCTGCAGAATTCATCCTGCAAAACTCTTGGGCTTTTTCCATGGAGACCTGTTCTTCGCTGATGTAATACAGCTTATCTTCGCCTATGACCCATCCATCCGCAGTGGTTTTATATACTGGAAGATAAATAAGGTAGCCTTAAATTCTGTATCTGTAGAACACAAAAGCTCATTTTAGAATAATTTTGATAAAATATAATGAACAAGATGAATAAATGTATGCAAAAACCTACCATATGTGTCGGGTGGTTCAGATTTTAACAGTACTCCTGCAGAACAAGGAACAGAAGTCATAATGTATCTCTGTAGCGTGTTTTACGATGTAGCTTGTGACTGACTGCAAGGAGCAGAGAAAGGAACAGAGCAGAATTCTGCACTCCTTTGCCATTGACTAGAAAGCAAGCTTAAGCACACATTTCAGCTACACGTTATGCAATATGCATGGTCGTCTACTTATACTTTTGTATCATAAGCTGTGCTTCATGCCAGCAAAGTCATAGCTTTGACTGAATCACATTCCTGTGCAGAGCACTGTAAGGGAAAATTGTTCTTCCAGTCTGTAAGCCAAGTAGATTTATCTGAAACACTTTAAACTTTGGTTTTACAGACCCTTTACTGATCCATCAGTAGACATATCATAATCCTCCAGAGGGGTCTTTTTATTAAGAGGGAGAAAATTTCTACCAGGTTTACTTTAGCTCTATAAAACACTCTCAGTCTCAAATATTCATAAGCAAAAGGCATTATAACAATATATAAAGTCACTGTAAGTCATTTGTGATTCTGATAGAAAAAGGAATGCCACTGATTTGAACCATTGCTTTTCCAAAAGTAGATGAATCCTGAATAATATTGAAGGAGAACTTGGAGAACTGCTTCAGGGCCATTTCATCAGTTGTCCTTAACCACATTATTATAGCTATGACCAGCCTCAGTGTCAACTGTCAAACCTACCAACACAACTGTGAGTCTGAAGCCTTCTCTTCTATGAAATGGCTTCATACAATTTCTACAGGCTGCAGAATTTTTTCTGCTGGAATATTTTGCTTTGGAAAAAAGAAGTCTGATCAGGCAGAATTAAAATATTCCATACAAATATTTCAATACTCTCCAAAATTCTGGTGGATATCAGGCAGGAAAGCTGGCATCCCCAGGGCTGTACAGCTCTCTGTGGCTACCCTCCATGGCCTCCTGGGTTGCCTGGCAAGTGATGTGCCTGAGCTGGTCAACCCCTCTGCTACCAACACCATGGGAAACGGCAGTGGCCCAGCCAGCCCCGGATGGTTCAGCCTTACTGTGGGGCCAGAGGACTGCAGAAACGCAAAATAAAACCTTCTGCTTCCACCCATCTCCCATCACCTCCTCCAATCTATTTTAACTGCCCATAATTTGCTATAAATACAGTCAAATCTCAAGGCAAAAATATGTTTGGTGTACAAACATACTGTATTTGGTTTTTAGCTTTACCTGTGTTAGTGTAAAAACCAATATTGTAAAGAATTCACAACTCCTTACTACCTACATGACAAACATACAAACAAAATTCCTAGTATTCCAAAAGTTTGCAATCTATGAAACCCGTGCAGACACATGGTTTATTTATACATCCTAATTTACATGAAGAAATACATTTATTTATTCCCATCCTCTATCATAGAAAAATCCTGGCCCCTATTATGTTACCTAATGCTCTTGAACTCCACTTGGAAAAAGTAGTTTTCAAAATTTTGTGTCTTTCTTCAGCAACTTACACTAGAAAGCGAGTACTTATAAGGTTATGTAAGCTTCTTTTTTAAAGAGAAGTATAAATCTACCTTTCTTTATTTGACAAACCCAGTCAAGCTGTACTTCACAGACCGAAAGAAGCCATCGCTTGGAATAACTCCCACCATTGAGTACGCCACAGAACTTGTGTCCTCCTGAATTTCTTGGACTATCATCCCAGTTTGTGTACCTAACCTATAGAAAAAATCACCTTCATTACTCTTTTAGTCTCCATTGGCAAAATAAACCAAACTGGATTTGTCTGAAAGATTCTTTCTCTCACTAAAAAGACGTGCAAATATAGAGAAAGCAAGAGGTGTAAGAATTTTAACTGTGAGGCAATGATGTCAGTGATCAGGCAATTGGGCTGTCTTGCCATGGAGGGCTTTTTCTCATTTGTGCCTGACACCCTGGACACAACCAGAACAGAAACAGGCAAATGGACTGTTTTTACTGAATTTCACCTAGCTAAGAACTTCACCCCCATCTCACTCAATGCAAATCATGTGCAGACAAGGTAGTTTTCACTTCATAAACTGTGACCTGATTCAAAATTATGTTGTCCAATAGCCGTCTGGTGGCAGTGACCATAACATGCACCAATCCAGCGTTCAAAGCTTCCCTTCCCTGAGGTTAATGAGGGTGGGAGCCTGGCTTTTGGGAGGGAGGTCATGTCCTATAAACCTAGTGAAGTTACTTCTGAAGAAGCTAGCATCCAAAAGGGGAGAGCCATTTGATATAACCTACTTGGGATTTTCAAAAAGTTCTTGACAAAATCTCTTCCCAAAACTTTTACGGAAACTAATGTGAGACAAGATAAGAAGAAAAGTCCTTGCTTGAGTTAAAAAAGAGGAAATAGAGAGTAGGAGAAAAGGGAAGGTAATAAGCAGTGGAATCCTGCAGGGACATTTCACATGTTTGTGGATATTTACATGGGCTCAAGAGATGACTGGATAAATTCATGGAAATAAATAAATTAAGATTGCAGATCTGAGCTCTGTTTCTGAAAGACCCTGAGTATCACTTACTGGGGGATGCAGGAGTATACTGGGCAATATGCTTGCTGTTTGATTAGTTCTTAAGATGCTTCTGGCCACTGCCAGAAATAAGATACAAGGTCTGGGATGACCAATTTTTATATTCTAACATTATATGTTCATACTATATTCTTGGAAGAGAAAATATCTTGGAGTGCTGTGCAGAAAGCTACAGAATATTATGAGATACAGATGATTTCCATGAATTCAAATGTGTTGCTGTGATTTTTCTCATGATAACAAAGGTTAACAGCCATGTAAATGTTTGCAGGGTTAGTGTTGTCTTTGAAGAGGATAACAGTAAAAACTTGGAAAGCTTGCTCGTTTATCAGCTTAAGCAAGGAAATTTGATGAAAAATAAAATACTCACTGGAGAGCCGTCACTCCATGCAAATCCTTCATCTGGATTCAAGGAAAATATGCCAAGCCAAACTCTTTGAAAGCTACAGCGAGTGGCACTAATAGAAATTACAAGGCAGAGCAGTGTGTAAACACCAACACAAAAACCATCCAGAAACACATAATTAAACTTTCTAGAGCACATTGTAAAGTGCAGAGAAGTTGTCATAATTACCCTATTACCTTTAATAAAGGGCATACAGATGCATATGTTCTTCACAGAAAAATCTAATATTTCTATGGCTCAGTGGCAATATTCATCAGATATTGATCCTGTATTTCCTCTATGTTCTGTTTTCTTAGACAAGGCCTTCACAGATTCAGAAAATGATCTCAGCATTCACTATTTCAAGATGAGTCAAAAATAAACATATTTGTCATGTTTTCTACCCTACTAAAAATAACACTCCTGACAATTTCATGTATTTCTAAATTATATTTGTAATCTTGATATTGTTTGTTTTTCAGAAATTTCCTGGATATAAAAAACTCTATTTTTTCATTAAACTGTTAAAAACATTCATGAGTAGTTAAAATTTCAAAGTATCACATGGGGTTTTTTTTTGGCTTTTGAGGAACTCATATATTTCAGAAATCATCTAGGAGCGTTCATAATAATTCACACAAAACATCTCTTGAGTCTGGTAAGATAAACATACAGCATATACTCACTGCATTGCTTTTGTTAGTAACGGTATCTCCTCTTTACTATTAATGGTGACCAGATCCCCTCCTATTTGTCTGCAAAAATCTCGAGCTTCAAGCCATGATTTCTTTTTAATATTTGATCTGTAAAAACACTATGGAGAGATTACTTTAAAACATTATATATGTTATAATAAAATAAAGAAAGAAACACAGTCTCACTCACCCATAAATGACATTTCATACAAGCCAAGTAAAAGTCCATAAGAGAACTAAAATAAATTACTCTGTTCTTAAAATTTTTACGCCAGATTTGTCGAGCTATTTAGCATAGTGATGACAAACAAAAGGAAGGAATTACTAGAAGGGAACGCAATTTCCTTTAACTTGTTTTACCTGGAGAAGGAAGGGAAAGGAGGGTGGTTGTGTCAGAGAGGCAAGGTGGCCTGGGAAGAGTCTGAAGATACAGGCAAAAGAATGACTTCATAGTGGCTTACATCTCTCCCTTTACATTTGCAACATGATATCTAACATTTCAGTAGTTTAACAGAGAAGTACAAGTTTGACCCAAGATAAAAATGTTGATTTGGTAATAAAGGAGCAGAAGTAAATAGCTTTCCAGCTGAGTTTGAAAGAAATGGAAAACAAAACAAAACAAAACAAAAAAACCCACACAATAAAAAGATAAGAACTCGTTAGTTCAAATAAAGTGATAAGAAATATTAACATCCCACATTTAGCACATTTCTGTTCTGCATGATCCCAAATCAATGTTTACACATTCTCCTCATTTCTTGTTCAAAGTCCTTTTGTATGCCTGCTCAGGTAAGACTGTTTGTACTTCAAATACAAGTTATCTGTAGCTTTGCATCTGAAATTCTCTAATAAATACCTTTATAAACACTGGTTTAATTAACCTTTCATGTGACATATTATGCTTTTTTTTTGGGGTAACATCCTTATTTTAGCAAGGTCCAGCCTTAGGCATTGTGCTATTTCTCTGTTTTGTTCCCTGAACTCTCACACACCTCAGATATACAAGGGATCTTTGCACAACCCAGTAACCAGAGCTGATATAAAAAGCCATGCTAACAGACAAGTTTTGCTGCTTCTGCTATTTCAATACAGCATTTCAAGATTGCGCTCTCAATAATTTTGCAAATATTACTTCGTTTCTTCTTTTTTCTCTTATCCTTATGTCTTTCTAGGGACTTGATATTTATGCTCTTCTTCATCCACTTTCTGTTCCAATTTATTCTACCCCTGGGGCAAAAACTTCCTGATTTTCTTTCCTGTTATTCTCCTTCACCTTATCTCCAGTCCCTTCACCTTGTCTTTCTTCTTTACTTTCTCTCCTGTTATGGATAATTTCTGGAGATGCTTGGGTTAGGGGGTTTTTTTACTATATTCCAATCTCAGGTATTGCAAAATAAAGATGTCCCTTCCTCTTTCTTGACTTTTTTTTTTCTTCCACAAGCCAAGAAATTCAAAGCCTTTCTTCTTTTAACTATTTAAGCACTTACTTTAAAACAGGAACTGCTGTGGTTGTTTGATACCCAACCTTCAGGGCATGTGGGGACCGGAGCAGTAGTTGGAGTAGGTGGAGCTGTTGCACCCTTTGCCCACTGCTTACAGATATATTTTTGCTTTGTCTCACAGTCAAGAACATCCCATAATCCAGCTGCAGTCCCAGTTCTCATGGCCACACATCCTGGCTTACTTCCTTTATGAGAAATAAAAAATACATATTGGATATTTTATACAGTTTAAATTGTTTAATTCTTACTTAAAATCTTTGAGCAGCACCCATTCCCTTCTTGCCATACAATTTTATATATCTTTCCCAATTTATCCACTTTGTTCTATTCCTTAATACAGATTCAGCTAATTTACCAATGACTCATTGGTCTATATTTGCCCACATCTCCCTGGAACCATTTTAAATGTTAGCATCAAATTTGCCTTTATTCACCCATTATCTGTCAAAGCAGTTTTAGCAAGCAGTTACACATTAAAGCAAACAGTTCATTTAATGTAACCTTTACAGCTCTTAGATGCTTTTGCAGCTGTGCTTAGCCCTGACTTGCTGTTCTTCATCTCATCTATTTGTTTCATAATCTATTCCCCTGATATTTCAGCTTGAAACAGAAGACTCTTTGATCACATCCTCACAAATAAAGTTTCCAAGACAGAAAGCCCAGTTTCTTACTCAGTGAACACAGATGCAAGAAAACTAATTTTTCTTCACTATTCCACATTGATCTCTGGGTCCTCCCTTTATGCTCTGGTCATCTGCTGGCACCATAGACACCCTGGCAAGCTTTCTTCTCATGGCATTTCCAGAAGTTAAGTTTTATTTCTTGATGTATTTTATAAATGGTTTAAATTTTAATTTTATATTTTATAATGTCACTGAAGGTTTTTGAGAACATTTTTAGACAAATGATAACTAGGAAGGATGTAGTATATCTTTGGGAAAGCAGATTCCCTCATAGCACTTTGAAATCTTGTTTTCTGTGCTTCTGCACAGTTTTGGTATGATCCCATGAATGCAGTTTTCTTAGCATTATGAGTAAAAATAAAAACAGTATGATCATTTTTGATACTGCAGTTTTGTAATTCTATCTTAAACTCCTTATTACAGTTGCTCTGTTTCAGACTCTTCTTCCAAGCTATCATTACCACAAGAGGGATGAGTCTGGGATACTCTCAGGAACTGCTTGTAACTCCTGTTTATCAGAAAGAAGGCAATTTTCTAGATTTTGATTATGATTCTTTTTGTGAAGATGAGCCAAAAAGTTAACCTCATGGTTAAGTATATCGGATGTCCTAATATAAAACTACAATTGTTACCCTTTAAATTAAAAAATGGGGTTTGAGAACTGCCAGTTCCTGTAAAATATACTGAAAGCTTAAAGCATAAAATTCAGAAGACGTTGCCAATGCAAACCAAAATTCAAACTGCATCCTCACAGTGTGCCAACCATTCCCTATCAGAGCACCTACCAGGCATTGCTGCATCCCAGTGTGTGAAGGAGACGGCTTCGCCATTGGCCCACCTGAAAGTGCCTTGGTCCTCCACATCAAAGAGACCAAGCCAGAAATATTTCTCAGGCCTCAGCCCAACAAGGCTAGTCAAATAGGCTTGTTCATACCTGTAAAAGTGATCATAAAGAAGCAAGTGAAAACAAAATCATTTATCCAGGTCCTACTTGTCTAATCTGATATGAATCCTTTTCTCTTTTTCTTGCTTCAGACTGAGGGAGGGGACGTTATGATGGGATTCTGACTCTGTGTAAGTCAGCAAACAAAAGCAAGACTTTTTTTTATTCAACTAGAGGCCTTAGCTGTAACAGATTATTTGCTGGTTGACCTTGTGTTAGAATTGGGCAGTAGTTCCAGGAGTATTTTAGAACTTACAAGCCTTTACCTATTTAAAAGCCAAAGAAAGGTCATTATCATACCTACTTTCAACTGTAGCTAAGTAACCATTTTCTCTTTCACAAGTGGTGTTTGCTTCTGAAAATGTTGCTGGAACATGTCCAGTAAAATAGCAGTAGGTACCATATCTTCTCCAGCCCTGTAACATGATATTAGGATTTCCGTATAACTTTTAAATAATTGTCATATCCTGTAGTAAGTGAGCTATACCATTTCAAAATGAATGAAGCACAATAATAATGAAAATTATTAATTAGAAACCTTTTGCAGTGAAATTACAGATTCCTTCCAAGCAGTTTCTGTAAATGGCTCAATACAATTTAAAGTAACTGAGAGATACAGAAACTTCATAATAAATAATAAAAATAATTCTATATCTAAATAATAGAAATAATTCAAATAATTCTAGATTATTTTCAGACAAGGTACTTATTTGATCTGGGAAATTAATGTTCCATTCTTATAAACTTACTTTTTGGCAACCCACATCAGTAATTTCCTTTTCTCCAGCTTTTTGTGATACAGGTTTTCTTTTACAAATGTAACCAGCTTTCTTCTCACAGACATAGTCTGCCCAGTAGCCATACTGTGAGGCAGGAAAAAGAATGAAACAATAATGAGATTAAGATTAACAATCTAAAGAAAATTAATAGATTTCTTTCTTTATAATGAAAACTATTAATCTTTTTTCTCCTTAATTTTGAAACAGAAATATATTTTTTTTCCTTATCCAATCACCCTAGTTGATAACAAAAATAAATCTGCTCACATTCAGTGAACTGGTAGACTGGGCTATGATAGCACAATGATGGCTGGTAGTGATGAGAAAGGAGGAGGGGCGTGGGGAGCCATTCCCCAACCTGTTCTGCAGGACCCTGCACATGCAGTTGTGCCATGCAGGGATGGGCAAATAAGCAGGCACAAAGGAGGCAGCAGGGATCCCCACATGCCACTGTTGCCACCAGGGGAAAAGAAGCAGGATAATGTACTCAAACTACATTCAGGGACCTGTTATATAGCCTTAATAATCTCGTTGTTGACTTTCAGATGAACTTAAAGAGAAAATTTCATCTGTGGTGCAGTAAATTAATGTTTTAATTTTAGTTTTAATTTTTTTTTTAATGAAAGGCCATATTTGAGTTTCATCCTTTGTCCCCACATCTCTTTTTCTGTTCCTGAACATTTCAGAAGTAGTGGGGCACATTATTCTTTTACTAAGAAGTTAATTTCAATATTAAAGTAAAATATATATTGAATAAAATTACCTGGCCCTTGATCAGTACACAGTCTTCTGGCCTGTTGTTTGTGGTGGATGGCTCTCCCAGATGCCATTTAGTGTACATCACTGGCGTACCATCACTCCATTCAAAATACATTTGAACCTTATGATCATTCAGCCCAATCCACAACTTGTCTGCTGGCTCTAAAGTATGGAAACACAGAACTAGAAAAGACCTCTTATGCCACTGCATCCTTTTCATAGCATCCTCAAGCTCTAGAACACATAATCCCTTTCATAAATTTATGAAATATAAAATTATTTAGTGTGTTACATGATCATTTTATAAATTGATATTTTCACATAGATGTTAGAATAAAGATGGTATGCTTTGGAAACTTAGTCTGTAATGAAATCCCCGCACTGAATCAAAAAAAAAATTGCTTCTCTTCCCTATAGCAGTAGAAGAAGAGTAAATTACCAGCCTGATGCTAATACACTATGGTGATATGATAGAAATGTGTGAATAGTTAGGTTTTGGGTTCTGTTGCACTGGTCAGATTTTAAGATACTGTTTTCGTCTAACTTAGAGCATGGATGTTTTAAGCTTCTTCCAACAAAATGAAAAAAGCAGACAATCCCCCTAAGCCCAGCCACACAGCCCTAGATCAGTTCTTTAGGCAATAAATGCACAGCTTCCAACAACATCCAAAGCTCAGCAGGGGAAGCTGTCAGCAGTCAGATCAAACTTTGAGACTGGCCGTCCTCCAAGCTAAGGCTGGACCAAATGACCTCTGGGTTCCCTTCTGGCCTAAACCATGTATGATCCTACGGGTTTAGGCACTTTTAATGAAAGGAAAGCAAGGAAAATTAAAGGTAAATTTAGGAAGCATTCACAAAAATGAGATAGAAAGAAAGGAAGAAAGGAAGAAAGGGAGAAAGGGAGAAAGGGAGAAAGGGAGAAAGGAAGGGAAAAAGGAAGAAAAAGAGAAAGAGAGAAGGGAAGAGAAAGAGAAAGAAAGAGAAAGAGAGAAAGAGAGAAAGAAAGGAAGGAAGGAAGGAAGGAAGGAAGGAAGGAAAAGGAAAAGGAAGGAAGGAAAAGAAAGGAAGGAAAAGAAAGAAAGATATGGAAAGATATTAATAATTTCTTCAGTAGTCGTTTAATTGAGGTATGATACCAAAATCAAAAAGTATAAGAAACCAAAAATATCTCTTTGTATGGCTGGACACTAAGCAGCTAAATTACTTTTTCTGAAGAAATAATTTTTTCTACCTTGAGTATCTTTCAGTTTTTCAGTAGTTAATTGGGGCTTTCACTACTTCTAAGCATGAAAAAAAAAAAAAAGCAAAATAGTTTACAGAGGCAAAAAGTAGCACCATGTCTACAGACTCCTCATGTTTCTGCCAGGGATATTCAAAAGATCACGGTGAGCTCATGCTGACATGTTAGATCCAGTGACCTGAGTAGAGTTCTTCAGGCATCCCCAGCTTGCTGACTGGAAACCACCTTGGCTAGCTTCGCTGATCTTTTCCATCTGGCAGCTTAGAGAGCTAAACCCTTCTTTACTAGATTTCTTCCATTACTTGAGAAGAAACCTGTGAACTTGTGGACCTGGGCACTGGCTGACCAACAAGATGCAGAGAATGATTTAGAGCCACACTGTAAGTTCCCCAAACGCACAGAAAGCCTTACAGCTGTTTTTCCATAAAAAGTGCTTTTTCAAAGTGGAAGTTATATTTCATAATCCTTTCACTAAGAAAGCTTCTCACTAGGATGACTGGCATCCTCCTGCCCTCATGCAAATCGAAGCACAAGTCGAGACAGTTGAATAAGTCTGCAAGTTGCAGCACAGAAGGCAGCATCTGTTTTAAAACGGAAAGGAAAGCACTGCACCAGCCTGATGCTGCTGGACCTCTGGCTCTTTGCACATCATCTCAATTCAGCTAGCTGGTTCTTCTTACAGGCAGACAAAGCCAAAATCCTGGAAACACTCACTGTACCCAAGCCGGGACACTATAAAGCTGTGCTCCTCAAGGCTTTGGATGCTGGCCAGGTGACTCCCTTCCTTCTGACAAGAGGTCAAAGCTTCTTCCCATCTTTTTGTTTCCCTGAAGATCTTGTAACACTTGTCTACATATGGTACCCATCCATTTGGGCAAATAACAGGCCCAGTGTCACCTAGGAAGAAATACCAGTGTTTTAGAGGAGTTCAAATGCTGTGCAAAGGACATGACACTGAAAATGTGTTCAATTATTCTGTGCAAAAGTTCTAAACTAAGAATTTTCATTGGAAATACTAATTATAAGGAAATTATGGATACAAAATATAGTAAACGTAAGTATGATTCTAAATCTAATAATTTAATGCAAATATTATTGTTACAGGTTCTAAAAGTTTTTATATAGTCAAATACATGTAATAAATGCACTAATGTATTAATTTTAACAGCTTTTGTATTACTTGGTACTTATTTCTCAGTTAAGAGAAATTAGAAATTATCTGCACCTAATATAGAATGCTTATATTTTTTTTAAGATTAAGTATATTGCTAGAGTAAAAATCATGTAGATGGATTTATACCTATGCATAGGGAAACACCAACAGGGAAATATTTATTCACTTAAAATATCTTTTATCTTTGCAATGTGTTGATTTTTCTTCTTTTTAATTATTTTTACCACCTTCCTTCTTCTGAAAAATAATTTTTTGATTCCTCTTACTTTACGAGCTTAGTAGTGTGTGTACTCAAAGGGGAGATCTGATTACCAAAACACAGATAGACAGGAAAGTTGGATGTCCTTCTACCTATTTCATTCTCTGTGTTGTGGGACTGGAGATCATCCTAGAAAGCGTGCAAGGGTTATAAAAAGCAAACCAGATGAACAAGGAAAATGAAAATACGAGTTTAAAGTAGCTTTTATTTCTAATATAATTCTCCTGTTTATCTTTGTCAATGTGAATGCCAAGGTTCTACTTAAAAGTAGTAGTTAGCAACATGTATCAACATACCTGAGGGAACGAAGGTGAAGTTTCTTTTCTTACAAATGTAACCAAGTTTCTGATCACATTCCCAATTTTGCCATTTAGCTTTTGTTTCAGGATTCAAAACCACACAGAGTTTTCCAGATTCTGCAGAGGGGCTTCCTTTGGGAAAGGTACAGAAAAAAAAAAAAAAGTGAAATTTTCTGAAAGGCAAATAGAGCTTCAAGCTGTAAAATGCACAGGAGAAATCACTCCTGGCTGAAGTGACAGCCCCAAAGATCACATCTTTTCCAGCTTCAGCAAGAACTGAGGTAGCTCTCTGGTAGTGAGAATGTCTGTATGAAATGTAGTATCATTTAAGCGGGTATGAACATGTAACCCACTCAAAGTTTTGTTGTTAGAGATGAGAAATGGAAGACCTCGTATTTGTGGGAAAGATAATATTGCTCTCAGAACTAAAATATTTTTGCAATACATAGAAGTTTCTGATTTACATTGCTATAGAAAAAAAAAAAAAAGCTTTTTCTAAAGCTAAAGCAAGAAAAGCTAAAATAAATACATTATATTCTGGTGACTTTTAAAGTCCTATTTTTTTCTCATGACCATATCTCATGGCATACCTGGCTGATAATAGAAATTAAAGCAGTATTGGAGGCATGTATATTTTTTCTTTGGGAATATAGAACCAAATAAAGTCACAGCTACCTGGAGCCCAGTTTAAGTACTGGAAAGGACTGCCTCCAATCCACTCCCATCCACTCCTCAGGTCCAGTCTGTTGAGTCCAATCCACAGTGCAGAATCTGTAC
Organism: Tetrax tetrax; assembly: GCA_009806455.1. NCBI lineage: Eukaryota > Metazoa > Chordata > Aves > Otidiformes > Otididae > Tetrax > Tetrax tetrax. The sequence goes on from WHYT01017693.1 coordinate 271,104, forward strand.
CTTCTGTTAACTCTAAGCAATCAAAAGAAAATAAATTATTTAATAAATAACTTTTTAGTTAGCAATAGTCACTAATAATATCTCTAGGAAGATTTATAATCCTTAAATGTCCAGCTATGAATATATTTAGATGCAGAGATACATAACACATTGAAATATGCCAAAGCTTTGATTACTGTAAAAAGCAAACAAACAGAAAATGCTTCCTTATTCTATCACCTAATGCAAAATGAGCACAGGTGAGATGCCACAGAGCCAACTCAGAATGAAAGTGTTTCTGTAGAATAATCTGAATTATTTACAAGATTGGAACTATTTAAGTAGAAATATTGATATGCAAGCATAAACAATAATACTAAAATTTGTAGAACTTAAATTCATCATTAAAAACAACAAGAGAGACTTTCTTTCATATCACTCCTTCAGCAATACATAGGTAGGTAAATCCATGATTTGGGATGTACAAATAACAGATGTTTTTGCTTGACAAATTTCAGTTTGTCTAATTTGACAAAAAATCATTTGACACAAAAAATTGCATTTGACACAAAACACATCTTTGTTTTGGCACAAAGATATCTCTTTTCTCTTATTTTCAATTTATTTTAAAGTTTGCTTTTGAACAAAAATGAAAATTTTATTTAATTTTATTCAATTTTTTTTCCTATTTAAAAAGAAAAACAATGACCTTTTAATATAAGATAACATTTTTAAATAGAAAGTCAAACCATTACACCTGCAGGATGCTGGTATACTTTCAATTCTGTTTAAACTTGGCAGTGATTTTGATAAGAACTTGCACATTCGGAAAGATTTTGTTTACTTACTCATGCATATTTAGACCCATAGACATTAGCCAAGACCATACCAAAGAAGCCTTTAGCTGTGATGACGGACTGAATAGATCCCGCATGTATGTCAGAATTACTTCCTTACCTTTAAGGTATGTTTGCTCATGAATGTCTGTGATACTCAATAATTCTGCATTTTGTTGCTGACAGCTCTTCCTGGCTTGTTGCCACGTGAGAGCTGATTCAGAATTTATTTGATAGTGGACATTTGTTAGCGGATCTGTAGTCCAGGTGGTGTCTATATCTGGTGGAGAAAATAATTACTTTGGTGTTGATAGTAACTCATATATAGAAAAAAAAATGAGTTGCAGGTTCTTATTATGCAGGGCATTCTCATTAAATGCTACCTGTGCTGTTCTTTCAAAGAGCTCTGAAAATGTTGCAGGTTGGGGGGATGGGGAAGGATGAAGTTAAGGCCTGTAAACTGACAGGTAGAGTAGGAAAATACCACCTTTTGTTGCATGAAGATACATCATTCAGGAATTACTACAAGGGAAGTGATTGCATAGAAAAAGATATTGGAGTGCTGTGGCAGAAATCATAGGTGAAATCTACAAAAAGATATGCAACATCTCCTCCTTCTCTTTCTGGACAACAGTTCCCACTGACAGCTGTGAGAACCAGCACTAGATCTGAACTTAGCATCCAGACAGTTCTTAGATAAATCTAATCTCCTCAGCTTGCAAAGAGCTTCTGGATATGCATGACACACAGCTGCAGAGCCCAGGCACTACAATGGTGCTGAGCTGCGTTGTGGTCCTCTTTTGATAACCTTTAGTCTTTGGTCAGTTGAAGATCTATATGTGCCCAATCAAGTACAATACAAACTTGAATCAGATATTATTCCCATAAATCAGTAGAAGTTGAATGAAAAGAAGAACTGAGAGCTGGGACTGGCTTTCAAAAGCTCTGAAAATTATTCATTGGCCCTATGTCACATACCATTTGGTTCAGTGTCCTAGATGTCTTTGTAGGGACCTGGAAAGTATATTTGCCGCTGGTGGCAAGGAGGGTGGGATTGAGTGCACACTCAACAAGATTGCTGACAACACAAAGCTGTGTGGAGCGATTGACATGATGGAGGGAAAGGGTGCCATCCAGAGGGACCTTGACAGGCTGGAGAGGTGGGCCTGTGTAAACCTCATGAAGTTCAACCAGGCCAAGTGCAAGGTCCTGCACATGGGTTAAGGCAATCCCAGGCATAAATGCAGACTGGGCAGAGAACGGATTGAGAGCAGCCCTGAGGAGAAGAACGGGGGTGTTGGTTGATGAGAAGCTCAACATGAGGCACCAACATGCATTTGCAGCCCAGAAAGCCAACCACATCCTGAGCTTCATCAAAAGCAGTGTGATCAGCCAGCCAAAGGAGGTGATTCTGCCCCACTACGCTGCTCTCCTGAGACCCCACCTGCAGTACTGCATCCAGCTCTGAAGCCCCCAACATAAGAAGGACATGGATCCATTGGAGCGAGTCCAGAATTGTGCCACAAGGACGATCAGAGGTCTGGAGCACCTCTCCTATGAGACAAGCTGAGAGAGTTGGGATTGTTAAGCCTGGAGAAAAGAAGGCTTCAGGTAGACCTTATTATGGCTTCCCAGTACCTAAAGGGGGCTTACAAGGAAAATGGAGAGGGACTTTTGACAAAGGCATGTAGTGATAGGACAAGGGGTAATGGCTTTAAACTGAAAAAGAGTAGGTTTTTATTAGATATTAGGAAGAAATTATTTACTGTGAGGGTGTTGAGGCACTGGAACAGGTTGCCCAGAGAATTTTTGAATGCCCCATCCCTGGAAGTGTTCAAGGCCAAGCTGGATGGGGCTTTGAGCGACCTGGTCTAGTGGAAGATGTTCCTGCCCATGGCAGGGGGCTTGGACCTAGATGATCTTTAAGATCCTTCCAACCCAAACCATTCTATGATTGTATAATTTGAACCACAACAAAAGTACATTTTGAATCAACTGGACTAAAGGGATGATTTAATAATAAAAGACATGATGTTGAACAGGAGCAATAGGGAGGAATATAGGGGAAAGCTGAGAACTGTAAGGAGGAATCTTAACCGGCTTGAATGCAAAGCTCCCCTGTCATGAACAGGGCCAGAAAGGGGGCCTTGGAGGAGGAAGTGACCACAGAAATGGAAGCTGGTTTTCAGAAAGTGATTGAAGTTGTAGAAAAATGCCAGGGATGAGAGGCAATTGTCAGAAGGGGTGGACAGATTGCTTCCCAGGAAATATGAATAAGGCTTAGTAGCATGGATAAAAGGACACATTCCACTTATGTTAAAAAATATTCACATGAGAATCATGCAGACCAAAACATTAACTTCTTCAGTACTCATTGTGTGCCCGCATCCATCGCAACAGGGGCCCTCAGAGAAGTGTTGTACAATGGTGACAGCACACCTCTTGCCTAGGAAACAGTGAAGAGCTCAGAATTATCGTGCTGCTCAGCAACACCCCCACAATTACTGGGAACTGCGTGCTGTTTTACTCTTCAATCACACTTTTCTCCACATCTTTATGGAACGTGTTTTTTCCTTGCGTAGAGAGCTGCAGGATGTGGCAATGCATCATATACTGAAATATATTCGTGGAAACTATGTTTTATTATAAAGATATTCATATTCTGCTAGTGTTGATTTGCCAATACCACACTGAGGGGAACTGCGTAGTAACGGGTAACTTACTTTTTGATGGGCAAAATCCATATCGCTGGTCTGTGTCATAGTCTGCAGTGGTTGCACACCAGAGCCAGCCATCTGACCGGCCGGCGTCTGTGCACTCGGCGTACCATTGCTTTTTGTACATGAAAGGGAATACACAGGGTGCTCCGAAAGCATTTCCTAGCAATGTAAAGGTCTCTGAGAAGACAAAATTATAAAGATAGCATGGAAAATAATAAATGAATATAAACTGTGAAAAATATGAAGCCAACTAATGGCTGAATTGCATCTCAAAGTGGTTTCTGTATTACCTTTCCTATAAGCATAACAAAATTCATTTCAACACTTTTTCAGACTTAAGCTGCTGACTTATGTTTTAGAGCAGTGCTATTCTGATGTAAAGTAATATTTTATAGATGAGGACTACGACTAGATTTTTTTTCTGGCCAAGACTCTTTTACAAACTGTTAATAAAGATTCAGAGCTCTGCCCTAAGATACTACTGTTTTAAATAATGTTAGAATTACATAAAATGTGCAAGATGAGGAACTAATATTTAGATGTCTTGCTTCCTGGAAAAAGTAAACATCAGATTAGACAATCCTTCTCTATTTTTATTCCAGTAACCATTTAAGTACCTCACATACATGTTTAAGTATCTCACACACAGTGGAGCAGCTCCAACACGTGAGGCTTAGGGATTAATACTGCAAATATCTTGTAAGGTGGTTTTGAGAACATTCACTCTGCATGTGGGAAAGCTATTCAGAACAATCAGACTTCAGCTAATCACAAAGCCTGATTGCACTGGTAATTATAATTATGCCATGAGCATCCTCATCTGCTGAGTCATAAAAGCCACACTTCATCTGCCCACACTGATACTTCGAGCTCTTTCTCAGCTCACCCATATTGTGTTTCCTTCTTCACGATGTAATTTCATTTCCATGTTGCTGTATAAGAAACTTATCAGTGTTTATACTGTCTATTACCAATGTACTGATGCAGTATGGTGAGCAATAGTGACTTTACAGAATACCTACACATACTCCAAGAGTAAGTAAGTATATATATATATATGAATATATAATAAATATTTAAAGAATACAGGTATATAATACTTATAATACTTGTAATACTAATATATTATAATACATATAGTAAAATGGTGTCTGTATTTTATTTTATATATATGTACATAAAACTTGATCATAAGTACAAAATTAAATTCAAGGCTAAATCCCTCAATACACTGAATTTCTAAAACTCTGACAGTCACTGAATGAATCAGAATAGTTAGAGCCAAAGATTCAAAACACTAATGCTCACAAAGAAGGTGCAAAGCATAAAAGAATCAATTTTCTATACCTTCATATCCCTGGGAACACAAAACATCTGTGGCCCCATAGGCCTTCCAATTATTCTTTGCACTCAGCACCTTTTTTAACAAAACATTATGATGTTCTTCATTGCCAGGACTGAAAAATAAATCTTCTCCTTTGATTGAAAGGAGGCTTTCATTTCTGCATTCCCACCACTGGAGTTCACTGGTTCGATTACATGGATACAAGGTGATAGCAGCCCCATCCTCCTTCGACGACACCCCCAGGCATAGGTTCAGACGCACGCTCATAAGCAGATGATCAGTGATCCACCTGAATTTTTGTGATTCATTGTCTTGATGGCAAGTGGCAGTTCTAACTGATTGCGCAATAGAAGCCTGAAGGCAGAGCTTGTTGACTTTATTGTATATTAAAAATGTTTCAATGTCTGTAAAACAGAACAATACAAAGTAAATGGTATGGGATATTAACATATAGATATGTGCCATGATTCTGCTTCCCGTTCACATGAACCAGGAGTCATCGCATTCATGTCAGATAAAAACATCATGGTTTTGAAGAGTCCAGTGCAGCATCAATTTTACTGATTAAAAAGCAGTAAAGTGTACAGTAGAATGTGTACTTCTATATGTTACCGTACTGTGGATTAGTGGCAGTCAGCAGCATCAGCAGAGCTGGGCACAGCTTGTTGGTTTGATTTACATCAACTGTTGGTTTGAATTCCTTCAACTACATTGCTATCTATCACGATTACCCTGTTTCTGTCTATCTTCAGATGCATGGCCTTGTAGACTTCTGACCTCTACAAACTTTCTTTACCCTTCCGTATCTTACAGGTCTCCAAGTGGGGCCACAGCCATCTTTGCTAAGCCATTTGTTTCCCCACTTACACATCCACATTTCCTTTCCATTTCACACATAAATGTGGGTGAACAACTCTGGGCCTCACAGGGGGTATTCTGAGCTCATTGGACTTCCTGACCTACAGTATCTACAGTATCACCTGCAGTATCTACTGTGATCCATCACAATGTAAATCTAGGAATGACATTGGGAAATCGATTTCAGTCTGAGGAAGTAGCAAGGACTGGACAGTAGTGGCATCTGGCCACCACATGGCAATGTGGAAAGTCTGGTGGAAGTTAGAAGGTCCACCTGTATCAGAAATTGGATCCTTATTTGCTACAATGTAAAGTAGAAGTACCTGAGCTAATTTCAGTCCTACAGTGAGTTTATCAGACTCAGTAGTGAGTCATGCCTATGAATTTACTCTGCTCTTTGTGGTGTACTTTATGACCCACCTGGTTGCATTTCCCTCTAAAGTTTGTGGAATTCATAACCAATTTTGTTCCCTGATACATCTCTTGATCAATGGGTGTCATGTATAATTAAAATATATTTAAAAATCTAAGTAAATTTCATTTTAAAACTCTGCAAAAAGTCGAAATCAATTTAGTTGATAATATAAAGTACACTGAAAATAACTATTCTGCTCCTGCAGTGATACTATGGGCAATTAAAAAAAAAACCTGCATACTCTGAGGTAATCCATAACAAAGAGTTTTATTCAGGACTTACAAAGCTAAAAGGATTTAACCTTAACAATTTGGATCTCCAAAATGGTTTAACATCTACAATAGAAGTGCAGCTAAATGGGTGGCAGTAATATTGTCACTAGAATTCTACAATAACTTTCCTAAACTTAATCAATCTTTATTTCACAGACATTTGACTTCATCCCCTTTATCAATGCCAGTGAATTCAGAGAGTCTGTTCAAAACAGTGAATGAAAATAATCCTCTTTGTAAGCACTAAGTCTCTCTGGATTGCACAGCCCCCATCTGTGAACATCTTAACGTCCTCCAGTTTTTCCTGCCTAATTTTGCTAACAATTATCCAGATACCAACAGCCCAAAGATCAGAACACAGAAGTAAAGAATTAAAAATAAGATCTTTAAATATATCTTATGATTTTCTTAGATCTGCTCTTCTGGCGTTATTGAAATGATAGTGACACTATATATTAATAAAGCCATTAAGAACTCAGTCTTTGTTTCCTTCTCTAACCATTTATTTTTTCTGTTATATCCTGCTGTTGCCTCTTGCCTGCCTTTCGGAGGCTTCTTATCTGTCCCAAACTAATACTGTACATATAGGCACTGGCACAGAACTGTAAAGCACCCAGAAATGCCAGAGGACATGGAAAGACTTTCACAGACACCTTTATGGGAGGCAAGCAGGAGGCACTTACCTGCCAGCTGCAAAGTGCTGTGAACAAGAGAAAGAACAAGCAAGAACCTGGAGGGCATCATTGTAAATGCCATTTTCTTTTCTTCCCTTCACCAAAAGTCTTATGATGAGAGTTGCTGGCAATGAAGTCCTGCTGTAGAGAGGACAGTGATCGGTCCTCTTCAGTTTCAAAGGCTGGATGGTTGGATAGAAAGCTCTGAGTGCTAAATAAGGAAATATTCTGTCACATGCCACATTTCAAAAAACCAAGACCTCACAGCATTAATTTTGCCTTCAGACAAGAATTACTTCTCACTGAGGACAAACTGTGCCGCCTTGGGAAAGCAGGTGATACACAGAAGATTATCTCAATACTTTCCTACTGTCTCTCCTGAAGAAACATCTGGGGAGCTCATGGGATCAAATCAACAGTAAAACACCAAAGACAGATATCCATCCTCAGCTTTTAAATCTTGCACTTTATGTACACAGTGAAAAAATACATCAGGAAAAAATGTCAGTCTCATATTTTCATGTGTAAGATTAGACAGGATTGTATTTTAGAGGATTTAAGTGAAATTCATTCTGCAGGATATTATAAAAACTTCTTGCCTTCTAAATGAGGTTGCCACTGTCCTACTGACTTTCATTTCTGCAAAAATGCAGCTAGGAGACCAACACTCAAAGCTACCTGAAAAATGCCTCATTTAAAAACTATTCTCATTTTTCTCATGAAAGAGGTCAATCTCAGGAGTTTGGTTTCTCAATGTATAGGTAGAAAATGGAAAGAAACTCTCTCTGACCACTATAGACTGTCCCTATCACTGCATAAAGGCCTGACTTTATCACAGTAGATTTTTACCATGGAAATATTTTCTTTTGTTTATAAAGATTGCTAAATGTAAAAAACAATCTCTGGTGCAAAAATATTAATTGAAGTGCAGTAACGTATTTGTTCAGCACCTGTAGCAAAAATGTGATAGCAAGGAAATTTGGCATCATGTTCTGTTCATTGCTGAGATGATTGCTTTTCCTAAGTACAGGATTTGTTCCTACTTGGCTGCTCATCAGAGAGACAATGCAAGAAAGAGAGCTAGTTCCCTAAGAAAGTCTACAGGATTAAAATAAAAAGGAGAAATTGAATTGTGAAGCAAGAAATTACAAAGAAATGCTAGGTACAGATGTTAGGAAGTTAAGGGCAAAGTTAACTGAATTTTCTTTTTCAGATGATGACAAAATATATTAACCACAGTGATAAAGTCAACAACTTTTTCTGGAAAAAGCATTTCTAGAACTTTTTTTTTTTTTTTCCCCAACCTGTCTCTTATTCAGCTGCCAAAGACCTTGCCTAAAAAGGGCAAAGTTTTCTTTGGCCTGAACTGATTTACCTTGGACTGGCAGCATTTCCTTACAGCGTGTGGCCTATTGCTATGAAAGATGCATTTTCACTTATACCGTCAGGAGTTCTAACAGCCTTATTTTATTCTACAGCTTGTATGGCATGAAGCCAAGAGGGATTCCACTTTCTTCTCAGTTGGACATTGTGTAATAACAAAGAAGTAAAAAGTGAATGATCACCCTCCTGTGCTCCTCAAGTCACACCAGAGCCAACTGCAGCCTGGCAGTAAAACCCACGTTGGTTTGTTAAGAAAGAACAAGCACTTGACAGGAACCCCTTCAGCCAAGTTGCAGACCAGTTTTAGGGCTAAAAGTCTGAACAATTTGTGACTGCACTCTTGATACTCCAAACACACCTTGTGCACTTACACCTTTCCCAGTATGGCCAGTACTGTTAATTATAGGGTGCTGTGCTGGTTCCTGAAAGGGGCAGCTGCTCGAGGCTGTCAAAATCTCTGAGACCAGACTTCAAAGCCAGAAGAGCAAATCTCACTGCATCACCTACACTCGACACCTCCTGATAACTGCGAGCCACTGGCTGCATCCCTCAGGGAGCGCCAGGCAGGAGGCGGCACTGACTCCTTGCTCCCTTGCACATAGGAAATCAGGCAAAATCAGGTGCCTTCGTCTCACTGCTGCTCATGGGTGTAGCCCTGGCACAAGCTACAGAGGAGTCTGAATGAATAACAGGTGGGAGGGAACATGCAATGGCTGCTTTGCAGGTGATAATCTGCTGAATACTGATGCCAAGTGTTCACAGAGAGCTACAGTGACATTAAAAGGCCAATAAAGGCTTTGACATCCTTCAAGAGCAACAATCCTTTAGGATCTACTCTGCTGAAACAGCAAATCCCACCAGGGTAGGTGTCCCCCGCACACTGATGCACTCCTACACTTGCAGACCAGCCCAAGCAAGTGATTGCAAGGGGATTGCTTTCATGGATTACAGCATTAATTAATCTTGCTGTGCCAAATTTAGATGAATATTTCAATATAGAGATGAGATGAACCTGTGTCATCTGCTATTTTTCTGGGTCAATTCTAGCAAGGGGGACAGGCAGTGTTTGGCAGTCTTCACAACCCTTCTCATTCAGATTGATAAAGACATCAGTTTAAAGCTGCTCTGTTTATCAAAAGTTCAAACAATAAAATTCACACAGGTCAAAATAAGAACTAACTTAGGGAAACATACCCTTGGACTGAAAATACTGCAGCTATTGCATTTGTTCAATTGACTGTTGTACCTACCTAGTGAAAGGAATTGCAAAGCATGGAGTAATTAAGCAGAAAGGCAACTTCATCATGAAAGGGAGAATGGAAAGTTTTCCCTGGGGGAAATCAAATTTGAACATTGTTTGAGGGATGATATTGTTTCTTTATTAACTTTTTCTAAAGAATGAGGATTTATATGCATTCCTTGTGAATAAGTGGTATTGCATAAATAAGTAGTTACCAAAGAGTCTCAGAAAAGAACACATCTTAAGTCCATTATGCACTGCCAGGGTGCGTGTGTGGATACTGCACAGACAATAGACTCTTTGAAAGCACATGTAGTGACAAACAAATGTAAAATGAAATTTTAAATGAAAAAAAAATCTCCCTAATATGGAATTATGAAATGAATCTTCACTAGTTAGCAAGGGAATGTATGAAAAGTCTGCACTTTATTTTTACCCAGAGTAGGAAGTATTAAATTAACTAAATTAAAATGTCATAAAGTTTTTTTTGGGGGTAATGAAAAGCTAATTGCCACACTGTCATAAAATTGGATTACATTTTCTATAAAAAAAAGGCATGAATCTTTGTGATGGGGTGAATAATTTGGTACATGTGATCTAGCCTAATCATGCTAGCAGTAATACAATGTAACGAGTAATAAAAAAATGGCAATATTGGTTTTGCATCTAGAAATCATTATAAATTAAGAAATAGTCATGTACTCTATAAATATACTAGAACAAAAGTAAACAAAAGTAAGCTTAGCTCCGTGAAGTACTAAGAAAACAGAGAAAGCAGAAATACACCAAGTTTTTATTATTTTAATCTTCACTAAATACCTTGATTGTCATAGAATTGTCAACAGTGTTAACTACATTGAGAAAGAACAGAAAATACAGCAAGGAAAAAGGCATATGGAAACTATATCAGCCTTGCCTTATGTGCTTATATTCAGGCTGAAGGACTGAATAATTTCATGTAGCAATGCTAAATCACTAATGTAATCTCCAAGAAATCATGCAAGATGCATAACATCTTAGAATATTGGAGAAAAGAGTTACACATACTTAAATCAGATTTCACAATAAATGTAATTTGGTTCAAGAGGGGAAAATTGTGGATCATATAATTTGACAAAAAGATCATGAGACATCAAATTGAATTTTGACTGATATGAGATGTTCCTTTAACAGCTACTTTGCTAATTGTCTTATTTTTTTAACAGTTACCAGAAAGTTATTAGACTCATTACACATTGTATGCTTGCACAGTAAGAAGATGTAAATGTAACACTATTGCTTAATTCAAGAAAGCCTTTTACTAAAGTAAAAATCCTGACAATCTTGTTATCTTTCATCTAACTGAGATTTGGCAGGTGCAATTATCAAATATCAGTGATCTCATCTTTAGCAGGAATGGAGAAAACATGTTTCAGACTAAAAAGTTTTCTTATCTGATAGGACCATCTAATTTATACATTCCCTTTTGAACTCTATGAGGTGATGTACCCCAAAACATGCTTTAAGTAACATATTCTGTTGACAGAGATGTACATTTACACAATTGACAAAGGAAGTCACTGGGTCATTATCAGACCCTCACTTCTCGAAGTGTTTGGTATCAGCCCATCCTGATTCCATTAAAAATTTGTTGGGACAGCTGAGGCGAAAACATTTAGGCCTTGCCTAAACATACTCGGAATTAACACCTCAATTCTTTACATAGCAGCTTTATAATCATAAAATCATATCTGAGCTGTGTTTAAGGTTCTTCTCTTACTTCTGCTATACAAACTAAAAAGACTCTTTACTCTCTGGGTCTTTTGGGAATGTTTTCTTTTTCTGACAACCACCCACTTTCCATAGAGGGAGAAGACTTCTCAAGTGCAAATAATGTCAAATCTGTTAATTTATCTTCTTTTGGGGGAATATAATAATCCCAGAAAGATACAGAATAGTCACACTACTTCTGAGGAGATGCTAGAAGAACTTAGTCCAGAGGAGGGAACACTGGAGCAGGACATAATAACAGTCTGCAAAGATGTACAACGCTACTACATGAAGGAAGGTCATAAATTATCCTTCACATCAGGAAAGAACAACAAATACAGGAAAAGAAACAATGGAATCAGTTTAGCAAGGGAGAATTAGGTACCAGGGAAAAATATCTTAATAGTAGAACTAAGTACTTGGTCACAATTTCCTATTTGTCAGAAAATAAATTAAAATTTTGAAATGGTAAGAAAAACACAAGGAAGAGAACTGCTGTCAGAAACTGTCATGATACATGTGAGAGATTTTTAAAAAACAAAATAGGAAAGTATTTGTTAGCAATTAGCCAGATTCACTGTCTCTCCTTCACTGAGGGCAGTCTTCAGGTTTTTTAAAAGCCTAGAAAAAGTTTAGAAATTTTACCTGTCTGTCTCTAGAAATTAAGAAGTATTTTCCAGATTTCAGTTCAACATTCACATACACTCATGAAAATGAATTCAGCTGTGATTTACAGTGTTAAACTCAATCAGCCTTTGCAGTATGAGCAAGAAAAACATGAAGTGTGAAGGAGAGAAGATTTCAGGCTGAGCTTCTCTGACACTCAAAGTCAGTTCCCCCAGGGTCTGCAATGGCCTCACTGTGCCCTGTGCCTGGCTGGGCAGGGCCACCCTCACCCTAGAGCTGGCACCGGGTCTGCCTGCTTCTCTGCAGAGCTGTTTCAGCACGCTGAGACAGATGTGTAGTCGGGTTTTTTAACTTAATGTGCTGAAGCAGCTGGTAACAAGGTTTAACTAGACCCAGAGCAGATGGGAGGTGGGGGTGAGGGCTGAAAAGCTCTGGTGTGAAGGGCAAATCTCATGGCCCATCGTCCTCCATCAGCCTTGGGCTTTCAAGGGGTAGTGAGACCTAGCCAAGCTTTCCTTGGAGAGAAGCAGTAGCTGACTGCCTGAAAATTTATCTTATTTTCCACAATTTTGGGGTGTTAAAATGAAAACAGGATGCTAAAAAAAGGGAGTAAACTTCAGGGCCAAAGTCATAACCATCCTGATAGATGTCTGAGTAAGCACCAGGAGCTCAGGAATTCTCAGCTCTTGCTTCCAGTGGTGGGGCCACAAAAGCCACATCCAAGGGCTGGAAGGCCCCATCTAGGTGACTGCACCCAATGGTGCATGGCACAGTTGCAGATGTTGCCCAGTCCTGCCTGATGACCCAAGAGCATTTGAATCTCAGTATTTTGGCTGAGGCACAGCAGAACAGTGTGTGCTCCGTGACTGCCGATTTACAGATACACTCATCAACCTTTTGTACTACCCTTTTAACTACTTCTCATTAACTGGAAATAATCAGCATGCATCTTTGGGCTATTGTTTAAATAATGGATTGTGCGAGAAAAAAAAAATAACTAGGCCAGCCATATTTCCTGGATAGCAGTATATAGTTATAACTGGAAAAATGCCTGTTCTTTATGTTATCTCTATGATGAGTCATTGTTTTCTTCCTTTGCTTTATCACTTTTTCCTTCCTTATTAAAAAACATATACCACCTTCCAGAAAGAAATGTTTCAAAATATTTTCCATGGGCTAATATCTCAAGGAACATCTGAACGATGCTCTTAGTCACATGACTTGGTGTTAGGTAGTCCTGCGAGGAGCAGGGAGTTGGACTCGATGATCCTTATGGGTGGTTGCCTTCCAACTCGAGATATTCTATGATTCTATGATAATTTTCTACAACTTTTTAATGCGTTTCTTTATGTGAGTTCCCTACCGTATCTAAGTGCAGCATTTCACTTAAATATATTTTCTGCCAACATTTCTGATTCATTATGCTTCTCCTAAATATTCAGGCCTATTTTCTTCCCCCACTACCTGTGGATTGGCGAGGTCCAGAAGATGATTTTAAATATGGGTAACAAGGGTATGTGAAAAATGTCCCAGTCCCAGCTCCCTGACACTGATTCATGGTTTGACCTGCCTATCACTCTCTGTGGGGCTGGGAGGTGTGTAGTAACTCAAACTTCTTTGCATCAGCCGGCAAGGAAGACACTGTAGTTCTTCGCCTCCTCACACACCTTCCAACTACGATTTTGTCAAATCTATTTTCTGAAAGAGGAAGGAAATTTCATAATTAACAGCACAGAAGGAGATAGAGAGAGCAGACATTCACATAGACTGTTACCAGAGGAATCTCTTAACTACAAAACTATAAAAAGATCTGTAGGGCTTGGTTTCTTTTTCTCTGAGAAGTTGCACACAGTAGTTCAAATAAAGAGTAAAAGGAGCTCTGTGAACAACTCTAAAGGCTGGCTTTAAACTGAAATAGTTTCCAGATCTCTTTCTTATGAAGGACATCTAAAACTATCACAGCTCTTCCAGGCATAGTCATATTGCATTGCAGTCATATTCCAGGCATTGTAATATGACTGCAATGCAATTTGTTCTTTTATTTCTTTTGTGAGGTTGAATTTATAACTCCATGGGAGCAGAAAGTGGTTTGCCTAAGACTCAGTCATCAGTTCAGGTTACCTGTTTCTCAGGACTACCTAATCCTGAAGCTATCACCTTACTTAGCCTGAACATGCCCTGGGCACACAATTTCAGTCACCCCATTTGTGCAGAATTGCCTGTTTTGGAGAGAAAGGCGCTTATCCCTTGCCTAAAGTAATGCATATATAGGCAGCCAGGTATCTGCACTCCACTAAGGAGCTTGAAAATATCTATAGGGGTGATGGTCATGGTTGGAATTTCTGGTTCAGATCCCATTTGCAGGACAAGTTTTGTTTGTCTCCCTGTTGTTTTCAGCTCCTCAGATACAACACCTTGTATCAAGATACACATCATGAAAAACTACTAGGATGGTCTGAACTACCTCTAGAAAGCTGGTAAGCCTTGGTTAAAACTTCAAATTCAAGTCATAGCCAGTTCCCAACTAAAGGACTCTCCAAGGACACATTCTCTGCAGCCAATGTCATGCTTTTTTCAGTTAACACTTATCTCTAAACACCCGTCTAAGTAGGCACATCATCCATCAAAGTACACTTTTGTGGATGCTGTTCATATCACTGCAAGTACAGAGTGCTCTTAACTTAGTTGAATTTCCATATTTGTGAAGTCAATGTGCATTTAAAATGAGTTTGGGCTCCTGCCCACATCTTCAGTAATCTCACTCTTTTTCTTGGCAGCATCGCAGTCTATCAAACTTAAGTCTGTTCTGGAAGGCTTCAATGCAAAATACATTTTCCTTGTTATTTTACGTGAGGCAGTGTCACTGCATTCATGACCTTAATTCTGCATACCAAAACATATGCATGCACTGCTTAAAGCACACTTTTCCTTTCAGTAACATTTTGTCACCTGCTTCATTAGGAGGCATATAAACAATGAAAGATGAGCAAATATTTGTTAGATCATTTCCTATACCATGATCAGTTCTGCATGAGTTCTCCCCAGCTTTGCATAAAACAACATTACAGATTAAAAATCAAAACCAAACGTGATGTTTGGGCTACAGGACAACCCCATACCTTATTTTCATCTACTATATATAGCTTTAAAAAAAAAAAAAAAAAAAAAAAAAAAAAAAAAAAAAAAAAAAAAAAAAAAAAAAAAAAAAAAAAATGAAATTGATTAGCCTTAACACTTAGAGACTGGTTGGGGTACTTGAGATTTCCAGTTCTCAGTGAACACTGATGAAAGCTAGACAGGGTTTGAGTGTATCAGAAAACAACAAACAGTATAAAAATAACAAGAAAACAAGGAATTATAAGCCAGGCAGACTGACTTGAATTCCTAGAAAGGTAGTAGAAAAAATGGTACTGTTTGTTAATCATGAGAGGATAACTAGATAGTAAGGAATGATAGTCAAGGCCGAGGGAAAGAGCAATAACAAACAGTTTCTGATGAACTGGAAGGTGTACTGACAGGGGTTTTATGGAAAGATTTGGTGCTATTCTGTATGTTAGCAGCTCAGATAATGGCAGAAGGTGTACTTAATAATTTACTAAAACTTAGCAAAATATCTTAAAGTAAACAGTGCCCAGGAAGAGGCACTATTGCAGAGTTGTCTATCCTGTAAATGGATGTTGGCATATGTTCTTCACCCATGCCAGTGAGTACTCCACCAAAAGGGAGGGGTCCAGTCTGGCACATGCAGCATTTGAGGGACCATTCCCAAGAAGCAGTGTGAACACAGCCACTGCCAGTCTGCTCTGAAGCAACCAAGAGTTTTTTACTAGCATAGATGTTGACTGTCCTGGCCCAGCTGTCCTGAGGACCTGGCAGCATTGCAAAGCACATTATTAGTAGAGAAGCTTTGAGTAGGTTGCCCAGGGGAGGGGTGAAATAATCTCTGCTGAAAACTTTGTAAGAGGTTGTATCTGTCAGCAGCTGCTTACTTTTAGCTGACACTGCCTTTGGGCAGGAATTTTTCAGTTCCCTATTTCTATTATGTATATGATAAAAGGTTCCAATTCACAGGACATGTAAAATTCTAAGATATTTAACCTTTAATCTATGTCATGCCTTCTATTGCTTACTTTAGCGTTAGAAGAAAGAAACTCCATTCGCACATTTCCTTCGGTGGCATCCAGAATAAAAGAGAATATGTTTATTCAAGCATAACTGAAATTCCTCCTAAATTCTAAAATTAGATATTTTTGAAGCTTACAAATCCGAAGTGACACGTTGTTTCACAATACAGCTAGTGTGACATGGAAGTGACACTTCCCAGTGCGAGACCACAATGTGTGTACCGAAGCTTTAAATACTGATTGGTTTTGTAAGACTCTGAAGCAAAATGCAATTCTATCAGCTGAGAACTTGACATTTCCAGCAGCACAACAGATTTGAACAGATGCTGTATGTTAGGAATTACAATTGTTATTTTTGGAATTACTTTGCTGAACTTCACATTTTGAGTATCTCTGAGTGATACTGCTCCTGTGTACAGACTAGAATGGCTGAATAACTGCTTCATTCCATGCACAGCAGCATCACCTGCTTTTGCTCATATGTCAGCTGAAACACCTCTGTGCTTTTCTCTCCTCTGTTGCCTCTGTCTCTTCACACAGACAGGAATGATGTCAAGGAAAAGTCTGGATCCATGTGTGCTCCTCTACAGCAATTTGCTTCTCCAGAGGTCAGCAACTAACAAGTGCTCACTGAGGGTCCCTGCACGTCAGTCTCATCATGAAGAGATCAAGGAAAACAGGGAATTGGCAAAAAATGTGCAGGAATTAAATTAAGATACTAACAAGAAGCAGAGGACTGAGAGGTAGATAGCAGTCTTGGGAGGGAGTCTGGTACCAGGAGATAGATAAGTGATGACAAACATGTACCCACAGCCACTCAGAAACATGAACAGGAGGAAAGCACTGCTTTCAACTCCCCCCTCCTTACTTAATTTTCTCAATTGATTTCTTTGGTTTGTTTGGTTGTTGGTATTGTTTTCCTTTTTTCGTGCTGATACTATAATTAATTTCCTGATGACATGGGACCCCAATTGCTTGGAGCCTCATATCTGGTTTGGACCCTAGTTTGGGATACTAGCTGCAACTTTTACAACCTACTGGAGGCACTCATCTAATTGACCATAGGAGTTGAATATATAGAAGCACCAACTCAGCTTTCCAAGTGGGTTAAATTAGTAATCATGGCCACAGGAAGAGATCTAAAGTGAGTATCTGATACAGGACATTGTCCCAAGAAAGTGCCAGTGAACTACAATGAGTAAATACATGTATTTTGAAATTGATATTCTTTTATAAGCAAGCCTCTCAGTTGCTAAATAAAAAATGCCTTTATTAAGCCATTGGTAGAAACTATGGATTTGACAACAGTGTCCAAAAAGGTAACCCTATGTTTGTGGTACCCTGTTGACCCCTGCACTCGCCCGTGCCCTGAACCATCTGGCTGTGATGCCAGCCGTGGCTTCACTGCAAGCTGCTCTGAGTAAAGTGTCATGCAGCAGATTGGGGAATCAAGCCTTGCACATCTGCAGTCTTGATAAGGACTCCACTCAGTGGTAAATACAAGATGCTGCAGCTCTTAAGGGCGGCAGCACATCAGGGAGCTGTTTGTGGTCCACATTCCAGCGGCAGCAATCCAAGCTGGCCTGGCATCACCTTGCTCCTGTCTGCAAGCCAAAGCCTCGTGCCCAGGCTGATCTGCTTTAAACAGTGAGAAAGGTGCCAGAGAGCCAGGTGAGCAGTGCCTCGCACCCGCTTTGCATCTGAAGGAGCTGAAAATGTCCATGTCTGATCTCGTCGGCAGACTCAGAGCTAGAGCAAAGTCACTCACTCACTAATCAAGAGCAAACCATGACTTAAATGGACAGAGCTTTTCCTGAAACACAGTAAAAATCATAAGACTATTTTAGAGCATAGGGTAAGGAATGAATTTCTTTCACTACTATCTCTGGCCCTTTTTCAGCAATCACAGTACGTGTTATCTACAGACAAACTGAAAAAATAGACTGCCTCGTCTAGATACAGTTCCAGATTTCTGGTAGTCTTATACTTTATTAGTAACTGTGTTTACTGCTCACATTGGCATGGCTGTTTCATTTCAAGTATTTTTAAATACAAAAACATATGAGAGCTACTTTTGCCTATATTTATTCTGGTTCTGCACTTTCTGGGCCCTTAAATTTCCTGAACACTGGGGTGTCTGATGAACACTCCTGAACACTCCCTGATGAAGCCTGAACACTGAGGTACAGAGGGACAGCAGGAAACATCCATAAACTAAAATACAGAATGAACTTAATGAAGAATAAGCAGTAACAAACTTATGGAATGAAATGCAAAATTGAAGATTCTTGCTCAAGGGAAGGGCACAAGACTGAACTTCTTGCTGGGACCTGCCTTTCCCAACAATGTCTTGAGCAGCCAGGGATACATTATCATGCCTTCTCTAATGTTATTTGCAGTAAGCTATTGACCTCTCTCCCAGGCAGCTGGTTTGCTGGCCTCTTCACCCCAGTCAGAGCTCCTCTGGTCCAGCTCTTGTGCCATCTATCAAATACCAACCGAGGAGGACCAAACAGCCTCATTGTTTTTCTTGGAGCCTATTTCCAAGAGCCTATTTTGTGGTCAGCTACAGCTAGGAGGGAGAACTTATTCCTTGTCTTTTCTAATTTGGCACGGCATGGGGGGCTGATACAGAGACATGATGGCTGTGACTGAGTAGTCCTGGAGCATGTCTTCTTGCTCCCTTTGGTACAGTCCTTGCCACTGCCCTGTGCAAGACTGGCAGGGACAGTGAGTGACATCAGTCCACTTCTGGATAGGGATGAAGACAGCCAAGAGGACAAACCACAGTTCTCGAGCTGGTGGGACCTGATTAGATACCACAAAAAAAAAAAAAAATTACGTTGATGAAGGATGCTTGTGGCATCTCTGCTTTAAACTCAGGAAAGCTTAAGCCTAATGTGAGTGCTAGCACTGCCCACATGCCCAGTCATGCAGCCAAGAGAATGCTGCTGCTTCCTACAGTATTGGCCATGCCTCTTCCCTGCCTCTGACATGTTTTCTGCTTGCTTCCTTTACTTTTTCCAGCAGCACAGGCTTTAGCTCGTCAAAAGTGCATAATCCTGTATACCATCCTAAATGCATAATCCTGTATACTGCTACTGACCACAGAATTATAGGATAGCTAACACTGGAAGAGACCACTGGAGGTGATTTGGCTTAATCCCTTGCTCAAAGCAGAGCCTCAAAGCTATATATTGTTTCAAAGGTTACGCAGAAGCTTTTAAAGCTGAGTTTTGAGTATTTCCACAAAGAGGAATGACATTTCCCTTGAAAACTGTATCTATGTTGATACATAGTGTGAGAACGGGCAGAAACTGTTTACAAAATTCACTTTGAATGACACTTTAATCATTTGAGCTATCAAACACCATATGAATAATTGAGAAAAATACACCCTATAGATATTTGGAGTGAGTTATGATAAAATATTAAACTTCCAGAAGTGAAATTATTATAAAAGCACACAAGAAGCAACGCAAAATAGTTAAAGGAAGAAGATTCATAGAGCGTGCTTGTCTCTTGTGATTCTTTAGCTGAATGCAAATAGCTTTCATGCAAAATTTAAGGATTTCCTTCCTTTTTATCTTTTTTCTAGCTTCCTCATTTATTTAAAATCTCTTCCCTATTTTGTGTCACTGTGTTAAGTTTTTATATCATTGCATTTCACATCTTAAGTAAAGTAATTAGAATGTATAAGTTTTTAGTGGCATAATCAATTCCCTTTCATTTTTAATCCAGCTAGGAATGAGCAGCTTCACTGTTATGTGCTCTAAATTTAAACTAATTAAACAAATAATCAGTCAAGAAGCAAAATGGTCTCTTTTTTCCCAGTCATTTGTTATCTTTGCAATGTGTGGAGCTCGCACATTTCTACTTTCCCATTTCCTGTTAAAAACTTGTTGTAAACAGATTTAACTCTGAATAGATCCTAAATTTTGCTTGCTTTTAAATGCATCATTAAAAGTACACACCAGATGCTTACTTTCAGGTAGCAGCTTAACAACCATCCCATGTGGTAGCTCTGAAATGAAAAGTACTATGACCAGGAGATAAGGCTGCTGTTCCCACTGCCCAGTAATAAAAAAATATTTTCTTGCAACATGGAGTGCAGGAGAACTCTTTTGGTGGATAGGAGATGTGTAATCAAGCCTCATTACTATCTCACCTGCTTCTTGACAGCTGATTCATCCCCCCTACTCCCTGCACTGATCACAAGCATTGTACACTTAAAAGAGCTTTTCTTTTTCTGTTTTTCTTCCTTCTCCCCCACCATTGAGTAGACCCCAAGCTGGCCAGATCCAGCAGGTGGAATTATCGGCATCTCTTCTTCAAACTAAACACATCCCAGACCGCAAGAGGGTGTTTTTTTTTTTCTTTAACACGTTGTTTAAAAACAAATCTCTGCACTTTCCATTGTGTCTTTGTAGAGAAAGTGCTTGCCTGTAAGCTTTCTGTCAGTGGCTTCTTGAATCGCAAAACAGCCCATACAGTTCCTCTGCAGCTCTCTAGGAGAAACCCCTTTCTTTCCATCACCCTGGAGGCTTCTCCACAGGTCCATTTTCTGTTCCTCTTAGAAAAACCCTGGTTTCCTTCCTACCCTTTGCACTCCAGCATAATGCTCCAAAGCATCCCCCCTGCCTGTGCACAACTGCCACTCTCAAGGAAGAAACCATCTCTTCTTCTTTCTAGGCAGCTCTACTCTGTGCAAGATGTCAGGAGCCAGGGCACGGCGAAGGGACAGCTTGCCTTCTTTCCTAATCCCCAGTTGTGGCCTTTCCCAAGAACACGGAGTGCCCAGGCAAATCAGGAACAAACACAAATAGCTTGTACCCTCTGCCCTCCTCCCCGTCCACACACATGCCCCTTTCTCTGAATCGTGCAGCTGGGCTCCTGGGACAACCATTCCCTTCGGCTGGCTTCTTCTCTTGGCTCTCTCCTATGAAAAGCATGATCACTCCCCCATTGCTTCCCCATAACCAGAAGTCCCGTCCTTCCATAGGAACCTTGAACCCCCTGCATTTCTCTCAGTAGTGTCTGCATTTCCCAGGCCTCTGCTTTGCCGAGCCATTGCTGACCGGCCCAGCCTTGCCTGGCTCTCCCAGGGATGGTCAGCACTTCTCACCCAGTTCAAACTCTTTCATTACTACTTTGGCCTTTCCCTTCAATCTCCTTTTATTCGGATACCTCACACTCTTGGTGCTATTTTGTATTTTCAGATCATCCCTAGTCTATGTTTCTCACTGCACAAGCTCCTGTTCTCCCCATTACTGAATATTTCCTCCTGTTTCTGCAACCTCTGTCCCATCATTAGCCTCTTCTGGCAGATCACGGAACAACTGCAAATCCTACATGTATATTCCTAACTATTGACGGCAAAGCAGAATTAATGTCAGCTCATTCTAAAAGTACGTGAGCTTAATTTCACCTGGATAAAAAGGCAGTATAATGGTTGCACTATGTGCATTCTCCTGAAATGAGAGCAAATATTTCCTCAGAGGAACTAGAACCACTAACCATACCCTTGAAATGCTTTAGATATCATTTTTTAACAGATGTTGAATTAAAAGTTGTGCCCTGCAGAATGTCATAGAAGGGAGAAATCTGCATATGTCAGATAAGGACACTGCTGAGAAGAGACAAAATGAACCCTAACTGTTCCTGTGCCCGGATGCAGTGACGTCAGGACAACTTTATGCTTATGGAACAGTTCAAACCTTTCCTATTGACCCCGGAAAATCTGGCTCTTGCCCACTGGAATCTGGCCTGAAGGCATTAGTTAATTTCACAACTATCTGTCTATTTTGTTTGTATTTATAGATCTTTCTTACATTTTGTTCCAAATTACTCTTCACTTCCTTTTTCAGTCTTCTAGTTTCAAAGGCGTGAATGACAAAATTAAACACTTTCAGTTCATAAAATTCTTTTTAGATTCCTGCCTTCGCCAAGGAACTGTAGCTAATGTTTTCTTCTCTGTTCCAAGTTGCTGATACTGGTATTTGCAAATGGCTTCTCTGTAAACTGGTATTCTTTTGAAGGAGGAGGGTGTTCCTTTCTTCTTTGTACGTCTGTCTGCCATGGCTGTGTCACTGTCCAGCATTACAGAAAGTTACAATGGTGAATTCTCCCTCAGCTTTTCCTTCCCTAAAGACAGTTACTGTTTCTTACATTGCAATAAGTTCAAGTTGAGAATCAATTACTTTTTCAGCCATGTTACATTTTCTATTTAGGGACATAATGTGGTGAAATAGTGAGGAAAGGCAGGACGTTCTTTCTAAAAGACCACCCTAATATAGAGAAAGGAAGGGCAAGCAACTGAGAAAGTAGGTCTCCACATCTTGGCTGTGTGGAGAGGCATTTTATAAATGTTATCATGTTGCACCTAAGGCCAAATCCACTATCTATGTGGAAACTGGATAAATTGACAAATTGTGGTCCCCCAAATCTCTCCTTTCTGCAACCTAATCCTGAAGTTGCCTAGGCTCAGTAAAAAGCTTGCTTTTGGCACTAAATTTCCCCTGCATCTGTACCTGAGTTTAAGCCCAAGCACCCTGATGTGGCAAATATGGGTACCCCAGCACCTATTTCATCCATCCATATAAGTAGTGTCTTTAAATTAGGTGCTTTTGTTATCTGTCTCATCTGAGGAGCGTTCTTGGAGTAGGTCTATCAGCTAGGATTTGGTGTGAAACACAGCGGCAGCCACAGCTTTCCTTTAGAAATCTAGCTACAGGAATCAAAAACCTGACAGGAAACAATAATTTTGAGAAGAAAAAGCATCATACCAGGATGCACAAACCAAAGTTTCCTGTCAATTATCTTTTCACTGATAGGGGAAATGCAGATCATAACCAGTACTTCTTTGAAAAAACATTTTTTTTCACTAAGCTGTTATGACTAAGAGAATCAAGCTGTTATAAAAAATAGAAGATAACTATACACCCAGCACATTCACTTCTTCACTTGCAGAGTTCACTCACAAACAGTCATTCACGGCTACTCAGCTGGAGCAATATTTGGGAACAAATCCTAATTGTATACTGGCACTCCAGAGGATTCTCAGGAGATGTCTGGAAAGTCCCTCAGAGGATGGTACTCTTTGTTGTCAGATAGGAGCCACTGCTGCCTTGGGTGGTCCAAGTTATACAATCTTCTACTGATGCTTAAGTGCACAGGTAGCCTTGTACAGTCCCAGGAAACTCTTAGTTCGGTTCTCACAAATGCAACAGGATTACTAGTCTATAAAGCTTTGCTTGGAAACTTTCACAAACTAACTTCTTACTAGACACCTTTCCTGTTTGGCTTATTGTTTTCTGGCAACCATTTCTCCCTGCAAACCGATTCAGACGAACTCAGACAGAAGGGTCCTTTTTGGCAAGGTGGATTTTTGGTCCTTTTTACAATGGTGGATTAATCTGTTTTATCTACTCAGTGTTGTTAGGATCTCACCTAAAATACCCTATCCACTAGCGCATTGTACTGTCAAAAGGACCTACATACATAGAGCAGGACCTAGCAGGGAACAGCAGACAGGGTTAGAGATCTAGAAGATGATATAGCCATTATTCGTGTATAGAAATTTAAGGATCCTATCCCTCCTTCCTATTATTTCTACTTTTATGATAAATTGTTCTATTTAAGAAGACACACAAGCTTCTACTTAGAACCAGCCTTTTAATACCCGTTTAGTGAACTAAAGTAGAATAAAAATGTATTTACATGTATTTCATACACATGCAAAATATTTTAATTTAAACACAATTAAAATCAGTCAAAAGATTAAAATATCAAAAAATATCATATTAAATAAGGACCTTCTGTAGGCTAAGAGCTTTGAGTCATTTGATTGTTTACAAAGTAAAAAAAAAAGAAAAAAAAGCTGTATGTGAACCTACTGTATATTTTTATATTTTTAGGGTTTCTGAACCCAGATAATATGCCAGTGGAGCAGTATGAGATGCAATGCTATCACCTCAGTCATGATGGAAGTCTGCAACAACACTCAAAGGATTAAAACAGACTTTGACAGGGGACGTTTGGTTGGAAATTAGAAGAGACCTTGTATGGTAAATTTCATTAGGACTTTTAAAAATGGCCTGGAAAAGTATGAAATCTGCACTGGTACAGGAGATTTCAAGAATAAATTTTATGGGTTTTTTTTAAGGTATGAATTAAGCCTATCTATTCCCCTCTTTTGCAATGTTTTGAGATCCATATTCTATTATTTAAATGATAAATTTTTTCTATTCACAATACATTCAAACCTCTTATTATAGTTGATTTTTCAATGCCTATATTATAGAATTATAGCAGAAGAAAAACAATTTACACTGTCCTTTCTATCAGTCATATAGAAAGAGGTGGAAGATGTGTTAATTCAGATAGTAGGGGCAGCCCAAAGGGTTTCTGTGGGTACCTCAGTAGCAAAAGGAAGATGTGGACCCACAGAACTGGAGCAGGCTGCCTAGCTGAGGCAGGGAGCCAGTCCTGCTTCGAGCAGGGTCGTGTGTCAGATGAGCTTGGAGGTCCAGTCCAACCTGTGCAGTTCTGCCAGCGTGGGGTGGCATTTCAGGATACCTGCAGATCTGGATGTACTTTTTGGAGTGTGCACAGTTGTCTGTGGTAAGCATGGTTTTCCTTGTGCCTAAAGGTGATGGTGGATTCATGCGGAGACTGGAACTGCCCAAGTGTTCACTGTAATTTCCACAGAAGAAAATAACTTTGCCTTAAGAATTCATGTATTCCAGAACTTTAATCCTTTTCAAAATCAGACCCAAGATTGCTCTGCTTATTAAACTGTTGCCTGCTCATTTTCTTCAATATTGGTCACAAGACAATTTGATTCATGAGTTCCAAGGTCAGCATCACCGTGGTATATGGCATTGCTAAAACTGGCTGTAACTGTTTGCCGATCATGCCTTTTTTTATAGAAGAAATAGACTGTAAGGCCAGTTCCTGTTAGCAGCAGGAAGATCAGTATAACAATCATCCCACCTAAAGTATTTGCAGACGAAGCAGCAGCTTCATGTTTTGATGCTGCAAAAGACAAAACAAAACAAAACAATTATTACAAATGGCCAGAGTCTGCTATCACATACAACAAACATCTCCCTAAGTAAACCAACTGGGTGAACTGTAGAAGTACTGAACAACTGTAACAGTAGTTAAAACTTATGCATGTCCTGGCTGGACAATGCAAAATTTGGCTCAATCTCTTCTATATTCCTTTCAAAAGGAGCATTATATTATACCACAGTATACCATTCATATGGCAAAAAATATAATTATCAGTAAGACACACAATTTGAGAGACTAGCTCTCCTTTTAAACAGATTTAAAAAAAAAAAAACAATCTGTGACCATTAAATGGATATTTAAATGACACTTTTCTGGAGGCAATTTTATTTGTAAAAAATAAATCTCTATAAATTTATTGAAATTTCAGTTTAACATGCTTGTAAGAAATTAACCTACCTTTATTGACAGGTGAGTCATGAGTTGGCTCAACTTCAGGAACTATAAAATTTTTTAAAATATATATATTATACACAGTTTTCAAGCAAACATTCAAAGATTAAATAACTACTGCATACATAATTTTTACTTTGTGTTCTTATGAAATTTTAAATAATCATAGACTCATAGAACGGTTTGGGCGGGAAGGGACCCTAAAGATCATCTAGTTCCAAGACTCTGCCCGGAGCAGGGACACCTTCCACTAGACCAGGTTGCTCAAAGCCTCATCCAATCTGGCCCTAAGCACTTTCAGGGATGGGATATCCACAACTGCTCTGGGCAAACTGTTCCAGTGCTTCACCACCCTCCCAGTGAAGAATTTCTTCCTAATATCTAAACTAAATCTACCCTCTTTCAGTTTAAAATGAACCCCTCATCCTATCACTACACTCTCTGGTAAAGAGTCCCTCTCCAGTTTTCTTGTAGGCCTCTTTTAAGTACTGGAAGACTGCAATAAGGTCTCCCCAGAGCCTTCTCTTCTCTATGCTGAGAAGACACAACTCTCAGCCTGTCCTCACGGGGTAGATGCTCCGGCCCTCTGATCATCTTCATGGCCCTCTCCTGGACCCACTTGAGTAGGTCCATGTTTTTCTTATACTGGAGGCTTCAGAGCTGAACACAGTACTTGGACGTGAAAAAATGTATGAAAACATTTTCCCTGACAAGTCAGGCTGAATCCATCAATTATTCTTGTTAAAAAATATTTGTTAAAAAACAAAAACAAAAACCAAAATCAAACTCTTGTCTCACTATTAATTGCTTTGAACACTCTTTTTGGTAGAGGAGACAGATGTTCAAAGTTTTTACACTTCCAGAGTGTAAGGCTTCACACTTCGTACTGAACAACTCCATTTTTTACCCTTGCAAAAGTGAAAAGCACATTTGTACTTAACAGCATTTAAGCTGTATTTCTAGGTAACTTCCTTTTTTTCCCTCTGTTGCCTGGGGAGTATGACTCAGTTAGTTGCTGTCAGGACTGGCTGACTGGGTCCTACAAAGCTCATGGAGGACTCCATTGCCAGCCCACAAACATGTGGTGATCCACAAGCAGGAGACTCAATCGGTTCCACATTGCATCTGTTGTATTTGTGCAGTGGATCTGTTTGCCAATGGCAAATGTGGCCTATTTGATACTGGTCCCAGCTGATGTGTGCAAACATAGCTGAGTCCATGTGTATACAGTGACTCACACTAGCTGTGTGTGTGCAGATTTACATCCTCCACACTTTATGCAACACTGCTATGCATGCAAGAGGGACTCACACCAGCCTGTGACACATCCAGATGTCACGTGGGTTTTCATCCAAAAAAGGAGACATGTCTCGGTGTGTCTCCCTATGCTTGTGTCAGGAGAGAAATTAATTGACCCCCACTGCCAACCCTCACTTGATGCTTTGTTTGGCCATCTAGCAGATCCTAACACACTTGACTGGTACCAGCCCCACCAGCAACACCTACCTTCCTTCTCAGTGACTTTGTACTGCTGCCCCTCAGCTTAGCTGTCAGGAGAGTGCCTGCCTTCCTTCTCAGCGCTAGTTTAGTCATCTATTCATCATCTACTGCCCCTTGCACTCTAACCACAATGACTATGGATTTTCTCCACACTTTCACCAGGTGATATGGGTAGGTACAGCAAATGCCAAGAAATCCATGCTTTTAAATTGAGGGGAGGAAACAGTGACTCATATTCTTCTCCAACATTATTTCTCATTGTCCTTAACAGATGTTACTCATGGCTTTAACGCAGATCCATATGCATCAGCATCAATGCATAAAGTGTGCTCAGTGCACAAGCAGTTTGACTTGACGTATATTAACCACTACTACTAAAATAACCCAGTGCACACAAATTCAGAACTTACTTTTGGGGATTTTGCAAATAAAATTCTGGTCAACAGAGCAATAGTAGTTCCTCCAGGTTCCACTTGAGACATCCATGTCAACACAGTGTTCGTCAAATATTACTGTAGGCTCTCCTTTCTCCCAGTTGACAAATTCAACTGCACTTCTGTCTGTCCATATCCATTCCCCTAAAATTAAAAGTATTAACCAGTGAGTGAATGAAGTGGGGAATCATTTCTAGTCTACCAGGCACAGCAGCATCAGATATGGTATTTATTAGTTCATTAAATTAGTAGCACAGCAGGGTCATTTCTCACTCTTTTAACAGCAGAGATACGCAGATGGGAGTGTACCAAATGTAAAGGTTCACAGACAAAGTTAACTCCATTAGCCCTGAAGGCCATGGCTGTCAGTGATGTAAGGAAGACGTGCCCAGGCTGCCCGAGGACTTCTAGCTGAAGCCTATGCGCAGGACTCACCTGTGCCTGGGAGCCTTAAGAAAAGCAGAGCATCTCTGTGAGTTGGGCTCTGCAGTTCAAGGATCCAGATCGCTCAGGAGATTTTCTTTATGTGTGTATCCAACACCAGTGAATAGCTGCTTTATTAGAGCTGAATTCATCAATTATCTTTGAAGACTGAATCAATTACTTTTAATAATAACTCCCTGCTTATCTACTGCTGAGGCCAATCAGGTAGGAATAATGGCCCTGTCTGCTCCCTCAGGGTGTGGTTTCATGGCAGTGTATCCTGAAAGAACTCACAACTGCCTCAGTACCACCTCCTCTGTCCCCTCGTTTGTGGCTGCACTTTCCTCCCACCTCTGCTCGCACTGCGTGTAGCAATGTGGCAGTCTAGTGTGCCAGGTAAGGAACAAACCACTGCTTTGGTACTGCTTTCAACTAGAACAGATGAACCTGGCCCACTGTGCAAGAAGGTGCCCACCTTTGCTGGTGGTGAGAGACAGGGACGTCAGCAGCCATGGCCAAGGCCGCTCGCTGCAGCCCAGTCTAGACTCGCTCTGGAGTTGTACCTTCAAAGTCTACCATGAAAAACAGGCTTCAGAGTTATAACGGTATAAAAAACAGGATCAAATTTGCAGGTAAAAAAAAAAAAAGGCTGAAATATTTTTGGATTAAAATTAAAAGTTCCACCACAAAATTTATTTTTAAAAACTGAAATTTAGATGAAAAAATGTTGCTAGGCAGCTGATATGAGCTGCTATCCCCTGTGTTGTTTAGAAATAAATGTCAGTTTAATGTTGCCTCAGCTTTTAATTACAAGACAATATTTTTCTTAAAATACTAACACTAGTTAAATGTCAAGCAATTTGAGTTAAAAAAGCAGCAGAAAACATTTTCATCAACTGCTGCAGTGCTAAGCTAGAATATTTTACAGACTGAAATGTAATCTAGTTACAGTAAAGATACAAAAAGTGTAGACCTCCTGGTGGTTTATATTTTAGGTATTTTAGCAGAAAAGCTGTTAAACATTTAACGGTTGAATTCTCTTTATTTATTTAATATTTAGTATATTAGCATTAGTATTTAGTATGTTAGCATTATTTAGGATTCTCTGTTTATTTAGTATTTATTTTCATCTCAGTATGCATTGTGAAATAATTACCATCAATATTTTTGAACAATCCTATCCAAAACTTTCTGAAGTCACTTGCAAGTGAAGACAAACAAAGTAAGAGAAAGTTCATTTCAGCTGAATCTTCTATGGAAACCAGAGAAGCACCTAAAAAAGACAGTTAAATATTACATAGAATTTCAGCAAGATTTTCCATGACAAATTAATTATCTCAGTAAACAATCATGACATGTTTTGTGATCATCTTTTTCATATAGTAGAAAAGCTTGATAATAAATTTAAATTAACTGTAGCCTATAATTGACATACATACACACACATCTATGTATTGTCTCTTGGTTCTGGATTTAAAAAAAACAAACACACAAACAATCTGTAAAATATCCTAACAAAAAAAAAAGGCACTTACCCATTTGAATGCACGTCATGGAAGCATCAGGCCAGCTTTCCTCAGAAGTCGTGTGGACATAGTAACAATGACCACGGAAGGGAATCCAAGATCTACCACGCTTCGGTTCAGGACACTTTCCAGGAAGCTGTGGTGGTTCCGTAGGCACTAACTCTATTGAGGAGACACACAGGTTTCACTGTGGTCTTAAAAGCCAAAGGAAACATGTACTCCTGCACCACATATCAGCCCTACCAATTTGATAATGATTCCAGTAAAAAGAATATCCCATAGACTTAACTAATGATAAAAGATTTAACTAATTATGGTAAACTAGTAATAAAATATACTGGTTGGAGCTGGTTCTCCAATCTGCTAAAGAAAGCTTACACCAGTCTTACTGCAATCATCTTCAGCAAGGTAATTGTTGCTAAAAACTAGTGAAACAGAATGAGGAATGAGTCAGTACATATAAAGTATCTCAACACCATCATCATAAGCCAGTGGCTTGTGTCCAGCCAGTTTGTAGCAAGGTCAGTCAGAGCAGCAGTCTGTACCTGCCCTTGTACATACATCCTAAACTATGTAAAAGTAGAATTAGTAGTCTATTGCAGAGCTTAAACGAATATAAAATTTTCTGTGAAGCATGGTGCAGAGATCCTAAGTTTCATATATAATTTAAAATATGTTTGAAAATTAGGTGCAATATTTGAGCTCTAAAGTATCTCAGATACTATGTATCTCAGATACATAGCAGCTTCCCAGGATCTTATATTTTTAACAAATATAAATTAATCTATTCAGCTGCTACACTGACAGAAGTTTCTTATCTTCCAATATTACAAAAGATACTTTTAAATATATAAATATATATACAGTTATATATATATATATGT
>WHYT01017693.1:313843-346752 GCA_009806455.1 Tetrax tetrax
TATATATATATGTGTATATATATATATAAATATATATATAGTTAGGCTAAAGTTGATCAACTCTGCAGTTCCTTACAAATAAGGATGCGGAAAAGATCTATTGCTTGTGGCATGAAATGTTGCATTTGTCTTTATGATGTGAGTGTGTTGAGCGGCCTGTGAAATGACATATCTGGAAATCACTCAAGACAGACTGGATCTGGGAGTTCGTCCTTAACAAAAACAATAGATTATCACAAGGCGTATACCATCTATCACAATCTTTGCATATGTGGAAAAGCTAAATTCAAATAAAGCCATTAATTTAAATTCCAGCCTCCCTAATCTCATTTATCCCATTCACAACTTACCATCAGATTGTTTACAGAGAGATAAAAATGTTTCATTGCAAGATGCTGTCTTCCAAAAACCATCCAAATCTAAATAGACACAGGCTTTGTTTTTATTTGGTTCTCCACTGGCCCAGTTATAATACCTGCTCCTCCTTCTGTCTGACCACATGTAACGGCCACGAGTCTAAAAGCAAATCGCAATAAAGATTATGTCACATACAACAATTAAAATGAAAGAACATTAAGATTGCACTTACAGGTAAGCAAAATTAGGAAACACCAGAATCACAGTTTCTCGCACAAAATTAGTTCATCCTTTTCATGAACACATAACTATCTGCCCTAGTCTTCCACTCTCCATAGCAACAAGGCCGGTGTTCCTAAAGATGTTCATTTCGTACACAGCCTACATTATTCAATTCACACCATCCATCTTGTGCAGTAGGTAGCCAAAGGGCCTTGCGTTAACAAATGTGAATATACGATTGAAGATTGTTTCGAAGGAGTCCACACAGAAGCACAGATCAAATAAAAATTGTAGAGAAACTATTGTTAGCGTTCCTCTGACGCGGGCTTCTCTATATATTTAGAAAGCAAACAGAAAAAGCAAAAGTTCCACTGGAGAGAGGAATACAACACTAATGATGTTTTTCATGGGGCACACACCACAGACCTTTGCCACCCATGCTAACGGGGCTTGTGGTAGGTTTTTAGCTCTTGCAAGGATCAGCTACTAAAGACAAGCTGAGCACATATTTTTTCAGCGGATTTCACCTCTATTTGCAGAGGATGACCACATTAATTACAGACATGGTTCCTGTCACCCCATCCTGCACAGCATAACCCCTTCTTCCTGTGATCTTTGAGGCAGGCTCCCATCCAGTTCTTTGCGCCTGTTCCTGTCCTGTCCTTTTTCATTTGAAGTGCTTGGCCGTGTTTCATCCCAGGTTCCTGTCTAATCCTGTTTTCCCCGTGCCTGTTCTCACTAAAGTGCGGCTCCAGTTCCTCTCATCTCAGCACCTGTGTCCCACCAAGCTCTGGCTCTACCTCTCTTCCCTTTATTTCCTCACAGCTCTAGTTACACAAATATCCAGCTGCATCATCTTTTTTCAAGTTTCTTTTTTCTTTTTATATGCCTCTAATAGATGCTTCCCCTGTCAGACTCTTCCACTTTTTGCTAACTCAGTCTGTTGGCAGTTTTTCACAAGGCACTGGCTTCAGCCCCAAAAAACAGCCTAAGGTGTTTGCCAGAGGCCTGCTCCTGCCTTTACGCTGCACCTTGGCATTTCCCTTCTTGCCCAGCACAAGCTCTTGTAGTGCTAGGCTGTAAACCAAAACACAGCTTAAAATAACCTTACGAAGAAAGAACTATTTTTAACCCAAATTGTTTCCGTGGTGTGCTCCGCAGTGTGTCTTCAGAAACAGCAGTTCTCCCCTACATCAACGTGTGGTAGACCATAGTGTAGGAAGTGGAAACTCCATAGCCGCTTTTACCGCTGAAGCCATTGTCTACTGCAGCTACATCCTTGGTGGTCTGTGGCAGTTCTCACATATATTATGGCCAAATATTTAGATGCGTAAAACCACTGACCTGGAGGGAAGTCAAGTACCTCAGGAAGATTTTTATGCCTGTCACACGTTCACAGGTCTTGCCAGTAGCGCTCACATGGGTGCAAGCAGTGCCCACAGCAGTGGGCAAACTCTGAGTAAGAAAGATGGTTCATCTATGCTGCTCTAGGGTAGCGGTATGATTGTCATGAGCATTTTATGGACTCACCATGTTGCTGTTAAGACCAATCCATACAGGGTCCCCATGCTTTAATACTTGTAACCACAGGTAAGATTCAACATAAGGATCCAAAATGCTGGCCAGTTCTGCAAACTGGTCTCTGCAATTCTTCTGTGCTTCTTCCCAGCTCATTTTGTAGTTGGTGACTGCATAGCGCTCATCACCATAACTGTTAAAGCCAAACATCGGAACTATGGGTTGGGAGTTTTGCAGTTTGGGGTCTGCAATGAGAAAACAAACAAAAAGAAAAGTCAAAGACTTTATACTGGCTCAACATGTAACACTGAAAGAAGATCTAGTGTTCTAGAGTAGTCAAGTAATTAAGAGAGCCTGGAATAATAAATTAAGATGTTTCCCAATTATCACTGCAGTGATGAAAGTCATGTTTTCACATTTTGTGACAAGATTTTCTAGTTCTTTTCAGAATGACCTTTCAGCATAAATAACTGTATCACCTCCGGGAACGTGCCCTCCAAGCTCAAGACCTTCCCAAAGCATATTGTAACTGTATAGGACATTAAAGGGAACAATCCTCCCACTTTTTGCATTATATATTAGTATTTGTTGTATTTCTGACAAGGAACAGTATATGGTAAGCACATCATGAGGAAGCAGAGGGATATAACTGCTGCTGATGAAATTGCGTGAGTAAGACTGTAAAGGAAACCAAGAAGGGGAGTTTTTCAAAATAAAGAAGCCGCAGTGCTTTTAAGTATAACAGTAGGACTTCCATTTTGAAGAATTTACCCATATAAAGGCAAACTACTGTTCTCTCTCTCTCCCACCTGGTTGCCAAAAAGAGTAAAATACATCATGATCCATAGATATTTTTTTTTTTAAATTTATTTACTGATCTCATCCTTAAAATAGGAAAGGTTAAAAATTTTTCTCCAAAAAATAAAATACGTGGTAATTTTTTTTTTAAATGGTCCATAGTGCACATGATACTGTCAGATTCATTTCAGTTAAAATAGGACAGAATACAGGAAAGCCACTTCTAACACCAGTTTGACATAACCACAATAAATCAGCTGTACTAGAAAGTGGTGAATGAAATCTCACCTGAATTTTTCTGGCATATGTAGCTTTTGCTTGTTTTACATTCCTCATCTTTCCATTTCCCTGCCTGTTCAATAGGGTTCTTAATCATAAAGACGCAGTCATCCTACAGAGGAAATGAGATTAACAAGAAAAAGATGTGGATAGATAGAATCATAGAATCTAAAGGTTGGAAGAGACCTCCAAGATCGTCAAGTCCAACTGTCAACCTAACACCACCATGCCTACTAAAGCATGTCCTGAAGTGCCACGTATACACACTCTTTGAACACCACTGGGGATGGTGACTCCACCACTTCCCTGGGCAGCCTGTTCCAGTGTCTGATCACTCTTTCAGTAAAGAAGTGTTTCCTAATATCCAACCAAAATCTCCCCTGCTGCAATTTGAGGCTATTTCCTCTTGTCCTATCACAAGTTATTTGGGAGAAGAGACCAACACCCACCTCCCTACAACCTCCTTTCAGGAAATGAGGTCTCCCCTCAGCCTCCTCTTCTCCAGACTAAACAATCCCAGTTCCCTCCGCCGGGAAATGTTCCTAATCCTGATGGATATACAGACTCGCCTATCACATGCAGGCACACACAGATGAATAATATGAACGTCATATGTATGAACTCATGCAAGTAATGGTCAGGAGCGGTAATATGACAATAAGCATTTATAACTCAGCCCTAGGGAAGCTTGCACTTGGATGATGGAGGGAGTTGCAAAGCACAGCACAGAGGCAGGAAGAAGCAGCTGGGACTATCTGTGCATATATAATGCATGCACGTGTGTGGGTGTACAGGTAGACATGCATGCTCTAGGTCTGGCTCACAGGATATTTCAGCTCTGTTGCTGTTTTCTTGGATGTCATAGAATCATAGAATGGTTAGAGTTGGAAGGGACCTTCAAAGGTCATCTAGTCCAACCCCCTGCAAGGAGCAGGGACATCCCTGACTAGATCAGATTGCTCAGAGCCTCATCCAGCCTGGCCTTGAACATTTCCAGGGATGGGGCATCCGCCACCTCTCTGGGAAACCTGGGACAGTGCTCTACAACTCGCATTGTAAAAAATTTTTTTCCTAATATCCAGTCTAAATCTACCTCCCTCTATTTTAAAACCATTACCCCTTGTCCTATCACAACAGGCCCTACTGAACAACCTCTCTCCATCTTTCCTGTAGGCCCCCTGGAGGTACTGGAAGACCGCTATAAGGTCTCCCCGGAGCCTCTTCTTCTCCAGGCTGAACAGTCCCAACTCTCTCAGCCTGTCCTCACAGGAGAGGTGCTCCAGCCCTCTCATCATCTTCATGGCCCTCCTCTGGACCCTCTCCAGCTGGTCCATGGCCTTCTTGTGTTGGGGACTCCAGAGCTGCATGCAGTACTCCAGGTGAGGTCTCACTAGGGCAGAGTAGAGGGGGAGAATCACCTCCCTCGACCTGCTGGCCACACTCCTCTTGATGCAGCCCAGGATGTTGTTGGCCTTCTGGGCCACAAGGGCACATTGCTGGCTCATGTTGAGCTTCTCGTCCACCATCACTCCCAAGTCCTTCTCCTCAGAGCTGTTCTCCATCGATTTTCCGCCCAGCCTGTATTTGTGCCTGGGATTGCCATGACCCATGTGCAGGACCTTGCACTTGGCCTGGTTGAACTTCATGCGGTTGGCACGGGCCCACCTCTCCAGCCTGTACAGGTCCCTCTGGATGGCATCCCTCCCTTCCAGCGTGTCAACGGCACCACACAGCTTGGTGTCATTGGCGAACTTGCTGAGGTTGCACTTTATCCCACTGTCCATGTCGCCGACAAAGATGTTGAACAGGGCCAGGCCCAACACAGACCCCTGAGGGATGCCACTCATGACTCGTCTCCACTTGGATATTGAGCCGTTGACCACCACTCTCTGAGTGCGGCCATCCAGCCAACTCCTTATCCACCGAGTGGTCCATCCATCAAACCATCTAGTTTAGAGAGGAGAATGTCGTGCGGGACAGCGTCAAAAGCTTTGCAGAAGTCCAGGTAGATAATATCTGTTGCTCGTCCCTTGTCCACCAATGCTGTTTTCCCTTCATAGAAGGCCACCAAATTGGTCAGGCACGATCTGCCCTTGGTGAAGCCATGTTGGCTGTCACCAACCACCTCCTTGCTCTCCATGTGCCTTAGCATGGTTTCCAGGAGAATCTGCTCCATGACCTTGCCATGCACAGAGGTGAGGCTGACCGGCCTGTAGTTGCCCAGGGGCTTCTTGTTCCCCTTTTTAAAAATGGGGGTTATGTTCCCCCTCTTCCAGTCATCGGGGACTTCACCAGACCGCCACAACTTCTCAAATAAAATGGCCAGTGGCTTGGCAACTTCATCCGCCAGTTCCCTCAGGACCCGCGGATGGATCTCATCAGGTCCCATGGACTTGTGCACCTTCAAGTTCCTCAGATGTTCCTGAACCTGCTCTTTGAGTACAGTGGGCGGTTCTTCATCCTTGCAGTCCCTGCTTGTGCCTTCCACAGCTTGGATGGTGAGACAAGAGCCCTTATCTGTGAAGACTGAGGCAAAAAAGTCATTGAGAACCTCAGCCTTCTTCATGTCCCGGGTAACCAGGACACTGGTTTCCTTCTGGAGGGGGCCTAAATTCTCCTTGGACTTTCTTTTGTCCAGAGGGACAGAGGGACAGACAGAATTTC
The DNA here is from genome assembly GCA_009806455.1 of Tetrax tetrax. NCBI lineage: Eukaryota > Metazoa > Chordata > Aves > Otidiformes > Otididae > Tetrax > Tetrax tetrax. Next base: position 319,682 of record WHYT01017693.1, read on the forward strand.
CAGAGGGAAACTCTCCTTAGCACTGAAGCTTGCCTGGAAAGCTGAAATCCTCCTCCTGCCCCTATTTGGCAGTAGGAACCAAAGTTGTCACCAGAGTGCAGTAACGTAGAGGTATCAATCAGAAAAAAACATTTTGTGGGGGACACCTCCAAACCCCTTCCACTGCAATTTGGGCTCTTTACCTTCTTCATTTTCCTCTCACAGCGTGAGAAGTTGCTACTTGGCTTTTTGCAGCAGGAAGCAGCAGTTCTTCCCACCTCCTATCAACATAACCTCATGCTACCTCCAAACCCCCCAGGGGCATTAGCCCAGGTATTGGCTGCAGGTGAAGGAAGTTGTACACGAAGCAATTTGTTTAGGGAACTTGTGTCCCTGCTCCTTGCAGGGGGGTTGGACTAGATGACCTTTAAAGGTCCCTTCCAACCCAAACTACTCTGTGATCCTGTAAAATGGGCATAGCCTTCTACAGAAAGCATACCCATATGTGAGATGGGAAGTCCTGGAGATCCCAAAACCCAGCTCTACGTTGGCAACAGAGGTTGAAACTTACTGATTTTTTTTTTCCATTTTAGCTGAACTCAAAGCAATTTTATTATGAAAAAAATAGAATCTTGGTAAACCTAGCACAGGAGTACAGAAATAGTACTGCTGAGCAGTATACGACATTAGCCATTTTACAATTATTGAGTAGCACTGAGTTTTGTCTTGAAATTAAATACAAAATGGTATAGCAGTGCTGAAAGTTTTAAAGTGTGCAGAAGAGATCTTTCAGAAGGAATGCTAGAGGGAGAAGATAAAAATGAGAAATGAAGACCTGGTCTCCTTCTTTTGAGGATTTCATTATCTTAACAAACTCAGGGTCAAGAAATGTAAGTATCTGAGTATTTTCATGAAGTCTAAGTAACATTCACTGTGTCCCAAAATTGTACAGTTCCTGCTATGCTATGGTTTATTTGAATCTCCTGATCAGTCATGGTACAGTGAGGAAAATTGTGCACTTGTCTGAGTTTTGCATAATGCTTACAAACCCCTGGCTAGATACATACAGAATCATGACAAAATAAAAAAGCTGAAAAAAAATGTGTGAAGGTAAATCTCCCACACGGTAACTCTGCTTTTAAAAATAGCAAGACTACTAAAAATCTTCATAAAGGAAACTTTACAGAAAATACAGTTGTAACTACCTATGTTTTATTAATCTACCAAAGTTATAATGTTTAAGTGATAAACAAAAATTAATGTTTACCTTACTGTAATAACTGCGGGAACCTTTTGCCCAATTTGTGTAGTAAACTGGGCTTCCATCTGTCCATAAGTATGTGTGCTCTTGATTTATATCATTCAGTCCAATCCAAGCATCAGTTGCAGCATTTTTTAAGAGGGACATGAGGAAAGCTGGAGGAAAAAACCAAGAGTTATACAGAGAGGGAAATTGAATGCACCTTTCGCCAACAGTGCAGACTCTGGAGTGCCTTGAATTGGGATGGTGAGTTTCAGTTTTCTCTTTTTTAATAAGGTGGCAATCTTACAATATATTTTTTTTTAATGGATAGTCAACTGATGTTAAAGTCAGAAAAAGTATTTACCAACTCAAAGATGGGTAATTTTTTTATGCTGCTTTCAACAATTTAAAATTTTTTTAAACATTCAAATTTTAAGGAATTCTTGTGTACTCTCTTCTGTGTTGTAAACATCTGAGGAAGCAAGACGGCTTTAATGGTATTACAGAAATTAACATGAGTAGTCTACACCTTGGCACATAGAAAATGAGTCTACAGACTGTGCAGTACCTTTTCTTCTCTGCTAACTTCTTTGTTAAGGAGACTTAATAACTTGGTTTCTAAACCGGTATAACACAAATACAATTACTTAATAACCAAGTATGCATGTACTAAGACATCAGGTTGTTGAAAGGCAGATGCTTTTCCCTTCAGCTTCTGATTTTCCACTGAAAGACTGTCCTTCCCCTGCTATGAAAAATCATAAACCACAAGCACTGATGGAGTGAGTTAGAAGATGGCTGTTGTGCAGCCGTCAGGAGACCTGACGCATTACATTTTCTGAGCAAACATGAGGTGTCAATTTTGAAAAAAAAAAAAAAAATTGTAGCATGCTGAGCAGCAAGATCAACAGGCTGAGGTCCAGCAGAGCAAGGGGATCAGGAGGAAATTGGGAGTCAAGTGCTGGGACCTTCTGCTGCCTGAGGATGTGTTCTCCACTGACACCCACAGCATTTGGATCAGCAGCTGGGTGCAGAGAGGTTTGTTTTGCTTATTACTCCATTTGTCTGCTGTTCTTACATGTACACTTAAAAAAATTAAACTATGGACATTTTATTATATGACAAGCCCCTAATACAAAATCTTAATATTTGAACTTTTTAAATTCCTTTGTAGGTCCTATATTAGCCTCTAAGCTATGATTTTAAAAGTTAATCAAGACATTTCTATATATGCAAGCATTTTTCCAAAGGTGCAATTTCTAATTCAACATAACTTGATATTAATATGGCATAAACAACAGCATATATTACAGAAGCTACAACATCTGTTTTAATTTGTTTATCAGGAATTACTTGCTGTCTCATCCAGTATCAAAACATTGGTACTTTATACCTTGTGTTTCCTTTTTTGATATAGTAGCCAGGTTTCCTCCAAAATTAATACAATTGTTCCGAGCAGCATGCCACGTCAATGTATCATTTTCATTAAGGCCAAATACGTTGAAACACTGAAAAAGAGAGGTGTGCCAAATTGTTAACTGGATTGCATTTTAATTTCTGGTGAAAGTATCTCTTTTTGTAACAAACAAGATAAGTTGGATATTTTAAGCAAAAATGGAGATTAGGTGATTTAACAGTCCTCTCTAGCTTGTCTTCAGGTCTTTGTGAAAGAGAAGATCTATACCAGAAAACTAGCATAAATCTCAGTATTTTCGCATACACTTAGAAGAAGAAATTTGTCAGTCTAATGATTTCAGTAGAGATTATATTAAAGCTTCTGAGCACACTTCTGAGGTGTGACTTTGTGGGAGGAATGCCTAAGAAGACCTCAGAAAACAAACAAAGGTAAGACATATTATTGAGGCTAAACATCTCAGCTTCTGTTGCCCTATTTGTCATACCAGGTGTGATTCTCATAGGATAACCACAAAAAGAGAATAATTCTGACACTACAAATAAACCCATGAATTTACTGTCTCTTGTAATATAGTCTATGAGATTTAACCAACACATCATTAGACAGCTTTGTCGGAGTCAAGCAACATAAATGTGCTAATTAAAGCATGAAACTGAAAAGTTAATTAGGCATTTTGGGGGAAAAGTTGGGCAAAAGGAAGGTAGTTCTATGATGGTTAGAAGTGGTGTCTAAACACTTGGAGAGGAGTCAAGGAAGGAGCCTCTGGAAGCTCCTCTTCCAGGAGGTAAGGAAGAGAGAGAGATTTTAGCTTGAGAGAGCATCATGAAAGGGAACCAGCTCTGGGTTTGTGACTCTTTTCCTCAGAACTGAGAGATGGAAGGAAAGAGGAGACAGCAGCCAATGTATCTCAGTCAAAGGAGCTCTATCAAACTGAAATCATATTTTTGCTTAGTCAAAAGCAAGAGAGATGGAGGTAAACAAGGCAACATAATCAAGGATTATCTTCATCACTAGGTGTATTCTCAACGGTGTACACTGTTGTTTCATAGCTTCATTGACAATAATCTATGGATTTTAAATGCATACATTCTCTTAACCTGAACTTTTGTCTTTTGAGAAGGCTAAGAGTGATTTACATACTAAAGTGTAGTGAAACTGCATTATTTAGAAACCTTAATAGGTGTTTGGTTATAGAAAAAAAAATGATAAATTTTCTCAAAGAAAGAAGATGCCTTAGCAGCTTAAGAGACAGTGTATAGTAGGCAAGGGACAAAGAAGTGTCCAGGTAACTTGTGACAGCCAGATAAGCTCAGCACAGTAAACAAGAGCATACAACAGCTCCACACAAGGAAAGTTGCTCAGCCATCTTTGGCAACACTAGTGAAAATATAAGATTAAGCTTTCCTCTTGTATGGCTCATGCCTCCCTCATAACTGCTGTGAAGCCAATAGATGCTGTTGTTTCAGCTTCAGGAATTCTATTTTTAGAGTCTTTAAATATACATCAAAATCTTTTGTGGTAACTGAAAACCCTGCTACAACTGAATAACTGAATCAAAGATGTTTTTAATTCTGCTCTTTTTAAAATGCAATATACTGACATTTCATACTGCACCTTGTTATCAAAGAGGAGCCAGTCTTCTGGGCAGCCACCCTTTGGTGGTGGTGAAGTGGGAGCAACAGTTGGACGAACTGTACCATTAAGCCTTTCACAGATGAATAACTCAACACTGCCACAGTTGAGATCATTCCATGTACCTGAAAGAAAATTAGAATACAAGAAAAATAAAATGCAATTGAGACTGGGATAAAAAGTGTCCTTTCCTAATCCAAATCTATCACAGGAAGTAGAACTGATTACAGTATTCTTATTTCTCTCTCCCAGAAATAATGAGCAATTTTTATGTATGTTCCTTAGAAATATTCAGGTTTACAGCAAAATTCAGAATATTAATATTTTGTCTGAGAACAGAAATATTTCAATATTGCAAAACCATAGCATTGCCAAAGGGGAGTTTTAGTTCAAATGGTTAATTCACCTCTCTAAGATCTGTAAGATCTCTAGGATCACTCTGTCTATGTAAGGTACTTGGTCCTTGTTACCTTACTACCTGAGCTTCTCACAGTCTTACAGTCCCCTGGGTATCTTTTCTCCCTATGGGAGTGTGATGTAAGAATATAACATTAACATCATCATCCTCATCTTACAGATCAGGAATTAATAAGAAAATGGCATTTCTTTCATTACTGCAGACAGTTACAAGGTGATTATGTACAGCAGAGCTAACCACACCTTATGTTAAATGGAGATATTGTCGTTATAATTCAATGAAGTTAAGGACATAATTCATCTTCTCTTAAAGAAGATCTCTAAAACAGGACATAACATTTACTCCCCAATATTCACTTCCCTCTAACAGGGCCTAGGAAGATTATCTCAGCTATAGATTTTGAGACTAGAAATGTTTAAACGTAGAAGAGATTAACTGCTCCAAAGAAGAATAAGTGCTTGGCTAGTGTAAGCCAAATTACTTCCCACTCTCGATGTTAAAAGATACTCATATTTATTTTAATTATAATAGTGTATAGCATTGTTTAGCAATAATCAAAGCCATGCCCAAGCCCTAGATTTTTAGGAACTGCAGAAATTATAACAGACAGATGATATCCTCAAGAAATAATCATAAAATGGAGAGAGGTTAGAGGAAAAACAATACTGACTGTATCTGCAGATGGTCTGATGTCTAACTGATTTGTTCATGTTGAAATTTTCTGACAAAGCTAGGAATCAAACTGTAGATGTAATCCAATGTGTTAGCTACATAGAGTTGAATATTTTAAAAGACCATAAATGAAAGAAGACAACATGATTTATTTTCTTACACTTTTTAAACACTCTATCAAACATCAGCCTGCTCAGGATTATAACTTGCCCAGCCTTGCACATACAGCCCTTCCAAGCCTATCCCACACTGCGCAGACTGCATGTTGTTACAACACCCACCTGTTTGGGTATACATGACCACACAGTTTTCATCATTATTTGCAAAATTGGGTTCATTTGGAGCCCAGGCAACATAGTTCACTGGAGTTCCATCCATCCATCTGAAAGAAGTCATTTTGGGGGAATAATAAGTCTGAATTAGTTAATATTTCTTTGTAAAGGACGTAGTAGAGCTTTAGATTTTAATTTTCCAATATCCTAGCTTGCAAACACGTAATTGTTCTCTGGTAAAAGGAGAAGTATGATCTTCCACTTGGAATTAGTAAAAAATACCTCTATGTCAACTGCCTGCTCTGTCATCCTGGACCAGGTCTGAACTAATCATCTCAACTCATCTCATCTCAACTGTCTCCGAGCACTGATAGCCTACAGGAAACATGCCTGTGTGCACTGGACCTGGCCTTCCTTGGAGCACAGAAACACAAACCTAAGCCTAGTTTAGTAATTTCCTGGATCCAAAAGCAATAATACAAAATCTCATAGGGTAAGAGAGAGCCTTGAATCACAGACTGGGAACCGGGGGGACCATTTTGGTTTTTTTAAAAAAGGAAATCTTTAATATTATACAGCTGTTGCTTTCAGTTGTGCAACAATCATTTCCTAGTTCGGTGATTCACAAATTTATTCTCAAAAAATAAAAAGAAAAAAAAAAGTGAAGAAGCCTCAGTGTACTAGAAGGATGAGAGTTAAGTGGGGAATCTGCCAAGACCGAGAGCCTTCAGACAGCATCAGCTCCGGGGCAATTTAGTGTTTTCCAGGTTTGGAGACTAAGCAACTATATGTGTATGTTTGCAAGTATACTGCAAATGAGGAATTCAACAGGATGCCCAACTGCTCCCACTTGCAAATCTTCCAAATAAGAAAAAATTAATACATAATAAACTGGGAGGAATAACATAAAGACAAATAGTGGCACCATCATTCAACAGGGAGGAGATGGAAAACTAGTGAGGGAGCAAGGGAGAATTGGACAAATAACAGTGTCTTCTGAGCAGCGGATAGGATACAGAAAGCAGAAGCTCCAGGAGATGAGACTATCCAGTCTCTATGGCTTGTGGACAAGAAAGACATCCTGAGGCAACAGAAGAAAGGCTGAAATGGAGAGGCTGAGACTTATCCGACCTAGCTTCAAATCCCAGGAGAAGGCACTATAAAAAGAGGCAGTGGGCAGCGGTGAGGTGGGATGGGTGAGAGACAGAGGAACAGAGGAGAACTGTAACACAGGAGAAATGTGTCCGTAAATCATCTAAGGCTCCACAGGAGGTTTAGGACCTTCCTAGGACCCTTTGTTTCTGAAGACATTTCTAGAAGAGCAATGACTCCATGAAGCCTGAAGCTGTCGTGCCCTGGGCTCTGACAGTACAACCATCTGGAAATCACCCTCCAGACAAGGGCTCTCCTGTATTTATATTTCACCTCTAAAAACCACTGTGATGACTGACTGCAGGTTTTGAGCATTCTTTTTCTTTAATCTTTTGCATATTCAGTAATGTCTGCAAGTACCATCTGGAACATCCTCGAGACCTCCAACCAATTTTATCTTTCATCTAACAAGGAAAAGGGGATGACACCGCACTGACTGTGAGTGAACATCTCAAGCTCAAAATACAAATGCAGAACATAAAATGAGAAGAAGGGGAAATAGTGAAATATTATGGGATAAGTGCTGCTCTGAGGATCAGAATTGTATTTTAAAACTTCATGTAAAGACACGGCTGTAGACAGGTTTTGTCAGTCATTGAACTTCAACAGTCTCTTACAGACAGGCATGTCAAATATTCACATTATTATTTTGACAAGCTTAGTTTATTTTTACTTACCTGAATGTCTTATCGAGGCTCACACTTAAGCCAATATAAAAGTTATTTCCCCAGTCTTTATAGAAAGTCTAAAACACAAAAAATGAGAATTTTAATGAGTGGTAAGAAAACAGATTTCAAATCTCTTTAGTTTTAGTTGTGTAATTGCATAGTATGCAATGTGCAGGGAGTTGCTGAGATTACATGCCTGAATTGAAAAATGCAAAATTTTCCTCCAATTTCCACTATTTAAATTTAAAAATAATAAAAAAAAAAAGACCAGAATGAGATTAAAAAGAAACGGAGAAAAAGCTATGTTAAGAAGATAAGAATGACCTCTTAAGTAGGCTATAAAATAAAGCAATATTTTTAGAATGTTAGGAAAGCATAGTGAGAATTTACCAAAAGGCTACAAGTAAATGGTGGATTTTAGTACATCATCATGTGGAGGAAAGGGTGGAATCATATTTGATTTTAATAGTATGAAACTGTTTTCAAAAGAGGTTATTCTCTTCCTATTAGAAAAAAAAAATCTGACTTAAACCTTTTACTGAATTGTTTTGATAAAAATAAGGGAAAAATCTTTACTTGAATTTTGAGAAGAGAATGAGTTGGAAACAAAACATACTCAGTACTGATAGCTTTCAGCTAAACAGAGCAAGGTTTTTGAAAGCTGCACACTGAGAGTGCTCTTGAAAAGAAGCTGAGGATTCTACATGTAGCAGTTTATCAAAATAATGATTACGGTAAAGCCCCTAAGTAGACAGGCCCATGAAAGCTGACACAGATTTTTTTTTTTATGATGGAGATCAACTATCTAACATTTCACAAGCCATCTGAAAAAGGTGCTTCTGTGCAAGATAGAATGATGCAGTTTTGAAGTAAAACATGTTTCTTACGTATTTCCAAAGAAATTTATTTTCACTTTCACGCTCAATAATGGCAAGATCACCACCATTCTTCCTGCAAAAGTCTCTGGCTTTTTCCATGGGCATTCGTTCCTTGCTGAAGTAGTATTCCTTGTGATTATATATTATCCAGTCATCTTCGCTAACAATATATTCATAATCTGCAAGGTAAAACATTGAGTAGTCTTTAATAGAATTTAACATCTTTATATGTAATTTATTTCTGTTATTGGAAGTACAAGACTTACTGAATGTGGAAGTAGGCTCTGGTTTCAGTGATGCTCCTGCAATGTAAATCAATACCTGAGTATATTCTGTTTCTCAGACATTTCTCAATTAAATATATTTATACAGTTGTTAGCATTTTAATTCCAAATAATAAAATTAATCTTAAGGGTTTACTCAATATGCCAATTTTTGTCCCAGAATGCCTCAGAATATATGAAAAAAAAAATGTTACACTCAGCAAAATGCCACATTAGAGCTGATCACAAGTTAAACTTAGTGAAACTATGCCCAAGTTTAGGCTGGTGTATTTCACTTCCTCAACATGCTGCATATACATCCCAAACTTACACTTGTATCTCATGAATGAATTCATAGTTTTCAACTATTTTTATTTAAATTAAAAATGACTAAGTGTTCCATTGTGCTTAATGGCACACCTAGCTCTAATACATGCAGGTAGTGTGACCTGATCTGGAAAGAATATTCTTACCTGCCCCTGTAAGTTGCTTAAGGAAAAAAGTTATCTTACCTTTTTTTATTTGGCAAACATAGTTTTGCATATGTTCACAAAATAAATCGTTCCAGTTCATATTAGTGTAGCCATTAAACACGACACATTTTTCATTTCCATCATAATTGTTTGGTTCTCCATTTGCCCATTTTTCAAAATTTACCTATAACAGAAACACGGCTTTGTTACTTTTTTCCTTTCAAAGTGAAACAATTGTCTTTTATCATCCTGCTAAAGAAGAATGTACTTAATTTGATTTAATGATCTGTCTTGCGCTTTGGTGCCAAACCTTGTAGGAAGAAGGATGTGACCCTTGCATAGCATAATGATTTGTCTGTGTATTTATAAGCCATGTTAGTAAGCCAATAAGTTGTTGCCCTCTTTGATATCAGGAGATATTAAGTTCTCCTGTCAAGCTCTAGAAAGAAGTATCTAACCTCTAACCTCTGGGTTGGTTATCCTGCTCTGATGTTTCAACCCAAAACAATCCATCAGCACTACCATAAGGACTTGGGCCTTGCAGACCTTGATCTACTTAAGATGGCGAGAGCAACAAAGCCCAGCCTGTGCAGATATAAAATTATTTCCAACAACAGTAATGACAAATGGGAATATAGAGATTAGTACATTGCTTAGATCAAGAAAGATATTCCCTCACCTTTGGTGTTATTTATTTACTCCAAATGTCATAGTTATTTGTATACTATGAGCTGTCGAAAGTTAAAAACTAATTCCTAGACTGGATTTGGGTAGTAAAGACTTCAAGTCACTTGTGGCTTTTATAGGAGGAGTTGTGAGAGCTGTCTGCCAAGATATACATGGAAAATTAGACAAAAAGCTGGAACAATAAACTATTTACTCACTGGCGAGCCATCACTCCATACAAATCCACTGTCAGAGTCCAAGGCACTTAAACCCATCCAGTAAGATAAGTGAAGATAATCTCTCTTTCTGAATGATTAAAAATACAGACAATCAGACATGGTGTGAAAGAGAGATGGTGAATATACGTCATTACATCATTCTCAGTGTTTTGACTCTTGAAGTATCATTTGAGACAGTCATCTAAAGTAATCACTCAATTCCCATGTGAGGAAAAACACCCTGGCACCGCATGTGGCAGGAAGCAGTGAAATATAGAGTTTCAAGGGAAGTCACAGGTGTCCTGAGTCCATAAATACAGAGTTAAATGAAAATATATTTTAAGGACTAGGTTTGACCAAGTAGCTTAGGCATCCAAATTCAGATGTCTCAGTACTCATAGGCTTGATTTAAACATTTACATAAGCACATCAATAGGTCAGGCTTTCCTTAGCCGCCCAATTTTTCCCCTTAACAAAGGAAAGAACGCAGCACAAGCTATTCTTTTAATCAAGAGTATTTCATCTACTGATCAACTACAAAAGAACTAAAAAGATAAGTTTTATCCCTTATAACTAAACTCAGTTGAAACAAATTTTTGTGATCCTTCTTTCATATTTGTGTATGTTCAGGCTGCTTCAAGGCATAGCACCACCTTCCCAGAAGCCTTTTTGCTCACCTCTTTCTACCCATTTCCTTCCCCCACTTTCCAAGGATATATAATATCTTTGCAAAGTAGAAATCGATCACCAGAAATCCTTTATGTCTTTCAGAAAGGTCATTTTAGATGTTTTTTTCCCCATATATTTAAATGATGGACTGTGCAGATACTTACAATTTAACTATTAGGTTTTGTTCTTCTTCACTGTGGATAGACGCCAGATCTCCTCCTATGGCTCTGCAAAAATCTCTTGCACCAAACCATGTTTGCATTTTCTCCCTTCCTCCCTGAAAAATCTGTAAAAAGTGGACAATTGAATACTGTCCTGAGTATTACAGAAATTTAGAAACAGCATTCTGGGCTTCTATCTTTCTTCTGGTTTCCTGATCTCTAGTTTTATCACTTACTAATTAATTGCGCAACTGTAAGTATGTGGTCATCTATCAAATTTGATTATTGCAACTTCGCTTTTCCTGTCATCTCAGAATCCCCATGACTCCAAGCTTCAGTTAAACCTACATAGAGTACTTTCCAGCTCTTCCTCAACAAACCACCTGGGGATGGCTGGAGCTGTGGTATCACAGACTACCTATTGGGTAGGCAGGGTGAAATTCACCTTGCACGCATACCTGAAACATATTCTCATTTGATATGACAAGCATTTGCATTCAGAAGTTGAACACCTACTTTGAAGCAGGAGGTGCTGTGAGGAGTGGACTGCCATCCCTCTGGGCACGACGGGAGAGGGGTCGTTGTTGGTGGAGGAGGAGGGGTCACCCCTTCCACCAGCTGCTTGCAGAGAAACGTGTTTGTTTCTTCACAGTTCAAAACATCCCATAATCCAGCTGAAGTTCCTGTTATCATGGCCACACAGCCTGACTCCCTTCCTTCATGAAACATAAAGTTTTTAAACCTTATTTATAAATAGCTGCATCTTCTCAACGCAAACTCTACCTAATTAAACCTGTCCCCACTGTGTTCAGATGCCAATAGCTCACAGCGGCTCATACGCATTTCAATCAAATCATAAGTAAATTTTATCAAATTCTTTTTACATTAGACTGTGAATCACCTATCAAAACCATCAAACAACAAAGAGTGAATGACACCAACAGACACATGCTGTCCCAAATGGTCTACTGGAAGAAGGAGCCACCATGATCTCCAATTTAATCCCTTTAGTGCAAACAGAAAGTTGTGATGTTGTTTTTGTCACTTTACGGCAGTAGCGTTTCAAAACCACTATGTAGCTTCCAAACCCTTGCTTCTCAGGCTCCCAGAGCAGAAATTTGATGGCCCCTCTGGCACGTACCAGGCATTCCTGCATTCCAGTGAGTGAAGGTGATCGCATCCCCACTGGCCCACCTGAACGTCCCCTGCTCCTCCGTGTCTGAGAGACCAATCCAGAAATACTTTGCTGGATTGAATCCAATTACAGAAGTCAAAAAAGCTTGTTCATATCTGTGAAGAATAAGTGCCACACTGATGCATCACATTTTATTATAATTTGTTCATTACTTCAAACAGTTTGTTGTAGCAAATTTGATAAAGGTAGTGTAGGAAAAGATAAGTATGGATTGAAGCAAGAGTAATGCTCTTACTTTTATAGTTCTAATTGTCATAGAAATTAATTTTTATTTTATATTTTGTAGCGTAAATCATGTTTAGAATTTAGAGTGATTCTATTCTCCTTTTGTACTGCACAGTGAACAACACAAGCCAAACAGCACTTCTGGCAATGCATAAAGGTTATTCACTCCGTATAAATAAGTGCTACAGTGTTTTACTGAGCTTTATGACAAGGTCTAGATCTTTAAATCTTGTTACTCTGGGGAAAAAAAAAAACAAACCCTTCTTTTATTCTAAAAAGAGTAAGTTTCCCAATCTGCCTGTTGCAAAGAAAAGGCTGAAAAGCTCAAATCTAGAGCAAATAAATAGTACTGTGTTTGTCTGTTTATTTTTAGTTCAATAAGTTTTAAAACAATCAGGCATTTCAGAGCTGTTGGGAGGTTGAGTTAATTTTTTAATTCCTAGGGTCAACAATACTGTAGGTGTGTAGGAACAATGGCTTAAATGTTTGTATTGATGACACACAAGCCCCCGCTGTATTTTGCAATACCTCTTCAGTTCTAACATAAATTTTCAAGCAAAGGAGTGGTGTCACACACAGCACTATGAAAAATGGAGAAGCAGAGATTTCTGCTTGGCCCTTCCTTCTTGGTTGCATGTATGAAAGGACAAGAATTAAGCGTCCATACCTGTCTGCCACAGTAGTCAGGTAACCTTTGTTTTCCTCACAGATTTTTTTTGCATCTGAAAATGTTGCTGGCAACTGCCCCACGGAGTAGCAGAAAAAGCCGTGCTTCATCCAGCCCTGCAAGTGTCAACAGCAGAGATGCACAGAGGGACTGTCAGACTGTGCAGCACAGTACCCTTCCAAAATTAATACCACACCCCCAGTCAAAATTAATCTCAGAAGCCATGAGAAGAAACAAAGAGGATAATCAAACACAGCTTTTGTAACCACAGCTCTGTGTCTTGCCTCTTGATAAAGGATGCACAAGGGGTCTCTGTGAGCAGTGAGCAGCAGTAATGACTGGGAGCTGGCAAGCAGGCTCACAGCTGCTTGCAGCTCCTTGCCCAAAGCCTGCGCTGCCTGCTCACAGTGAGAGTGTAGCTGTTGCAAGAGGCTACAAGCAATCTGAAAAACAGTCAGCTCAAGTACTCCTGCCTCCTTCTTGAACTGAGAAGGCTGCGTGCAACTCAATACCAGTGAGTTACAGCATGAAAAAATACTGACGTGCTCTGTGGAGAGCAGCTTTTATGGGTGAAGTGACCAGTTCTGCACTAGGAGAGGGCTGAGTGAAGTGCACACATAAGGGAGGGGGAAAAAAAAAGTCAATCTACATTTTGGTTAAATAAATTAAAAATTTCCCCATTAGTCTGAGAAGTATCCATACACATGAATTAACAGCTTTCTACAGCTCCACCAACAACAGTAGGAGTAATTGACTTCTGCGATACTCACCATCATGGGAGTAAAAGTAAGAGACACCCAAGTAAGAACGCTGCTTTTATTTCATACTTACTTTCTGGCAGCCTGGGTAAGTAACCTCGGCTTCCCCTGATTCTTCTGCCAAAGGTTTCCTTTTACAGACATAACCGAGTTTCGTTTCACAAGCACTGTCAGCCCAGGATCCATCCTGAGCATGGTGAGAAGAAACAACACAGAGAAGTGAAATCCAGAGAAAATCCAGATCCAACAGAAATATTCACCATACTCAGAGAATCCTTCTCCCTTCACATGGCTGAGGCTATTTCAGCGCTCTTCCTTGCCCTGATGCTTTCTCCAAAACTCCTAAATAGGGAGCACAATAAAGACGGTGAGGGCCATGGTTCCTCAGAGGTGTGAGAATGAGGGGTGCGTGTACTGAAGGTCCAGTGGCTGGTGAGAGCAGGGAGCAAACACACTCTTCCATTCTATTCTCACCAGTAGAGTATTTATTATGTTCCTATAACCAGATGACAATAGGAAGGAACTGCTGGATAAACTAAACAGAAAATATGAAAAATGTCTTGTTTAAGTCCTTTTCCATAGTATTGTAAGATGTCATTTCATGCTGAGTATAAAACAAGATAGAGGGTTTTTTTTTACTTTTTTTTTCCGCATCCAGTAATATGAGCCTCCAAAGCAGCTCTAAAAAACATATATTTTAGGCGGTTTAGGGGAAACATAAGAAAGTCTCTGCTCTAGGAATTGTACTGTGCATCTATGATCAGTCACGCTGAGTGTAGACGATGTGTTACTTCAACCAATTGCAGACAGGACATTTGTTGTAACTGTTACAGAGCAGACCAAGTCTCACTGGAGCACACTGCTTCTGGTGCTCCACCATACGACTTGCCAGAGCTGGTCTCCAGTCTCCCTCCAGAAAAAGATATTCTGAATTAAACCAAGTTCATAAAACACTTTAAAACTCCTGTCCCTTTTTTCCTTTTTTAAATTTTTTTGGTGACAGATGGTTTTCTTTGGGAGCGCAAAGGACATAAGAAAGTATAAAAGTGCAAGAGTGGTTTTTACCTCTCCCTTCATAATGATGCAGTCTGCCTTATTCCGTGTGTGGGTTGGCTCTCCGTGATGCCACTTGGTGTAAGTCACAGGTGTCCCATCACTCCATTCAAAATACATTTGAACCCTGAAGTCATTTAGACCAATCCACAGCTCATCATCTGGCTCTGGGAACACAAAGGTAATTAATTGTAGGTATGGGTATGTCTTAAAATGGAACAATTACATCTCACACCCACTTTTAACTGAATAAGGACTTTTTAAAAAACATTTCAGATCGTAGTTACAATGGCTAAATGAATAATAGTAACAGATAACTAGAGATAAAAAAGTGATCTGAAGGAATACTCACTGTACCCAAGCTGAGACACTGTGAAACTGTACTCCTCAATATTATGAATACTCGCCAGCTCTCCATCTTCTTTTCTACAGGAAGATTGGGCTTCTTTCCATATTTTGGGTGTTCTGTAAATTCTATAGCAACGACCTGCATAGGCGACCCATTCCCTGGGGCACTTAAAAGGCTTTAAGTCACCTAAAAAAATTATTTCAAACAATTAATGAGCAGTCCTGTTCAATGCTTTATTTTAATCAAAAAGAAAAGTATCTGTACTGATTGAATTTGAAATATTGGAACACATACTGGCAGAGGAGAGAAGCAAAAGTCTGAAGATCACAAAGAATACAAAACAAACTTCCATCCCAATTGTACTGAGAGCTACTGAAAAACTCTCTTACAAGATTAAAGAAATACTAGTTAATTTAGCATGTAAAATTGCAGGTCAGAACTCTGTGTTAAATCCCCCTCAGTGAGGCTCTGAGTACAGCCATGTTTTACACGGTAGGGTCTCTTTTCCTACACAGGGACTTCATCTTGGTGAATTTGGGGTATTTTGTATATTTTTTCTCTGGAAACACCAGGTCTTCAGGGGCCAGTTGGACCTCTTGCACAGCCCAAAGGATATATCAGAGAGCCCAAACACATTTATGTTATACCAGACATGTCAGAAATCCCAGCTGCACAGAAATGCAGCATACTTTGCTCAGCAGCTATTTCTTGGTGTGAATTTAGTACGGCCAACCATCTTCCACTGCTTTGCAGGTTCACATGGTCTGCACCTATAAAGTAAACTGAAGAGGGCAGGATGTGCACCCAGCATTGGCATGTCATCAACCACATTGTTCAATGCGCCCTGGACATGGTTTCGACCTGTGCAAACTTGCATTTCCCTAGGCAACATCCAGGCATGGTTTGCAGGTGAGCATGGGTCAGAAACCATTCTCAGTAAGCTGTCTGGATGCAGACAAAATGTACAGAATGCCAGCTATGATGTGCCATCCATCCTCCAAGCCAGAGAACAATCTTATATGCTAGTATATATGTAGTTGAGAGAGTTACTGTAGAGTTAGTAATAGGCTGGGAATTCCCAAGTGAAGTAACTGAACACCATCTTCTTCACATAAACAAGACCTAGTTTGCCTCAGGTGGAAAGGGAACTCAATTGGGAAAAGGTGCCGGTCTCATATTCTGAATTTTTCCTTTCAGAACAGAGGAAAAATGGTCAGAGAGAGCAGAGGGAACATGAACTCTGGCTTACATCTTTTTGCAGAACACACCGTCAGTGTAACTTTCAGAGCACAGGATATTCACCAGTATTTTGTGTTCTGGATAAAATGACTAAACATATAATCCTGCCTTGTTTAGTACACTGGGATCTTTCCAAAATGATGAACAACATCTAGACATCATCTTTAAAATAAGCCAGAAACGTAAAGTCTTCTCAGTGTTTGATCCAGGACAAAAAGTATAACCCTTTTGTTTTGACAATATACTGTCATTTAATATATGGCATCCTCCTAGTATTTCTCACTTACTGCAAAAATAGCCTTATTTTTTTACCAACTTACCCGAGGCAATAGTGGAGGAATCTGAGGAGGAGTTTCTCTTCTGGCAGATATATCCCAGTTTCCGATCACACACCTGGTTTTCCCATTTGCCATTCCTACCTTGGAAGGTCCCACACAGTTTTCCAGATTCCACAGAGGGATTTCCTTTAGGAAAGAGGCACAACACACAGAGAATCCCTCTATTGGTACTGAAAATTTTCACCTCATCACAGGAGGGAACACGCAAGTCTTTTGCAGCTGTAAAGCCACTGGTGTATCATTGTTTAGAGTGACAATTCCCAAGAGAGGAGATGAGGGAGCACCACTGGGATGGCCAAGGGGGCTGACATTTCAGACATGAGACTTGCTCTTCTCCTATGCACTGCTTAAGAAGAAATTCAGTGAAGTATTGCAGCATACAGAAAACAACTTTATAAAAATAAAGCTTTTATATAAACTCCTTATGGGGTAGTAGTATTGCAAACAACTCAACATCCTTTACAAAATGCAGATTTAATTCCACGGGAGTGCTCACCCTTTGGATTTCCCTGTAGTCACAGCAGCTATTATGAAAATACATAATATGGCAACATGCAAGATGGTGACTTAAATCCTAAGAAAAGAGTGAAGAGTTACTAAGATAGTGTACATCTGATAAATGTCATAAGTAATAACTGAAAAGAACAATTAAAAATATTTTAATGCAATGTTTCTTTTCAGTTTTTTTCTCTTTACATTCTCTTTATATAATTTTTCATTAGTTTTTTATTTGGTTTGAATAATATGCCTGATGAGACAATTGTGGATGGAAAAAATACAGAATGATCTGTAGAAATTTGTTTTTAATTGTTCCCTTAGATGAGCTATCCGATTTTTCTGGGAAATTCAGAATTAACGGCAATTCATCTCCAGTGTAATCCCTATTACTATAATATTCTTACATTTCCTATAATCCCCTATAATCTGTGAAAATTCTATGAAACCAAAGGAATTAGGTAACAGGAATTTGGGGAAGAGAAGAGAATTTTGGCCAGGTGCTGATCATTGTTTCAGAAAAGTGCACTTACCTGGAGCCCAGTTTAGGTATCTGAAAGGATTGCCCCCAATCCACTGCCAGCCACTGTCAAGTGCACTGAAAAGACCAATCCAGAGCTTTGCATTGACACCCAGGTCACTAGTGAGCCCTAAATGGCAAAAAGAAAGAAACACTCAAGTTACTAAATGTCTCTGATTTTGTAAAAGTCATTCAATAAAAATGGAAATAAAATTTTAAATTATGGGGAAAAACATGTCATAGTAGACTTTTTTTTTTTAACATAGATTAGATTTTTCCCACTATTCTAATACATTTTTGGTGAGAAAGTGACAAGCTTTTTTAAGAATGTGACTAAGACCTATTTTCACAAGATAGATATAACTATCCAAGTTAAAGCTCTCGGAGCTGACTTACGTTTTAACCATATGCATTAATTTCTTTGTCTTTTTTTTTACTTTACCTAATAAATACATTTCTTCATGACGGTCTGTGACACTTAATAATTCTGCATTCTGCTGCTGGCAGCTTTTTCTTGCTTGGTGCCATGTCAAAAGTGACTCTGAGTTTATCTGATAGCGGGTTTCTGTCACGGGATTTGTTTTCCACAGGTTATCGTGGATGGTGTCTGTAAAACATGAGAACAGCAGCTTCACAAGATAATCATACTTGCTAACATAGGAAACAAAATCTTAATTGTGGACTAAAACTATGTAACTGCGTGATTTTTTTTACGCATAGTTTGCCCCACATATATACATTGTCCATTCAATAATGACAATACATGAAGTAATTATTTCTCCTTACAAGCCTAATTTATCTAGATTCACTCTGTTCTTTTTTGTTTATATAACTCATCTACTTCTCTCACAATTCAGTCTACATTAACCCACTCACTGATATATTCTATCCATACACACTCATTACCCTATTCCCTATACAGAAAATCTTGGTCACCGTATCAATTTCTTACCTTGAGACCCCTCATGCTCTCCCAGACCTCCCAGCATGAAAGAAACAATCATTTGCTATCAGATGTGAAGCAGGGGTAAAGTGGTAGAGTTTTTATCATAGAATCATAGAATGGTTAGAGTTGGAAGGGACCTTCAAAGGTCATCTAGTCCAACCCCCCTGCAAGAAGCAGGGACCTCCCTGACTAGATCAGGTTGCTCAGAGCCCCATCCAGCCTGGCCTTGAATGTTTCCAGGGACAGGCCATCCACCACCTCTCTGGGAAACCTGTTCCAGTGCCTCACCACCCTCATTGTAAATTTTTTTTTCCTAATATCTGATCTAAATTTATCTCCCTGTATTTTGAAACCATTACCCCTCGTCCTATCACAACAGGGCCTACTGAACAGCCTCCCTCCATCTTTCCTGTAGGCCCCCCTCAGGTCCTGGAAGGACACAATAAGGTCTCCCCGGAGCCTTCTCTTCTCCAGGTTGAACAGCCCCAACTCTCTCAGCCTGTCCTCACAGGAGAGGTGCTCCAGCCCTCTGATCATCTTCGTGGCCCTCCTCTGGACCCTCTCCAGCTGGTCCATGTCCGTCTTATGTTGGGGGCTCCAGATCTGGACACAGTACTCCAGGTGGGGTCTCACCAGGGCAGAGTAGAGGGGGAGAATCACCTCCCTCGACCTGCTGGCCACGCTCCTCTTGATGCAGCCCAGGATGCGGTTGGCTTTCTGGGCCGCAAGGGCACATTGCTGGCTCATGTTGAGCTTCTCATCCACCATCATTCCCAAGTCCTTCTCCTCAGGGCTGCTCTCAATCCATTCTCCGCCCAGCCTGTATTTGTGCCTGGGATTGCCCTGACCCATGTGCAGGACCTTGCACTTGGCCTGGTTGAACTTCATGAGGTTGGCACGGGTCCACCTGTCCAGCCTGTCAAGGTTCCTCTGGATGGCATCCCTCCCTTCCAGCATGCCAACTGCACCACACAGCTTAGTGTCACTGCTCATGTCCTGCTCCCTTCCATGTGCTCCGGCCCTTTTGTTCTCTGCTCCATCCTATGATACACCTCTGTCTCCTGCTTCCCTATATCTCACCTTCCTCATCCATTGCACTTCCTTCCACCTTTCAGTTGCCCTGACTTTCTTTTCACCTAGTCCTAGGGGTTTTCTCTTCCTTTTTCCATCAGTCCCATTCACTACCCTGACAATACTCTCTTTCAGGAGCACTGTAGGACTAGTCATCTCTGCTGGAGAAACAGTGAGAGTGAACAGCAGACACCTCATTTTTAACATTGCGTAGCTCACCCGTGAACTACACTAGCCAGAATCCAGCTTGCTGTCCAATGTTACATCCACATCCCAAGGAGATTTTGACCATGAGAGTGGATTAAACTTTTGCTTAAAGCCTTTCCTGCAATCTTTATAAATAAATTACCTTTTAGCGGACAATATCCAAAAAGCTGATCTTTATCAAAATCTGAAGAAGTTGCACACCAGAGAGAGCCTGCACCATCACTCCAAGGGATGCACTCAGCGTACCATTTACCATTGAGCTTAAAAGGAAACACACACGGTGCACCAAAGGCATTTCCTCCTAATGTATAGATATCTATGGAGAGAAACATAGAGTAATAGTACTCAGCTGGTATCAAATGATCACTACAGTGTCTGCTCATAGGCAGCTCTCCATGAACACAGTTGAGTTGTGAAAGAGCTGAACACATCAGCACTTCATTTTTATAAAGCCTTCCAAGGCTGTTATGTCAAATACACATGACTATGGCAAGCTATTCAGAATTAGGGCTCTCAAACAACCTTTATTCGGCCCTCAGACTAATTTCTGTCTAATTTTTCCTTTGCATTGCTATCTAGACTAGTGTGTCTTAAGTGCTCATGACTCAGCTTCTCCCATTGCATACATACTTCTGTTCTTTGACTATATTTGAGATCTCTTTTTGTCATGGTCAAAGAGGTTTGGAAAGATATCAGAATATTTTATTCGTCTTCATAAGAATAAGTTTTATCTTAAATTTTCAAGTGACTGCTGGGAACTGACCTTCCCATCTCTATGCAGTCTAATTCACTGCTATCTGAAAAAAAAAAGTATGACAAATTTCATTCCAGCTGGAACTACTGTAGAGCACAGCAAGAATTTCATTCCTTGTTATTTAATGTCCCACCCTGTCAGTGTCACAGTAGAAAGGAGGCTGAACACTTGAGCCTTTATGCCCACTCTGCATAGCCAAAGAGGGATAATAATGCAGGGCAAGGAGATCTGACTCTCCAGTGTTTTTTTGTTAGGGAATTAGGCCTTATTTCATCTTAAACCACTCAAGTATTGTTTTGCCTTTTGGTTTTTCCTACATTTTTCTTCTTGCTGGGTGTGGGAAACACCAGGTAAACACTGTTAAAAGTGGATCACAACTATGTTAACTAGAAATTAACTTAGAGATAGTACATTGTCAAACCAAGTAATAGCAACAATAAATATTTAAATACAGTGCAATCACCACTTCTACAAATTGAGCAAACATATTTTGAAACAGTCATAAATGTCCTCCCACTGTTACTGTACGAACAGAATTCCCATTCTCTCATCATAGGCCTTTTTCATTTAATTCTATTATTTGACAGAATTGCACTTTCCAGAATATGCAGACATGTATACGGTCATATTTGCCTTGCATTTCTACTCCTTATTTGCAGTCAAGTCTGCTACTGATGTCACTGCAAGAGAAGGCTTGCTGCACGACAAATAGGTGGTGGAACACTTTGAAAATAGAGGCAGACAAGTTACCTAGAAATAGAGATTAATTTTCAGTACTCACCCTCATAGCGCTGGGAGCATACACTGTCTGTGGTTCCATGGATTTTCCACCTGCTCCCTTTGCTCGATTCTTTGGACAACCTGATTTTTTTTCCCTTCCCTTTGCCGTAGTTGAAAAATAAATCCTTGCCATGGGTTGCAAGCATCTCATTTCTACACTCCCACCACTGGAGCTCATTCGTCCTGTTACAGGATTCCAACGTGATGGCAGCCTCGTTGTCCTTGCTGAGCACTCCCAGGCACAGCTTGAGCGCCACACTCAGCAGCTGTGTGGCAGAGACCCACCTGAACTTTTGAAATTTGTTGTGCTCATCACAAGTGGTCGTTATGACCGAGCTAGAGTTCTGGGCTTGGGCACAGAGCTTGCTATCTTCATTATAGATTGAAAATATTCCGCTATCTATAAAATAAAATGAGAACATCTGAGGAGATATTTCATACGAGATAGGTCAGTTACTTGCTATTTGACAGTCTGCTACAACAAAAAATTGAATATATAGAGTCCATAGAGAAAGAAGTCAAGGGAGGTTAATCATCAGTATGAAGGATAGTCATCAAAATGTTCTTAAGATGCAAGCAACACAGAAGCTGAAAATATAGCTCTTTTAAGAGATATTGCTCTTCTTCACATCCCTACTTAAAGCATACTGTTCTCAAAATGCCATTCAAAAATGACCTTTATTAAATTTCATGAGTTCTTCAAAGTTCCACCACCACACAGCATATTAAACAGACTTTAATTTTGCAAGTAAAAGGCCTTTTTTGCCTTTTTTTCTTTTTGCCATTAAAATGGTTTTATACTCAAAATGCTGCCATTTATATATTTGGAATGACATTGTGGTTATCAGCTCATCAAGCAAGTGGGGTATTTGATATTTTTGGCTAAATTTTTTTTGAAATTTTTGGCCACTGTGCAAAACGTTTTTTCACAAGTTTGACTTGTGAGTTTCTCAGGAGGGAAGCCACAACTTGCAGCATCATCACTTCAGTTCTGAGCACAGTTAAGCTAAGTAAGGATCCTAAGTGCCATTAATAGCTACACTTGTAAATAGAAATGTGAGACACTGCACAACAGGGTGTTGTTTCCTAAGACCAGCTTCAGAAAAGGGCCACAACTTCAGCCTGCCCCAAACTTTGACCATTTCTGCAGCTCGCCTTGCATCCCTGAGCTCCCCTGTAAGAGACAGCCACATCATCCAACTCTCTCTGCTGTGCCATTGATCTTTGCTACCACCCAAGGCTTCTTGCCAGGGGTGGAATAGTTAAACGGGGCTTCATAACCCTCCACATCCCAGAGCTGACAGGAAGTGGTCAAACAGCCTCGGTGATGTTTCTCTGAAAAGCTGAACAAGTCAGATGGCATTTCCCCTGGCACAGCTCTCCTGCTGCAGTGGTTCTTGAAAAGATCAGCAGAGAATGGGTTAGAGCCAGCTTGGTCTCACCCAAAAACATCCACAGAAGAAATTCTTCTGTAGTGGATTAAACCAGTGTTGGATCATCCCTGCTGCCATTCAAGCAGTAGCTCTGGACTCCTGAGGTGCTCTAGCTGGGAGCTCCCTGCGGGAAAGAGCTGCAGCCACAGAGTCATTTGTTTTCCTCTCAGCAGTAGGAGTGTCTGAAATCTTAGAGATGGAAGCTTTTAAGGCCCTTTCTAAAGCTTGGAAACAGGATTCCAGCATGCAATGATCAGTATGCCATAACCTATATGAGCTAAGACGCTCAAAGCACATATCAGGCAGTGGTTCTGTGCGTGCTGAGAGGACACTGCCCTGTACATCTGAGCTGTTCATCTGGAGTCATTTCAGATCAGCTTTTGTCTGCATTCAGCTGGCTGATTTTCAAGAATCAGCACTGTCGGGTTATGCACACATCTGGTGGCATATTTCTTCCACTCAAACACCACCCTGAAAACTGGATTAAGGAAACAGAATGCCTGTACAGATATCACCCAATTTAAGAAGTGAATAAAACTGTTTCAAATTACATGCTGTGACTAGGTCTAAACTCACTGCCCACCAAGGAGGACATCAGGAAAGCAGGAGAAAGAACTTGTAAACCGCCACACTCAGCAGAGTACAAAGACTTACCAGACATTTGAAGAGATGTGCTACAGGAAAAGAGAAAAACCAGGAGCAGGTAGACAGCCATGGCTAAATGTTTCGCTCCCTTCTCCCCTTCACCTCAAATTGGTGCTGAAGACCAAATCTGTGCGTTGCAAGAAAATCTTTCTGCGCTGAACCGGATTAACAAATCCTTTTCGGTTCTTAAGACCCAACAGATACAGGGAAGTTGTGAGCTGCAAATAAGGAACTGTACCATGTCACATGAGTAATTTTGAAATAATACATTGATAAGTATACTTTGCTTTCTAAGTTAGTTTATCTACTGTATAAAAGTTTTCTCTTCCACGGAAATATGAGATATAAGAGGTAACATTTTAGTGAGGATTTTTGGAGACACACCTTACAATTCAGGATCATGATCAATGTACAGAAATATCTGAAGGAAGGGTGCAAAGAGGACAGAGCCAGGCTCTTTTCAGTGGTTTTCCACTGTGAGGGTGATCAAGCCCTGGCACTGGTTGTCCACAGAGTTTGTGGAGTCTCCACCTCTGGAGATATTAAAAAGTCGTCTGGACATGGTCCTGGGCAACCAGCTCTAGATGGCCTTGCTCAAGCAGTGAAGTCAGACAAAATGATGTCCAGAGGTCCCTTCCAACCATCACCATTCTGTGTGATTCTGTGATTCTGCGATTATTCTTACGAAGAAGGTGACATGAATGTCTCTTTACAACAAAGGAAAAAGGTAAAAAAGAAGAGTAAGATTTGTTTGTATCAATAAATTATTAGAAACTCCAGAGTGCCATGCAGTACTGCAAAAAAAAATTGGCTAGGAAACCATGCAAATCAAGTAACTATGACCTTGGAATCAGAGAGAACCAGAATTTCCCAGTATCTGCTATTCCACAGAAAAGAGAAAAACTGTAGAAAATAGGACTTAGGTTCTTCAGGAGGCACCTGTCCCTTCTTTTGCTCCATTCCTGACTATATGCAGGAGCAATGTACTGCAACTGACAGCAACAGCTGAAGAAATTCTGAAAAAAAACCACAGAATTCTAGGAAGAAGATAACCTGTAACTGGAAAATAGTGGATTTTCATATATTGCTAGAGATGAAACCTAAACTGATAAGGAACACTGCCACCTTTTTTGTCCTGCTGGTCTGTGAAAGTTTGCATGCCCTGAAGTGCACACCCTTCAGGCATTCTGACAGAATTCAGATTTTTACTTTGAAAAAATTCTCTCCTTTATGATAGGTAAAAGGATTAGAAACACATAGAGGGTAGGGAAGAGAAAATACAATCCAGGAAAGATTTGCATTCCTTTTTTGCATACGGCCTTTGAAAAATCCCAGTTCCCATATCTTCAGGAGAGACTAGTTTGGGGTAACTTCCCCAATATTGTATTTGCAGCGAGTCTTTCCCGGAAAATTACTGCTGTTGTAGGCAACGAAAACCCTAGACACCTACACGAAGATGTGGGATCCTGCTTCTATTGTTCTGGCTCAGATGCAGATGGACGACTCGCTGGGTCTAAAAAGGTACAAAAGAAACTAAAGCAGAAAAAGGATCAAAACAGTGAGAGAAAATAGTGGGACCTGAAGGCCAGCAGGTACAGCTAGACCAAAAACATCGAAAGAATGGGAGCCTGAGAAGGACACTGAGACCTGAAGAAAGTTGCGGAAAACAGAGGGCTGCAGCAAAGCAGCAGATGGTCAATTACTCAGCAAATTGTGATGCACGTGCAAAGATGGCTGAGTCTGGAGTAGAGCATTCTGGCACTCCCTGACACAGGAATGCTCAGCTCTGCAACCTGAAATTTCCAACTTTCCTTGCTTCCTTGTTCAGGAGCTCCAACGTGCAGATGGAAAAAAAATATTTATTATTTAGGCAGGAGAAACATAAAGTCTTATGGTTCTGCTGTATACAACATCTCCGCATCTCCAAAGCTACTGGGAGGCAACAAGTACAATTACAACGGGGAAAAAGAAACTAGTTCTGTTCTGAAGAAAGAGCAATGTTTGGTGCAGGGCTGTCAATGATCTGCTGAGAGAGGCTGAAAAATTTTAAAGCATAGTAAGGTCAGCTTCACTTCAGCTTTTGTGTGTTTGTCTGAGCAAACCTCACCACAGCCCACAAAGTGGGAAAGAAAATGAGAAGATTGCAAAGATGCACTCCAGCATCTTCCACTTGGCAAGGCACCGCCTGAAATTTTAGAAGTGGCAAGGAAGAAAGGCTGCTGGGTTTTGTGTTGAGTCAGCATTGTTCCTTTGGCAATCTCTGCTCCCAGGCAGGAAGTTACACTCAGTGTGCAGATTCACCACCTTTCTCTGAAGTCCAAACTCTTCTGGAGAAAAGAGGAAATGAAAATTAAGAACAGGGGTATCAAGAACTGTAGCAATGTGGAAAAAGAGAAACCTTTACATGCTATCAAATACTGCCATCAAGTCATTCCTCAGAAATGTATGAGTCTATCCAGGTTCAAGCAGATACTTCCCTACAGAAGTTAAACAATTCCATTTCAAAAAGCACTGGTATTAAAATCTGAAGGTAACTTTGTGATCATTTAGCCTGCTATAATTTGATATAATATTTCAACCCAGAATCCTCACATATAGCACAATCGCAGTTTTCAACTGAAAAAAAAATTTTTTTTTAAAAAAAGACATTTTCTAAACCTCGATAGAAACATTCCAGCCTAAAAAAAAAACAACAGAGACTGAACAGCCTTTCAATTTCTCTAGACAGAAAACATACTGAAAGAGCAACATAAGGCACTTTCACACTATATTTTCATGCTACATAATCAACTTTTTGTTCTTTCATTTATCTAGACCACCAAGATCAAACATAAGAAATCCTGGTAGAATCAGAGGATTACAGATATAAACTATTAGAGATCAGTTAAAAATTTCCCTTGCTTTTCTACCCATCACTTATGTTTCATCTTGTTCATCAAAAAAATATTTTGTTTTTACAGCAAGATCTCAGTTCCTCTGTGAACATATATTTATGCAACATACAGCCTGAAACCTCCCCTAAGTAGTGACATCTACGCAGGAGACAAAATAAGAGATCACATAAGCAACAGGGTGGTTCTGAGGCGACTGGCCGATCCCAACAGGACTAGCAGCTGGTAGTGGAAAGAACTGGTGGTGGATCAGGATACATTAAGTAAAAAATGATATTGCATCCATATGATTATCAATCATTTCCAAGAAGACAGACAGCTTTTTTTTCAGTCAAATAGAGCAACATGGATAATTTCCCCAGTCTGGTCTTCGAAACTTTTTTTATATAGTCAATCACTTCTTAGGAATATTGCAGCTTAGCAGCAGGCAAAGAGGATGTAACGCCCAATTACCCAATGATGTCTGGTAAAAACATTATACAACAATTCAGTCCAGGGAAGATGGAAACAACATAAGGGTGTGGAAAGAGAATACCAGTTTGGAAACTACTCTCAATTTTTCCTGAAATTGTATGATCATTTTCATCACAAATATGACCAAAGGAATGATGATGTTAAAACCCTGAGACTGGACTCTGAATACAGACAGTCTAAAAATGAGTTGCCATTACTGAAAGGTACTAGCTTGGGGAAAAAAAAAAAAAAAAAAAAAAAATAAAAAAAA
>WHYT01017693.1:346772-363652 GCA_009806455.1 Tetrax tetrax
GGGGAAAAAAAAAAAAAAAAAAGAAGTAACAAACCAAATAACCAACCAAAAACTAAATAACCAAGCCCAAACAAACAAGAAAACCCGTACCAAAACAAACAAACAAACAAACAAAAACCCCAAGAAATTCTATTTTTTATAATTACAAGTTCCTAGGTCTTCCATTTAATCTTATATTAATTAGATATTGTTTAAAGTGTTTGAGATTGTTCCTTTCTCTACATTCCATTCAAAAATTCCTATTAAAGTTTGTGTATAAAGTATCAGTGTTCATCTTACCACATGGAACTGTAATGGTTTCCTGTGCTGTAAATCCCACTGCTTCCATGTTTGCCCTTTTAAATGGCAAATTGCTTCAATTCCATTCTATTGCAATAGGAGGGACAGGAAACCATGCAACCCAAATTTCCTCCTCTTCTGAAAATCTTCTGAAAATCTTTCAAGTCTTTTGCACTCACACACTTTCTAAAATGAGAAAGCCAAGTAGATCCATCTTCAGAGTAGAGCTTCTGATCTGGAACCTCCTCAATTTTGTCTGTACCCATTTGGACAGAAGAGTGGAACAGACACTGCCTTTCCCAGAAGCAGCTACACCTACTGCCAGCTATTAACTAGCATGACATATGTAATTCTCTTCAACACAAAGATTATATTGGATTTCAGGCAGTATAAATGGGTAAATGCATTCAGGACTACCCTGGCTCCAGAAGCTGGGTTCTCTTCCTGACACTCTTTAGCTGAAGAGGTGTACCTGGTAAGTATGGCAAAGCACCAGGAATGAGACAGCCCCTCAATCTTTATTTTCTTTCCAATCATGCATTTGCATATTATTCTGGTTTTGTTTAGTGAGGGGGGCCCTAAGGTGGCAGCTTCTGTAGGAAACTGCTAGAAGTCGCTCTCCTTTGTTCAGTGGACTCAGCCGGTTCTAGGGCGGACCTGCTGCTGGCCAAGGCCAAGCCAATTGGTAGCAGAATGTTCCATGATAACGCCTCTGCGATAATGTATTTAAGAAGGGGAAAACAGAAAAAAAAAAAAAAAGAGGAGAAGATGTGAAGAAGCTGAGCGGGGGCAGAGAGGGGGAGGCGCAAGTCTTGTGGGCCTTGCAAGGCCTCATCCTCTGGCCTCCCGCCAGGCAGCCTGACTAGGCCTGACTCGGCCCAGCACAGCTGGAGAGGAGATGAGATGCGAATGTCTGCCAGCCTGTTGTGAAGAATTTTTCTTGTGAGAGAAACGGCTGTAGAAGCCAAGGTCAGTGAAGAAGGAGGGGGAGGAGTAATGTAGCTCCTGGCCAAGATTGCCCTGCAGCCTGTGGTGCAGCCCATGGTGGAGCAGGTTGTCCCCCTGCAGCCCATGGAGGCCCACGGAGGAGCAGAGATCCACCTGCAGCCTGGGGAGGACCACACTCCGGGGCAGGTGGATGCCTGAAGGAGGCTGTGGCCCATGGAGGGCCCACTGGGGCAGCCGTTCTGGAGGGACTGCACCCCATGGAAGAGATGACCCACGCCAGAGCAGTTTCACGAAGGACTGTAGCCTCCCCACACTGGAGCAGGGGAGGAATGTGAGGAGTTCTTCCCCTGACAATGAAGCAGCGGCATAAAATGTGTGATGGACTGACCATAAGCCCCATTCCCTCTTCCCTCCCTGTGCCGCTCAGGGTGGGGAAAGGTAGTAGAGATACTGTTAAGCCCAGGAAGAGGGAGGGGTGAGGACAGGTTATCTCGTTCTCTGTCTCATTATCCTCCTATTTTTAGTAATAATAAAATAGTTTCCCCCAAGTCGAGTCTGTTTTGCCCATAACGGTAATTTCAAGGATTTTCTCCCTGTCCTTATCTCAAACCTCGAGCCGTTTTTCTTATATTATCTCCTCCTATTCTCTTGGAGGGTGGGGGGAGTGAGAGAGAGACTGCGTAGCCTGGTCCCGATCGGGGCTGAACTACGACACGCACGTATATATATATGTGATGAAATGTTATCTGGAAGAATCACTCGGTGTGTACATGATGCCTTAAGACTGTGCAGGGTCCCAGAATAGGACTGAACTTCTTTTGGGTAGAGACTGCACCTATTTGTTGTTTGTACAGTGAGGCTGTACTCAGTGCAGTGAGGCTGGGATTCCAGTCAAGGCATCTTGGCCTTTTGCTCTCCCTTTCACACACCTTTCTAGCTGGCATCACTACACCATATAATTGAAATAATGTCATCCTTAACATCATCAATCAGTCAGTCAGGAGGTTTTTAGCACATAAGCCACATCAGATGGCACGAAAAAATATTAGAAGTACTACTCCTTGAAAAGACATGTTCAGACAACTATGCATTGAACATGGAAACAGCAGTAGGAGAGGTAAGGAAATAACTGGAAGAAAGGGAGAAGAGCTAGAGGAGAAAAGGAGTTCCGAGTCAAATTTCCCCATCTTATCTACACACGAATGTAATTCAAGACTTTTGCTAAATCACTCAGCTGACATTTTCGTCTTCATTTTAAGCAGACAATCCCTGGACAGATTCAGGAAAATATGGTCAATATATTACTTGATCACAACTTTGGAGAGAACGTTCCACAGTTGTGTCATCTCCTTTTTAACTTTATCCTGTTACAGAGTCTTATATAGACAAGACTATAAAATGAAAAGCTATTTAAAAATCAAAGCTAGTTACTGTTTATTTTACAGAATGAAGTCTGAAACCACAAAACCAAACCTTGCAAACCTTTGTATGCGAGTGAGGAATCATGCATGATTTACATTTTACAAGATCTAGAAAAATTAGGAATATAAACTCCACACTGGGGAGTCTAAGATTTCCATAACTGGTAACTGATGTAGCCATTTCAGAAAGGAAATAAAATCAGTAGTAACTAATACATTGACAAAACTAAATTGTTCTTGACTTCCAACACACACCACACAAACCTGTGCTACTTATTAAGAGGCTGTAGGAAAATAGTACCAACATGTGATCACGACAACAGCTATCCAGTGCTCCTATAAACCTTCAGAACATGTACAGGTAGTGTTCCTCCCTCTCCTCATAACTGTTATCCTGATAAGAATGTAGTTTTGCCACGACCTTCATCACCTCTCCCAGACAAACCCACTTGTGGCCAGCCAAAACACTGGCAGTTAACGTCAACGACTTAAAAGAACTCCATACTTGGTTCTGTGTTGTGTGAAATTGTGGTAACTGAAATTATAGCATAAAAGGATTTTTTTCCCTATGTGGTTCAAAGAGGATGTGCCTAAATACAGACTTGTCATGTAGCAGCTACCACTATAGTTAAGTTGCTAGGAATACTTGACAGTTGGTAGAATTGGAGAGATGTTTGCTGAATAGTTTGGAGAACCTGTGTATTAGCATGGTTTGAAATAAATCGAGTGCAGAAGGTTCAGATCTTGGGAGCCTTCTCAAGTGGATCTATCTACAGTTTACTTCCTATTGCACTGATTTCTATTGTTCCATTTAATAATTAGTCAATATTATCTCTTTTCTTAAGACCCACACTCACCAGTGTGGGTCAAATCATGACATCTGAAATCTCACACATTATACAATGGTTACAAAATAAAATAACCGCTGTATATAACATTATGCACACAATGAAACTGGCCGCTACAATATTTGCACATAAGAAAATAGCTTTGGTTAATTCTAATTGTATAATTTTATTAAAACAAGGCACATTTTATTTTATTACATTACATTTTACATTACATATTACATTATATTTCATTTCATTACATTACAGTGTCGCATGTTCGTTCCGTTCTATGTTGGTCACGAGATCTTTCATGTCACTAGTTCCAGGACCTGCATCACTATTAAAATATAAATTGTTCTCAAAGCTGTCATCCGTTGACAAGCGATTCTTTCTTCTTTTGTAGAAGAGATAGCCTGCAAGGACACTTCCAACCAGGATGAGGATGACAACGATAACTACAACTCCTGTTTTACCATGGTTCAGAATAGGAGTCTTCTCATCCCTTGTCATTGCTGAAAACAAGTACAAAGAAATGAAGAGGATGCTACATACTCTTTGTCTGATTACTGGACACAATTTCTTTAGAAAGTATGATGTTTTAAGCAAAAGTGTTCCATTTGTTTCAAAATAATGAGAGACAAAGGTAGCAACATAAAATTAAAATTATAAGATTGCTTGCTATATCACAAATTATTATTATTTTTTAAATCTACACTTGGACACTGAATGGAGTATATTGTATTCTGCTAGAAAACAATATGCTCCTAGGAAATAGATAAGGTACTCGGGTATATCAGAAAATGTAAGAGAGATAATACAGAATATGATTTGTTCTGTTTATGATCTTACATGGGACTAGTTTTTGTCTACTTGAAAGACAAAATTCTTACCTTTTGTAGGCATTTCAGCTGGTGGCATTTCAGCTGCTGGTGGCATTTCAGTTGCTGGCATTTCAAAACATTGAAAAATAATTATGTTGTTATATTATTCAATTATTTATTTTTATACTATTTATTTATATATTTTGAACACACTGAAAATCATTTTCAGAAAAATATATGGTAACACAAACCAGTAAATAGTGAAAACACTTGGGTTTAGTCCATACAAACCCATACACACCTATCAAAAGGCACAGCACAATGGCCAATTGTGTTCTGGTCTCGTATGTAGGTATTTACACAAACTAACAGAAAAGAAGAAACATCAAAGAGTTCCATTGAGTCAGATACTGACATCAGTGTAAAACCACAAGAAAATCTACACAACATCTTCAGGACAGAGACGATAAAACTTAATCCTCAATATAATTACAAATTCTTGCAGTATTTGTTATCTTACGTAAACATAACAAGTGTAATAAATTTGGTTTGCCAAGAGACTTTAGTGGCCTACCCACACAGACAACTGAAATCAGTCATGAACTCCAATGTGTCTTAGTATGTATCATATCCAAACTAAAATGTTTGCCACTCATTTAAAATTTAATATCTGGACCACGAAATCTGGCTTACTGGCAAAACTGGACCATCATTTAAGATTAAGATCCAGATTTTCCCATGTGGACATGAAATCAGTCTGTTACTAAATCCTGAATCAATGCATCATATTTCATTCTGAAAAAGGTGAACCCAGGAAGTTAAATTGTTTTATCAGTCTCTTCACATACACTGCCTGATTTCATAAATAATACAACAATCCTGACTTCCAAAGACTTTCCAGAACTCTGCAGGAGTGTCTGTTAGCCCAGCTAGTTTTACATCTAGAGAAAAATATTACTCTATATCTAGCTGTTCAAAGTAAAACCAGACCTGATTATTTGGATGTTTCCAAGAGTTTCTATCAAGAAAAGTATCTATTAATGCTGTTTACAATAAAAAGCAGCTTGTTACTTGTCTGCACTATACAAGCATGCAAATCTATGGAAAACAGGGTAACTAGGAGCTTCCTATACTTGCACACTTTTGTAGTGCTTACTGGAGGTATTGCATGTTTGCTACATTACATGTCATGTCCAGTTCTGGGCTCTCCAGTACAAGAGAGAGAGAGAGAGAGCTACTGGAGAGAGTCCAGTGAAGGGCCACTGATATGATTAAGGGATTGGAACACTCTTATATGAGGAAAGGCTGAGAGAGCTGGAACTATTTAGCCTAGAAGAGAAGGTTCAAGGAGGATCTTATCGATGTATACAAATATACAGTGACATGACCAAAAACAATGGGCACAAACTGAGACACAGAAGGTTCCCTCTGAACATCAGGAAACGCTCTTTCACTGGGAGGGTGACTGAGCACTGACACAGGTTGTCCAGGGAGGTTGTGGAGCCATCTGGACACAGTCCTGGACAATTGGCTTTAGGTGAGCTTCAGCAGGTGGTTGGACCAGATGAACTCCAGAGATCCCTCCCAACCTCAACCATTCTGTGATTCTGTGAAGATAATGCTACCTTATGTTCAAAAGCACAGTGTAAGTAACAGTCTCAGAAATGTAACAAGGAATAGGAGGAATGCTATGTGCATTATCACAGCTTTGCAAAATTGTACCAAGCCAAGCTGCATTTCTACAACAGTGCAGGATTCAACTGTGTCCTATTCCTGAGCGAGCAACTATATTGTCATTGCATTGACACTGGCATTTAGTTGACTCCACAGCATTTCAGCTCAGGAGGTCAGACTGGCTGAAGCTAATCCTAAAAAAAATAACTAGCTTTCATCTGCTCCTTGAAATCCCTCAGTATCAAAACAGGTGAATGCCAGCACCAGCACAAACAGATGAGTTAAATGGTCAGAAAGGAAGTGTGGCTATTGATTTCAACACTTGTTACCTCCATCTATGACTACTCTGGATAGAGAATGAAAATGAAGTGTCTTTTTGTTTGTCAATCACAATGTAAAAAGACAGGCAAGCAGACTCTGAATGGGTGCTTATATCTGACAGTTCTGCAGTATTTTCTGTAGACAAAACAGTCACAGAATCATAAAATTATAGAATAGTTAGAGTTGGAAGGGACCTTTAAAGATCATCTCATTACAAGCATTTGCGTAAGTAAGAATAATTTTGCATGAGAGCAAATTTATAGAAAAGATAGCAGAATTTCTGCCATTTCCAGTCTAGTAGAGGAAGTGGGCATATTTCAACTACTACATGCATTTCACTCTTCTCAGTAAACATTAGTAAGAGATTTTGATATTGCAATACATGCTGTAAGATTGCAACACATGCTGGAAGAAATTATTAAGATGAATTTTAGGAATATGTGTGCACTAGATGTCCTTAGTGTTAAATTTACACATTCAATTATTTCAGGACACTTCCAGTTTAGCACATTCAGACTGTGCTATTTGCTTTGTGTTTCATTCATTCACCTTCTCAAAACAGTAGAACACAGAGACAAAAGGTCCAAAACTGTTCATTAATTCACAATTCATAAATACTCAATTCACAGAAGCTCTACTTCATACTCAGAAAATGCATGCACATGAGACTTTCAGAGGAAAATAAGCAAAGCGTATTCCTCAGGCTGAGCAGTGGGGATATCTTAAGGAACATACTTTCAAATAAATGAGATAAATTTATGTATGCAAATCACAGTACTAACTTTGTGATTACTCAACAATTACCAATACAGAACAGGCAAACTTACTAAATGCATACACTAGTACAGTTGAGATATGAACACAATCTTTTTAAAACAATTCTGAAGGAACTTGAACACTGGTCAGCACTTCTACTTTCTGACAAGAGTTACTCTTTCTTTTTGTTGGCATGCAAACTTGCATCCCTTGGCATTTATATAACCTCAAAACACTCAGCTAAAATGCAGTCTGTGTAACAGCCATCTGCTAATGCTAGCACACAAGAAGCATACTCCATACATAAAACAAATTCATAAATATAGCACTTACTTTTTGGCTTTTTACAAACGTAGCCTTTGTAGGAAGAGCAATAGATATTATTCCAGTACCCAGAGTTTGCATACATCTCAACACAGTGCTCGTTTTGTTGAGGAGAAGGTTCTCCTACATTCCAGTTGACAAAATTCACTGCAGTGTTGTCCAGCCACAACCATTCTCCTAATTAGAAAAACATTGAATATGGAAAAACAAGATAGTATTTGTTTCCATTTTAAGACCTGCTCCACATTTATTGCTTTCCTAAGAAATCTACTTGTGGCCACTCTGGGAGACAGGCCACTAGATTATTTAGATGTTTGGTCTGACACATCACATTGCCCTTAAGTCTTTATGCCCTTAAATCTTAGTTGTATCTAACTGATACAACATCAGTTTTGGAAAATGGCAGGCCAATCTGGCTTATGATGTTACAAAAGCAAAAAAGTTTAAAGAAGTATCTCCCACAATTTGTTGCAATAGTGCAGTGTCAATTATTTATCCAGTTTGTAGAAACTACTGATGTCAAAAGGTAAATTATTTTCAGCAGAATGTGCTTTGCCTCAGTAATTTGTAGGGAGGTTTTGTATTACTCTTTTCAAAGCCCCCACAGAAGTCTTTCTAAGTCCAATTTTCTTCCATTTGTTTTTCAGTTTCCGCTCCGTCCCACTGACTTTACACACACAATTTTTGTTTTTAAAGATCTGCTTCAAAAACCTTGTGATCACTGATGTTCAGCTATGCTGGGACTTTCTGTCTCTTCCTTCCTGTTCCTTTTTTTCTTTCTTTCTTTTAATAGTGTTATTTATTTAGAATAAATGTGCCCCTTGTGACTCTTTAGTTGTACTCAAGCAAATTCTTAGACTCAGCATGAAAGCTATGTTTTGTTTTCTTATCAGATTCTTTATGTTTTGCTTCTTTTTTTTTTAAAAAAAAAAAATAAAAAAATACCTGTCACCCTTTCTGTCAGGGCATGGCATCTGAATACAATTGCTTTTCCAAAAAGATTAAATTTAGTTATGCAGTTTTGCTGAAATCACTGTAATCACTATCTAGTAATACAGCGACATGTATTTGCTGAAGCAGCTTGTGTTTATAACCACTGTAAGAACTGTATTGTTCTGCATCTGCTCTAGAAACATTTTAAAAAACATTTCATGTGTCAATTAACAACATAAGTAAACCTCAGCTTTTCTTTATCTGTAATGCTTATAAATCATTACTCTCTTCAAACACTTTCCTCCTCTACTGAAAACTTTCCCTTTTCCTTGTTAAGATTCCAGTAATGTAACTGAGTACTTGTCTTCTCCCCAACAGGTTTGTCATTTAAGTGGTTGAGCAAGTAACTGTAAAAAAAAACCCTCCAAAACTCAAGAAAACCCCACCCCAAGTCACCTGAACCATTCTGCAGTCCTGCCTCTGACATTGTTACACTGGAGTTTTTAGCCCAAACAGCACAATACTGAAGTAACTTTTAGGTCTATCATAAAGTCAGAAACATCTATTTAATTGAATGCTAACTGCATTAATGAAAAAGCAATAATCAGCAAATTTAAGATTTAATTAAAGCAGCCTGTTGCCTGCTGTCTCTTACCTTACCTTCCTTACAGTGAGGCACAAAATAGAAAAACTTGTGATACACAATCCAAAGACACAAACAATTCCAGCTTCGAAGTGAAGCTGCTCTGAGGGCCAGCTGTAACTAAAGATGGGTGACTGGTCATTCCAGGATGGTGATTCCAAAGACTAGAGGTGATCTTAGCCACATTATTCTCTAGCTCAAAAATTGGAGTCTCTCAATGACAAGTATATCAACCCAGGGCCTCTCCACATTTCAGAATAAACATTTCACTTTGGCTCAACTCCCAACACAGTCTGTACTGTGCTACATGCACCTTTGTGCCTTACTTTGTTGTGAATTACTTTTCTGTTTAAGATGAACCTTCTGTTATATGTTACTGGTTACTGCTTGATTACAACTGACTGGCTTCCCCTATGATGATATTATCTTTTCTAATTTCATTGTTTATGTATTTACAGAAGTATAATGTGATATTTTCAACATGCATGTCAAACAGCTTGTGACAATTATTCACCAAATAAAAAGATATCACAAGTAAAGAAATTACCGTCCACATTTCTGTACATTCCTGTCCAAAAAGTTGATGTTTTCCCTTCAAGCGGTTCAACAGTGTACGCCAGAAAGCTGGCTTCAGTGGAGTCTTCAACCGATACCAAAGAGGCACCTGAATCACACAGAGAAAAAAAAAAATCTCTTAGAGACAAAATTTCACAGTGGAAAGTATACTCATTGTCCTGTCAAACGACAGTCTTATTTTTGCCACTGATTATCCGTGCCAAATTCCAGAATTTTAAGTTCAAAACAGAAACTAATTTTGGATAATATCTTACGAAGGACTCTGGCATTGCTGCTGATGTATTTCTTATCATTTCCATGACATCACACTAGCATTTTTTTTGTTCCTTCACCCACTGGGAAATAGCAACATAACTGAACAACAACTCTAGGCAAAACACAACAGGCCAATATGGTATCGAGTATAAATTCCTACTGATGTGTTACTATTAAAAAAAAAAACAAAACACTCTAAACAAATGTAAAAGTTTTCAGTAAAAAGTATGTATGGCTTCAGTCTGTACAGCATATAACTTTGCGTATTAATGATTAAATATTTTCTGAGCCTTTGTATAGCTCATGTACAGCACAGACTTTGCTGATTTTCTGAAGCATAGTCCTTCATGTAACTCTTTAACCAGGCCTTGTTTATTCCTGCTTTCTCTTTGTAGCCATTAGAGGAAGAAAAATCATCTTGGTCATGTGCTGCCCAGTTAGTGTAGTACGCTGTTAGTCATCCACACACTACACTAGGCTTTCTGCCATAACGATTCATTCTGTATGATGCTGTGGCAAAGTGAAGAAGTCAGAGCACGGAGCCAGCAGGCAGAATGAGCTCCATGCCTTTGTATGGAGTGGCATTAAACACAGGAGAAAGTGCATCTTCAGTTCTCTTCAGTGTGGGGCTGGAATCCAGTCAACAGGTATAGAGCAATAGCTGTGTTTGGCACCTGACTCTTTTGACTTGGCTGTTGAATTTTTAGAAGGCATTTTTTCTCAGGTAAGGAAGGCACAGTTACGGAGAATGAAAATATAAAAGTCATTTGAATCACTGCTGAGCTACTGATAAATTCTACTACGGTTCAGAAATCTGCTATGGGTAAGATAAAACTGGAAAACGTCCAACTGCAGACAAAACCCAGAGTACAAGCAGGGACAGCAGAATGTAGGAGAACACAGAACGCTCCTTTTTTTTCACTGTAGTCATTACTTTTTTCTAATTGTTCCTCTTTTGCCGAATGGTATCAGACATCCACAAGGCAGCACAGAGAGAAAATGGCAGAGGAGGGACTCCTTCCCTGGCTACTCCAAGGCCCATACCAGGAGCCATCAGCCCATCAAAGGCCAATCTCCACAAGCCCAGAGAAGCAAAGACACACAGTGGCAGGAGGAGAACCCAAATTATGGACTCAGAGGATGGGACAATCTGTTCAGGCCCCTCCTAGGGCTGTCGCAGGACAGCCGCAGCCCCAGTGTCCGGGTGTGAAATCCATCAAGACAAGTCAATGTCAGAGTACCCTTCAGGCTGAGGGGAGTTACCTAGAGGTATGGAACACATGATGGGATACAGAGGAGCATTTCGGGATTGTACAAGATGTAGTAGGAGATGTTCAGGGGAGGAGTCAAAGGTAGATAAAGGGATGGACCTAGATGATTTAGGAGGAACAAGCACTGGAAAACAGAGGGATAAAGGGATAAAAAGACTGGTCATGTGTAAACAGTTTGCTGGTCAGTACGGTTGTCTGACCACACCTGTGCCTGATCTGCATAGATAATCCTATCTTCTTATTAAAGTCTATATCTAACTATTTTCGTGGGTGAAAGACTCTTCACTCTGTATGCGTGTTTGTGCATGAGGGTCTAAGTACCAGCAACTGGAGCGGGACTATGAGTCAGAGACCCTTGTGTCCTCGGTGCCAGCAACTAGAACAAATGCAGGTACACAAGTGAGTGTGTGATCACTAGGGAATATCAAGTCAGCCTAACTAGCAAGCAGGTGAGCCAGGTGTGTGTGAGCATCATCAAGGGTGAGACCACAAGCTGAGCTGGCTATTGGAAGGACCAGGGGAGCCCCAGACAGCTGCTGGACTGAGGACTGCTGTGGATGAGGCTGACTACTTCCTAGCAGGGTCAGTGTCAAAGTTTCCGCTTTTGTGATCTCCACTCCAGGCCACATAGCTTCTCTAATGCCTGGTCCCACACACATGAGAGAGAGTGTGTGCCACTGGTAGACAACTATTTTCCATCTCCTCCCAGATTAAGGCAATAAATGGATGCAACTGTCTTGTCCAACACTTGGACCATCCTTGAAATCACAAAAATACATAGCACATGTTCAGCTTTCCACAGAAAGGAAA
Source organism: Tetrax tetrax (assembly GCA_009806455.1). Lineage (NCBI taxonomy): Eukaryota > Metazoa > Chordata > Aves > Otidiformes > Otididae > Tetrax > Tetrax tetrax. Next base: position 358,635 of record WHYT01017693.1, read on the forward strand.
AACAAGTCAGAAAAATGTGCTCTTTGATTAAGGAGGATACTTACCTAGCCGAAGGCATTCTAAAGATGCCTGTGCCCAGTTTCTTGTAGATGAAGATTCAATATAGTAGCAATGACCTCGGAAAGGGATCCAAGACTTGTGTCCTTCTGATTCAGGGCACTTTCCTGGAAGCTGAGGGGGCTCAGTGGGAGCTTGAACTGTTTAATTTTTTTTTTTTTTAAAGAAAGCAAAATATTAAAGAAATGGCTTTTTATTCATTATTTTATAATTAACAGATTATTCTAACCAAATGTTGGAAAACTCACTCAGGTCTTTAAAAAAAGGTAATCTCAGTAGCCTATACTGCTTACTACAACCCAATAATGAGAAAAAGTCCTAAATCTATGAATAAAAAGTACTGCAACTCTAGTCTCAAGAAATCTAATTTAGCAAAGAATTCAAGCATACTTTTATGTTTTAACACATTCTTAAATTCAGCTCAACTCTTTACTCACAAACATATTTTCACATCTGACTGCTTTGCTAAAGTAGGGCCCATATGAACTTAGTCATATGGGTTGTGACCTAATATCATGGAATGCAGAAGACATTATCAGATTATAGTAACAGGAGTTTCAGGGAAAAAACCGTAAGAGAAGGTGGCCTGAAGAAGTATCTTTAAATATTTCTATACCACCTCTATTTTTTTAGTCCATTATAAAAGCAAAACCTGGAAAACTGCTATAAGTAAACATTCCTTGTGGTACTTTATGGCTTGATCATTCAGCTCTTGTCCCTTCAACGCCATACCTGTGTGACGACTACCTAACAGTCATTATCTTTTGATTTTTGAGGTTTTTGGTCTTGCATGCTTATTCAATATCAGAAGAAATAGGAGAGTAATATGAGTTACTCTGTCATGCATCTAAGTATCAGCAGACCACTCAGCACAGTGAACTTCAAAGAGATAATCATTGTAATTACAATGGTTAGATTCAAGTTCTTACCATCAGGTTTTTTGCAAACAGAGAAGTAACTTTCATTGCAGGATCCTGTCTTCCAGGCTCCAGTAATGTCTAGATAGACACAGCCTATTTTCTGCTTTGGCTCGCCTTCAGCCCATTTAGTATACTTCATTCTCCAGTTATCAATCCATTCATAACGTCCATTGGTCTAAGAACAAAACAAATCAACAAGAATGATCAAACTCTAAGCAGTAACCATTCCTTCATCAGTCAAATATCTGTCTGTGCAGCACCTTGTGCTAGAAGGTTTTGGTTTAGAAATCAATAACAAGTACTGTTGTGGTTTAGCCCTAATCACCACACAGTTGCTTGCTCTTTCTCCCCCTCCCCAACAGGATGGGAGAGAGAATTGGGAATAAAGGAAAACTCATGCGTTGAGATGAAGACAGTTTACTAGAATAGCAAAGGAAAATTATAATAATAACAAAATATAAGGATACTAAAATATACAAAATGAACAATGCACAATTTCCCACCACCCAACGTCGCAATGACCAATACAGCCCATCCCAAGCAGCAATCACGGAAACGAAACCGAGCAGCAAACAAAGGAGCAAGGAGATTTCCCCCCGCCCCGGCCAACCCTCACTTATATACTGAGCATGACATTTATGGTATGGAATACTCTCTTTGGCCAGTTTGGGTCAACTGTTCTGGCTATACCCCTCCCAGGTTCCTGCAGCTGCACATTAGCGAGACCTGAAAAGCCTGACAGTGTTCTTGCTCTCTTTAGCAGCAATTCAGAACATCAGTGTGTTTATCAGCATTCTTCACATACCAAATCCAAAACACTTCACATAAGAAAATTAACTCCATCCCAGTCAAAACCAGGACAAATAAAAATGGCTCAACTTTTAAATGTATGTTGTGACAAGCAGCTATTAATTGAGAAATATAGCAACGCAACAAATGCTTTTCAGCAAAAGGAAATGCAGAATAAGTGACACTGAATTAATTTTGAACTTAGCAAAACTGTTAATTTGAGACTGATAAAAATTTCATTTATAATAATTTGTAGGAGTGAAAGTCTGATGACTAATTTTTGTACTATCTGTTTCCCCCCAAATTTAAAGAAATGTAAGTCATTTTAACTTAAAGTGTATCTAAAAACAATCATTTCCCATCAAAGCTGAACTCAGTGAATCATCCTATTGATTAGGTTAGGGGAATCTTTTGTTTTTTAGGAAGCAATGCGTTAAGTTCATTCATTTGTATTTCTTTCATGTGCTCAGCCAAATGGAGTGAATGTGGGACAAGTGTCTGTGTCGAGAAGAAAGGGTGGTGTATTTTAACATCTAGAAAGTATCAAAATATCAAAGAACTGGGAGAGGGGAGACAAAATTAAATTAGGTAAATAAATTAATTATTTGGCTAACTATACTAAAAAATGTTAAAAGAGTCATAGCAACAACACCTTACTCTATTTCTGAAAATTAGGTATTATTATTTAGAATAAATGCTTTCCTCTGTTCATCTTAAGATATGTGAATTTTATCTCAAATACACCATATACAAATAGATATTTCAAGATGCTAGCCTAAAATGTCTTGTTTGGAAGTGCATAGAGTGTAATATCACAACATGTGAAAAAGATGTGTAATATATATAGTTTAATCAGAGTAACAGAAGAGGATGGATTCCTACTTGTTAATCTGTCAGTACATAGAAGTATTTAGGAACAAGATAAAAACTAATAAGCTAAAGTAAAGAGAGATAATAAGACTTTTCAGTTCCTGATTTGTCAGGAAGCAGCATCACGTTCAATTAGTTTGATGTTCTTACCACATTACTGTTAAGACCAATCCATATAGGCACCCCGTACTTTAATATCTTTAGCCACAGGAACGAATGACTGTAGGGGTCTAAGATGCTGGAAAGGTCAAATTGATCACGTTTGCAGTTTTTTTGTGCATCCTCCCATGTCATTTTGGTATGGATGAACAAATAACTACTGTTACCATAACGGATAATGCTGGATGGGGATGAACTTGTAGAAGGCAAAAACTCAGCATCTGTAAAATAAAGGATGAAAAGAGACTCACATACTCGTTCAGAAGGGGATTATGATTTCACTGTGATTGCAAATAGAATTAAGCAAAAAGCCTTTTTTCTTGATTTCATATTTCCTCACTTTTGATTAGTATAGGTCAGATGCACTACTCTTTAAGCCAGCACCAGCAGTAAAAATCAATTACAAAGCTGTAGAAAGGAAGAGAGCTGCTTAGAGCAACCTCTGGCAGGGAGTAAAGGAGCATTCTGTATAATCCTCCAGAATAATATCACTGAAATGAATTAGGATTAGATGAGGTCATAATTTCTTTAATAAAATATTTTTTTCATCAAACGAAATGCTTTGCAGAGACTGTGCTGTCTTCCATGGATTTTTTTTTTTCCAGAGAAAAGGAAAACTCCACAACAGACCAGTCCTTAAAAATCAATCAGATCTTTAAATCCAGTTTTTCACTGCTTTTTGATTTCCTTTTGGGGGTAAATTAGCCCAAGTTCAGTGCAAGTGAGTTACAGTTGCACTCCAGACAGCTCATGCTACATGTACAAGTCAGTATTTTCCAGATCATGTTTTGAAAGCCAATGTGTTCAGAAAATGATAGACAAAATCATGGAACAAATATGATGTCAAGTGTCACAGTAAATACAAAGATAAAAATTCCAGCTCAGGAAGGTAGCAACATGGCAGTTACTGGGAAGGGTCAGCTGAGAGTAGTGACCCTAACTGGACCTCTGGCACATATGACCCTTGTGTTCCTGCCTGAAAAACGATTTGTCAATGTATCTTTATTGGAAGTGAAATGATGTTGAAATCCACATACTCAAGTAATTCCCTGAAAAAAACAATACTTTTGATTGTGTTTAACTAGAAAGACAAGTACCTGCGTTAATTTGGCATATATATCCTCTGCTGTTCTCACAACTCTCATCAGCCCACTTCCCTGCTTCCTTAACAGGGTTGTTTCTCATGACAACACAATCAGCCTCGAGGCAAAAAGATATAAAATCAGTTACAAATAGCTAGAAGAAGCAAACATGAAACTTTGGTCCCTTTTTCACATCTTCAGACACAAGGAATGCTGTAGTTTTACTCTCATCTCTTTGTAACATTCAACAGTGTAAGTTTTATGATCATAGAATCACAGAATGGTTTGGGTTGGAAGGGACCTTCAAAGGCCATCTAGTCCAACCCCCCTGCAAGGAGCAGGGACATCTCCAACCAGATCAGGTTGCTCAGAGCCTCATCCAGCCTGGCCTTGAATGTTTCCAGGGACAGAGCATCTATCACATCTCTGGGCAACCTGTTCCAGTGCTCTACCACCCTCAGTGTAAAAAATTGTTTCCTAATGTCTAATCTGAATCTACCTCCCTCTATTTTAAAACCATTACCCCTCATCCTATCGCAACAGGCCCTGCTGAACAGTTTCTCCCCATCTTTCCTGTAGGCCTCCTTTAGGTACTTATGTAGAGGTTCTGTTCCTCTTGCACCTCAAAAAGGTATATATGTTGCTCTTTCTTGTGCAACATTGAGGTGGACAAGCAGATCAGAGAAATTCTGGTATTCTCTTATCTTCAGGCATACAGCATGGAGAGAAGGAAAGCCAGAAAAAATTTAAAGAGAAGTCAAATCAACTATTGTAGAAAATACCGTTTAACTTTGCCCCAGAAAAAAAACTGGACCCTCAATAGGCAATGGAACATTTCCAATATATCGATCTCTTCAAATTTATTCTTGCAAGCTGTAATACTACACATAGCAAAATTAGACCTGCTCCTGTCCAAAGGCAGCCATTGATCTGTCAGTACCACCCTTACAGTGACTTTTCAATTTCTCTGACACCGACATGATAGCTAGAATCTATGTTAGCATATAGGAAACAAACAGTGATGAATGCAAAAAGCTGCATGTGCACAAATGTTGGGGGTTTTTTATAATGAAGCGTTCATATTTATTTTATTCTATTTACTTCTCTTTTTTTTTCTTTTTTTTTTTATTCTATTTTCCTC
>WHYT01017693.1:363951-424816 GCA_009806455.1 Tetrax tetrax
ATTTTTTTTTATTTTTTTTTTTTTTTTTTTGCTGGTTTTGCTGTCCAGGAGGAGGTGCATAGAGAAACACTTCATTTGTGAGTGAAATGCATTAAAATTTAAATGTTCCAAACTGAACAGTTGCATAGTATTTTGTATTAACTAAGATAACTCATTTTTTGCTAAGGTCAAGTAAACTTAAAAATAAAACTAAAATTTATAAAATAAGGACTGTATAAGTATACACAGAAGACTTCATAGAAATCCTATTACTTTTCATAGAAAGAAAAAAATATATTGTTCCTCTTAGAAATAACATTTTAAAGGTGCATTCTCTTTTGAATCCCAAGTTTTCTCCCTCCATTAGTGATAAGAAGCTCAGAGATGTGACTTTCAAAAATAGGAAAAAGGATATTATACATAAAAATAATATTTCTACATTAAAAATGGCATTCAAGAGGAACAGAGCTAGTACTAAAATGTGCTGTAGTTCCATAGCACAGAACTATCTAAATGTGTAAGATCAGAGAGAGGAACTCTATAACCTGTCAGATCACTCTGTATGACAGAGAAATAGGGGAAGTGACTTGCCTTTTTTTTTTTTTTCATAAAAACTGAATGGCTGTCTTTTTATAGAAGCATGTCCTTTCTGCAAATGTGACTGACAGAATTTGCTGCTATGTAAGACATGGCTGTTTGAGGGGAATGTTTGTAAGTGCCCCTTGTAATCTACATGCCAACTGAGAAACCTGCTAAATTCAGGAACAACTGTGGTCACTAGTGGTCAACTGTGGACTAGGAGGATATGCTCATTCACTGTGCTTTTGGGGCAAATGCCATGAAGCAGGAATCCCACTGTTATCTCTACCAGAGCCTATGAGAAAACGTGGAATGAACATAGAAGCAGCAGAGCATTCATGGACACAGAGAACTGAAATCTGGAAACAGTCTTTGTATGAGCACTCCACAGATCCTGTCACCAGTTAATATAGCAACTGCCCAAGGGCTCAAAACTACTCACTCTACTTGGATTTATATTTGACGTATATATAAGTACGAAAGTAATAAGCCAAGCAGTAGCATGCCTCAAATCCCAACAAATACATAAATGCAATCTAAAATCAAATTTCAGTGAACAATTTGTGATGGCTATTTACCTGGCCATTGTATGAGTATAAATCCGTATGTCCTGATGGGAAGCCTTTGGCCCAGTTTGTAAAGTAAACTCCTGTTCCATCTGTCCAGAGGAACCTCAGTTCATGATTTATATCGTTTAATCCAATCCACGTATCAGTAACAAAATCTTTCATATGGAAGGTGAGGAAAGCTAGAGTGAAAAAGGCAAATAAAAAGAGAAATACTTTTAATGAAGAACAATTGAAATGTCTGGTCTCATTAAGACTGGTGACATTAAATATTTTTTCTCAAACACAGAACACTTCATTGTTGACAACACAAGTAGGTAAGATGAAAAGGAGGTGACTTTTGAGTTTAATGAACGGGGAACCAGATATGTAACTGTGGCTTTAGGCAAAATATTTCAGATAACTATCTAAGCCAGTACTAGTATGAATCCCAAAAGCAGGACGGTACTGCTTTTTATAGTGTCTCAAGACATTTTTGAACCCTAGTCCCACAATTGACTTAGCCATGTAGAGCACGTCCATTTTTGATAATCCCACCAGAGCAGTTACCCCAAATGTCACCATACAGAAAGCACTGCTGAGCACCTACATCTTGTGCATCTGCACAAGTAGTGCTGTTACAGAACTGCAAGAGTGTTTCATCTCTCCCTGGAACACCTGGGCAATAGAAATAAAACCTGTAGATTTCTTTGCCCAATGTTAGCATTGCTGTTCTGCCAGAAACTGTAACAGGAACTCAAGCCTTTATGCCTCCGTGCTAGCAATAACTATAGTTTCGTGCTAATAGCTTTATTGCTCATTTTTTTACCTAGAATTCAAGCCCTGTGCATGAACCACCTGAAATCCGTACGGCAGAAATTATGTCGGATAACAATTTTGAACAATGTTTGAAAACAATGTTTGAAAAGTGAAAGTTTGATTCTTCATCTCTTCACATGTCCAAAACATAAGTAGTACTAAATTCATGTCAGTAATCTAAATTTAAACTATTTAATTGCTCAGACTACAACACAGACTTATTGTAACAACAGTTAATTTTTCAGTACACTTTTTTGAGTTCACAAACAGTGTGTGTTGTGCAACAATTGTTTCTCACCACTGTAGTATAAAATAGTATTTCTAAAAAGAGGATATTATTAACATCTATCAAAATCTTCCCCAGTTTTTAATTTGAATGTGTGCCATGTTTATCCAAGCATGAGGTAATTTCTCTCTGCTCATCTCCAGTCAGGCATGCAGCTCTTAGGTTCATCAAAATAAGCTCCTCGTGTGAAAAGAATGGTACATAGAATCACATAGAATCACATAGTTGGATGGGACCTATAAGATCATCTAGTCCAACCGTCTTCCCACTACTACATCTATGTGGTGAGTTGTGGACAGTGTATGAGCAGTCAAACATCTGTCCCAAGCTGTCTGGAGACAGCAAGTTCTGATCCTAAAGGTGTTCTGCTTGATTAATAGGAAAGCCATGCAGCACGTTAATGCCACCTAGTGAAACTACATTATTTGGAATGGAACCTGCTGGGTCCAGCGGGCATCATACGTAAGCAGAAAAAGCCCTACTTTGGCTGCCAGGACAGTATACATGTACATATATACTTAAGACAACAATAAAATTTGGTAGATACAGGTGAAGACTTCATTGTAAGTTTCCAAAAATTGTATGTGTTGGAACAATAATCAGATGTGTAGTCATTATTCAAATCCTGTCCATGTTCACACAAATACACCAGCCAGCCTGTAAATATTAAATGTCATCTCATCTAGTTGCTACAAAACTATACACAGTACCTTGCACTTGTTCGTCAGGGATAGTGGCCAGGTTTCCTCCTAAATTCATGCAAGCTGTTCGTGCAGCATGCCAAGTGACACGTTCATCTTCTGTAGATCCAAATATTTTGTAACACTAAAACATGAACAAATTCTCTATTATCTTTATTCCAATATCCCTCACAGATTGAAAACCACTGCTTTAAGCAAAGCAGGATGGAGAAAAGGCAGTAAAATAATACATTTATGTTAAAAACTACATTCAGCTTAAAATTAGCTTTTTGTGCTGGTCCTCAGGAAAGTTTTTGTTCAACGAGACATAAAGTAGATTTGATCTGAAATCCCAAGAAAATAAGCAAAAATCAACTTCTTATAGATAGTCAGCTAAAAGTGGTAATTTAAGCATGACTGATATTAGTCTGCCTGTTTATTTATTTGACTCTACAAAGCATACCACATTAGTAAAGTTAAGGAAGACAAAATGTATTCAGTACCAAAAAAAGCATTATGGTTTGGTTAAAAAACATCAAGATCAAAGCATCAATACTTCAAAAATTCTGTATAAAGTCTTCAGGAAATGCATATTAAAAGGTTTGACGAGATGACTAGAGAATGACTTTTGCCAACAGCAACTGAATATGCTCATCTACCGCTTCATTAGAAGCACCAAAAAAGCACCTTTCCTTCAAAACAGTGGACCAGCAAAAAAAGAAAAGCAGTTCTACTTCAATAATAAACAATGTTATTAAATAATTATCTTGTTTTCTACATAATTCTTTGCCAAACATCCAACATGTGCTGTATTTTTTATGGTACCTTATTATGAAAGGAAAGCCAAGTTGAACGACATCCTTTTGGAGCTGAAAATGTTGTTGGAGGAACAGTTGAATTAATGGAACTGTTGTGCCTCTCACATATGTAGGGATTTGGATAACCACAGTTTATATCATTCCAAAATCCTGAATGTAAGATAAGTGGGGAACTTTATGACACCACATCCAGAGCTGGTTAAATGGAAATCAATTTCACTTATTGTTACACAAAGTGCTTTTAGTTGAAAGATAAGATCAAATCCTCAGAGCCTCTCAGTTTATTATCATTTTATATCAGCATCTAGGATAAACATGTCACTTTATACACACTATGATTGCAGAATGTTAAAAACTGTCTAGAACCAGGTACTAGAAATATCAGTTTTATAGCGGCACATTAGGCCAATTTTAATAAAAAATATAAAACAGCTGTATAGCAATCACAACCCCAGACCTCTATCAGAAATTCCCCATGCTAGGCTTAAGGTAAACACAAGAGCACAAAACTATTAAGTCCTGAATATGATACTATGGTCTACTTCTATAAGATTTTGCAAAAGAACAAAAAAAAATGGGGGGAAGGTGTGCCTCTCAGAAGAAAAAAAAAAGTTGTGACACAAGCACGCAAATAATGAAATTCAGGAACAAACATACAAACTCACCTAAATTCTTATACATAACTACACAGTTTTCATCATTATTTGCAAAGTTAGGTTCATGTGGTGCCCATGCCAAATAACTCACTGGAGTGCCATCCATCCATCTTAAGAAAAGAAATCCAACAAAACACTCATTTAACATACAAATAGAATTGCTTCCATGTTACAAAAAGTAATTCTGCAATATGTTTCATATAGCTATTCATAGCTTAAGGTGTACAAGGTTTTTCGACCAATTTGCCTCTTTGCTAATGTCACTAAACTTTCTCTCTGCAAAGACGTAGGGCATGTGTTGAAGCTGTGTTCACTCTGCATTCATGCAATATGCTGACACTTTTGCAACCGACAGGACAATACTCAAAATAATCATTCGAGCCAACATGAAAGCCAGACATCGTTTCAGCATGAGAGAACCCAGATGCTCACTATTACCCCCAAGTCATACCTTCCCTATATCTATTACAGAAACAAGGTATTTTATTCTCACACTGGAAAAATGCTTGATCTTTCCCACACACACAGAGGAAAAGGGCATGACAAACCACTTACAAGGAAATTCCTGTGAGAATGTGCCTTACCATAAGGTAAAGTATAAATATTGAAAAAGTTGTTCATCCGTGTAGATTAAACAATAAATAACAAAACCATAACCAGGCAACCACACACTTAGGAGACATATTCCTATTGGACTGTAAATGATGGAGGTGCTCAGGTTCGCCCTTCAGGCACATACACAAGGTACTTCACTTAAAAGTGTATTCATCTTAGAGTCCCTACAAAAACAATGGAATGGCAGTGATCTGGCCCACCTAACATCCTAATAATCCTCTGGAAGGTCCTCATTGTTACCGTGGAATGTATGGAGAACCAGTAACTACAAGGCATCTATCCAGGCACATCAAGACCCAGACTGAAGTGAATCCAGGCCTTATAAAAACAAAGTCTTTCATAGTCTTAAAAGAACAAGTCAAACTTTAGGGTATATGGATCTACTCTAGCTTCTAGTGGTGTCAAGGAGAAATTCCATTTACTTCATCTTCTACGTAGAAAACTCACCACTATCAGCATGAAATACTTTTAAAAAAAATTCTTGCATTAGCTGTATTTTATTGGAGTATGGACAAGGCAGACAACAGCTGAGGGCAAAATTCAGACCAAGTTTTTTTTCCTGATATCATCAAATACAGTATTATTACTAGTACAGTAGTATTAGTAGGGTGAGAATGTCTAACAGAAGAAATGGGATTTTTTTAAAAAGTAGATAAATAAAATGGCACATTGTGGTATATTTATTACAGAATACATTTTTTTCAACCTTCATAATCAAAAAACCCACAGAATTCAGAGGAAAAATATACTCATTTGCCTTGACAGGCCACAATTTCAAGTACTTCATTATTTTCGCTCTGCTCAGTAGATTTCTTCATTTTAAAGCACAATGCAAGTTTGATGGTTCCAGTTGGCCTACCTTGTTCGTTGGTCAACACTCAGTTGTAAACCAATGAAATATGAATCCTCTTTGCCATTTTTCAAGATCTAGAATGTAAAGATTAAAATTGTACAAATGTTCTGGGTTTTTTTTCCATAGAAATCTGTTATGTTAATAATCACATTCCTTGCTAAAATGAAAGCACAGATCAATAAAAAGTAAGCGTTAAGATTTACCTGAGCACATTAGCAGTTGCAGATAGATAAAATGTGAAGTAACTGTCACACTGAATAGGAAGAGCAGTTAATGATCCGTTTAATGCTTACTGTGCTTATTTCTACATCAAATACCAAACCAAAATTGTCCTTGTCTCAACTATGAAACAATCTAAAAAAACACTTGAGTGTGTTCTTCATATTAATCTGGCTTAATGCTACTGTAATTTCCCTATCATAAAACTTGTAAGAAGAACACCAGGGTGAAAAGAATTAGTGCCCATGCTCAGTTGCTTTGGATGATTTATTCCGTAAGTATTAACGATTTTTCTTACATATCGCCAAAGGAACTTTCTTTCACTTTCACTCTCAACGGTGGCAAGGTCTCCAAAGTTCCTTTTGCAGAACTCCCGACCTTTTTCCATAGGAACACTCTCTGTGCTGAAATAATATTGTTTGTCTTCACGTATAATCCATCCATCCTCAGTAGTCTGGTATTCTGCAAGATAAATGGTAAGATAACTATATTGTTCCTGACATACAACACATTCTCATTAGTAAAAATAAAAATGCTTTTAGACATATACATACACAAACAGTAATAGCAATAACACTTACTGGGTACAGGAGATTCTGTTGGTTCAGGCTTTACACTTGCCCCTGTAAGAAAAAATAAAATATTATGATTGTACACTTTCTGCTGTAAGAGAAAATATTTACTATGATTGATAGGCATGTTTTTGCATTGCCATTTAATTTTATGGTTAGCAATGGATTTAACACCAAAAACTAGAAGGAAGTAAACTGGCTAAATCTCTTATTGTTGGTGCACTACTCAATTTCAAATATATATTCTTGTTCCATAAGGCTCTACACAGAAGGTATTCCTAATGTGCAAGGTATTACAAAATACCTTGAAATTTACCTGAATTAAGTAATCATTTTTGGTATTACTGGGTGCAGAAAACCTTATGTCTCAAAGCATTAACTCTGTTAAGACAGTTCTATATCTCTCTCTCCCTCCTTTCCTGAGGTCATTAACTCTGCCTTAATCAGAGGCTGTAGGAATAAAGGCTGGGTTATCTTTTTCTGTGGTGCCCCAGAACTACACAGTTCTTTCAATCTGTCTCTGGTTAAGAATTTCTATCTGGATCCTAAACATTTCCCTAGATAAAATCTTATTGTAAAAGATACCAAGAAATTATCTGGTCCTTTCTGAAAAGAAGACTTCAGGCTAAAGAATTCCCCTGTTTGTTCTTGCTATGGCATCACAGAGATGGCATCCTAGATGGCCTCTGAGATAGCATCTCAGGAAAACAATTTCTAATATACGAGATCTCTGTCTTTATAGGTTTACCAATTTATTTTGTGCAAAAAAAACCCATTTCATCTCACAGATACTGGCATTTAATAAAAAATTCTCTGCCTAAAAAATTATTTTACTAATATGAAGCACAGTTGGTACTTTATTGTCAACAATCTAATAGAGCATTTTTATTTTGCCCCCCACTCCTCCCAGTATAAGAATGGGGTAAAATGCTTAAATGAGCACTTTCTAAAATACTGAAACTTACGTAGATGCAATGCTTGTGGAACTTAAGATTCCCCCAAATTATAAATTTTTTCTTGATGTCTTCAGAAAATAAAATACACCCAAACTCAAATTTCAAGAGAACTTAGCAAGAAGCCAACATATGAATATAAGACCCAGTCAAGGCAAAATAAAGTATCTCAAAATGAGGCTTACTCTTGCAACTACAGATTCAATTAGTTGACAAAACAGCACCTGAGCCAAATAAAGGAGGGCGTTTTCACACAGAAAAATTAAATTGTGTGAACTGATTTGCTAACTATTTCCTAATAACTTGAAACTCAACTCATAGAAAAAAATTCCAAAATAGGATTTGTTGGAGAAGGTATGAACTTCGCTAAATGAAAAGTCAAAAGTGAATGTGAATATTCAAAGTTACATTTCCTATTTTTCAAGTATCACAGTTCCCCTTCTGAAATCACAGAGAAAGATCAGTGAGAAGTCCCAGCAGGGCACCAAAGGTTCTATATCTTTAAATGAACTCAAGACATGAAAATCCTTATACTACTTTGATACTTCACATTCCACAGGGAACCGTTTTGATACAGAGGTTTGGAATTTTTTTATTTCTTTATTTCTTAAAGTTAAAAAAAAAAATCAATAGACAATCTTTTCTTACTATACTAGTACACAGGAGTAAGCGATACCTTTTCTTATCTGGCAAATCCATCCATACAGATAATCACAGTGCCTGTCATTCCAAAGCATGCTGGAGTCACCACTGATCTCTGCACAAAGTTCAATTCCTTGATAATTATTGGGTTCTCCAAAGCCCCAGTTTTCATACCTCACCTATGACAGAAAAGGTTTTGTGTAGATTTGATTATATAGAAAGAAAATAATGGAGAGAGGGAGGAGACAACATCAAACCACAGACCTACAATTTGTTCCAACTCTCAGTTCAAAAACAGACAAGATGAAATCATAATCTCCCCATGCAAATGCTGATATTTCAAACTTTTTTTGAGATTGCATGTGGACTGCAACTTAGATAAACATTGTTTCCAATCACACTTGGAAGAATACTGATGCTTTTATTAGGACCTAAATTCTGTAAAATTCATCTAATAACAATGATGGAGCATGCTACATGTTGATATTAAGTAAATATTCAGTATGAGTAAAGCAGCAGGAAATTATTAAGACAAAACAAAAATGTTGTTTCTCAGTACTAAAGATAGACTGTTTTACTCAAAGAATCCTTGCATGTATAAGAACATTCTTTTAGTCAACATTAATTTAATTTTCTTGTTGATTCAATACACATTTTCTTATTAAAAATCAGTATATTTTAGCCAAGAAAATGAAGCCATGAAATTGCTCTTCAAAAGCTTTTCTAAAGAGAGCATGAAACAGTACAGGGTCATAATTAAACATAAAATTATGCAGAAACACATACACATGAGAAGCACAGGGAATTAAAAATAACAGCTGTGAAAAATTAAATAACTCACTGGAGATCCATCACTCCAAACAAAGCCATCATCAGGATTCAAGTAATACAAGCCTATCCAGAAATGCTGGTGGTAAAAGCCATTGCTCCTAAAAAAAAAAAAAAAAAACAAAATCATAAATGTCTCATTTAGAAGAATTTTAAACATAAAGTCAAAACTAATAAGGGCATTAAAATAGTTTTAATATTCTATCATTCACAACAATTAATAAGCTTCTCTGAAAATAACACTTAAAGTTGTTAGAAACAATAACAACCAGGGTGGAAATTAATTAAAATGCAACCACTTCAACCTGTTATCACTATACATTAACTCGGACAGACTGAAATACTGACCAAGAAAATGTCCAGATCCAATCCAGTTCCTGAAAATAAGGTGGCAACCCTCCGTTTTCTCTGTAAAGGCACTTACAGTTTCCAAACACAAAGTTACTTGCTGCAGCGAAATCACATTTTAAAACAGCACCCTAAATGAATTATTGGCTGCAAGTAGACAGACTTTACTGATTTCTCTGAATTTATTGAGTTCATTTGTGGTACTGTAGCATCTGAGACTTCTTCCTTACTATGAGTACCTAGCTGGGATTCTAGTACAGTTGTAGCATTTTGCAAGGCTGCCTTGTTTTAGTCTTGCTTCCTAGTTAGAGAAGGATGTACAAGTTTATTGAGCCCAATCTATTCAGGTCATATTGCAAGTGTTACTTTTTTTAAGAGTACTCGATCCCATTCTGAAATCTCACACCTGCTTTTTACGGTTCAGGGACCTACTAACCTTATTTATATTCCCTGTGTAGGAAAAAATTAATCTGAAGTTGCTTCTGCTTTCTGATTAGTTCATAACAATGGTCATAAAAATTACAAACCATTGAACAGATTTATATCACGACTGTTACCCTATTTGTACACTTTCTTATGTGAAAACAAATGGCATCTATGGTAATTTTATAATATACCCAAATTTAGAGTAAATATTTTTACATCAGATGGTGAATACTGCCTCAACTAGGTATCTTGGTAATCTCATTTTACCATTCGCTCTGGGGTGACTGCCACTAGCCATACAACTTCTGCTATTTCATCAGCTCTGCTTTTTTCCTAGGTGTTCGATAATGAATCCAGACTGGCTTATACTGAATTAAAAACATACACCAGAAATAAAATATTTCAAGAAGATCAGAAGGCTAATTAAAGTGAATGGATGACCACACCACAGATACTCACGCAATAGATTGCCGAATCACATACTGGTCTTCTTTACCACTAATGGAGGCCAGATCTCCTCCTACAGCTCGACAAAACTCTTGAGATTCAAGCCATGTTTTCTTTTGCTCTCCTCTAGAAAAAGGCTAAAGAAAGCATTTTGCAATCAGACAAAATAGACCATATAGATCACAAGATCAAGAAACATCAGGTACCCAAAACAGATTCATTTACACTTGTTCGGTGGGGATTACAGAAACTTTGAAGATAAGATTTATGAGTGTTCACCTCTGTGAAACACAGGCGTAGTATGAGAGTCTTTAAGCCAAGCTAGCAAACTGCATTGCTGACAGGAGTATCTGTTGCAAGACAACAACTAGGAGAAAGGCACTTTTAATCTTAAAAGAATAGAAAATTCAGTCATGAAAGAATGAGAAATTAAGATCAGAAGATCAGACCTGAGGATCAGACTTTAGCAGACTAAACAAAACCATGAGCATTTCAATAGAAGGGAACAAGACATCTACATATAATCTGTAAAAATTATTCTGAAACAGTAAGACATATGTATACCAATTTTTATTGCATGTATGTCCAGCAAACAGAAGCTGCCTTAATGCAGAAATAAGCAACATACTCACTCTGAAACAGAAGCTAATACGATTGTTTGAGTCCCAACCTTCTGGACACTGGGGAATGGGAGTTGTGGTAGGAACAGGTGGAGGTGTCACTCCCTCCGCCCACATTTTGCACAGAAACTTTGCCTTTTCTTCGCATTTTATTACATCCCATAATCCACCTGCAATTCCAGTCCTCATGGCAACGCAGCCCAGCTTTCTTCCTGATTGTAAACAGGGACGTGCAAAAGCAACAGTTAGGGGATCATGAGAATTTTTAAAACTTCATATTCTATCCTGACGGACATTAAGTCTTTGTACATAGTCAAAAATGTTTCTAGTGTTAAAGTAGGTCCAGAGGAGGGCCATGAAAATCATCAGAGGGCTGGAGCACCTCCCCTGTGAAGAAAAGCTGAGAGAGTTGAGATTGTTCAGCCTGGAGAAGAGAAGGCTCCAGGGAGACCTTATCACAGCCTTTCAACATATAAAGGAGGCTTGTAAGAAAGATGGAGAGAGACTTTTTACCAGGGCCTTTAGTGACAGGACAAGGCGTAATGGTTTTAAAATGAAAGAGAGTAGGTTTAAATTGGACATAAGGAAGACTTTTTTTTTTTTTTTTTGCGATGAGGGTGGTGAAACACTGGAACAGGTGCCCCAGAGAAGTGGTGGATGCCTCATCATTGGAAATGTTCAAGGTCAGGTTGAACAAGCCTTTGAGCCATCTGATCTAGTGCAAGATGTCCCTGCTTATGGTAGTGGGGGAACACTAGATGATCTTTAAATATCCCTTCCAACTAAAATCATTCTGTGGTTCTATGGTTCTAATTCATGGAAAAAAAAATAAAAACAAAAAAAAAATCTGTGGTTCATCCATTTCTGAGATACTGAATTATGCCTCACATCAAATCATCTCTGGTGTCTGACTCTCACAACGTCATAACCTGCAATCCAACAAACTGTCCCCTAAAACGGAAGATGTAGTTAGAGCTAGTTTGTCAATTCTGTCTAATTTGACTATGATTTAAAAAAATTAACTTGCTATACAGGCCTAGTAGTCAGATATATTTGGAAGCAATTATTCGTTATACCATCAAGTGAGGGCCAACGAATGAAGTAAAAAAAAATCAAGTAGTGAGCAATATATTTTGGGCACTGGACTCATTAAACAGTATAGAGCCATACCTACCAGGCATTTCAGAATTCCAGTGTGTAAATAAGACAGATTCACCATTAGTCCACTTGAATGTTCCCTTTTCTTCTACATCTGAAAGTCCAATCCAAAAGTATCTCTCTGTTCTCAGCCCAATCAGGCTAGTCAGATAGGCTTGTTCATATCTGTTCAAAAGAACATAACTGTTGATTTAATACTGTTAAATTTATTTTTTAAAGTTGTAAAAGGCTTGTTATTTTCTCAGAATTACCACTGTACCTTCTTGAAAGCATAGTTTGGATGGATTTACTTGAACAAAGCACACAGAAAAACATTACACAGTAGATATTTTGTAAATTTCAATACCAGAGTATTCTGCCTTCTCTTTGGATGTCCGATAAAGAAAGTGACATCATCATGGACTGACATGAAATTGATGGGAAAGAAGAAACCTGACATGACTTATGTGTTATATCACTCTATTTTTTCAGTTTCTAGTACCCTTGTGTTTTAATGACTTCTTGTTTCAGGCAAATCCAAAGCTGGAAAAGGAACCTCAGCATTATTGAAGAAATACAAAAAAGTAGAGGCTAGAGTAGTATGATGTTATGATGTTAAATTATCAAATTAAGGAACACTACAAATTCGATCCAATGACTATGTAAGAAAAGTTATGTTTGGGAAAGAAACCTATGTAAAGGTAAAGCCTCTCATAGTTCATTATGGTATTTAAACAAGCAACTCTTAAGAAATAAAAAAAAAATGGAAAATGGAAAGTTGGATTTTCAGGTACCAAGCACTTCTGTCATAATTTAAGTTCTTATTTAATTTTTTTAAAAGTAGCTCCATTTTGAGAAGACCAGATAGCTTAAAATTATATCCTCTCGCTCATTTGAACTACCTTTTGAAAGGAATTCACAGCCATATCTCTTCATCTAATGATCAAAATTGGATTCTGCATCCCTCACTCAAGTGAAACCTATCCTCAAGCCACTACAATCAAGGAAATAGAAAACATAATTGTCTTTTTTTCCTTGATATAACCATCTATATCAATACTGATTTCACAGCCATCACCTATTTTTACTATAAACTGAATACTTAGATTTGAACATACATACAGGAAAAAACTGTGAGAAGTTCTGTATCTACAGACAGCTGTCCCCTCAAGCAAGATTTTTGTCCAGATCAGAGTCTTTATTTTGATATTCAGATGATGCTAGATGTTAAATCCTCATGTGATTGCCTCATGTAAGTAGACTTTTACATACCTGTCTTCAATAGTGGCTAAAAAGGCCTGATGCCTTCCACAGGTTTGATTTGCTTGATAAAATGATACAAATGTATTTCCAATGAAGTAACAATAAAAACCATGTCTTTTCCAACCCTGTCAAAATAAACATTAAGTGATCATGTGTTGCAGCTTTTCTAAAGTTGTTTTCAAAAAAAAAACCTAACAAAACCAAACCAAAACTGATTTATATCACTGTCAGCTAACCATTAGACAAAGGAACAACCAAACTGAAAAATCCAAACTGGACACAAGCAGGATTAAAGCTTTTTAAAATTTAGTTTCATAAAACAATTTTTCACATATAATGAATTTTTAATCAGTGCATTCCATTTAGAAAAGTGTGAGAGGCTTTGCTGTGCACCTTTAGGGCTCAGCCTAGGATTATAACTAGCACACAGGCATTCTGCAGTCAAAAGAATGGTCTTGAGAAGCAAATTTCATCTTGGCTTTTCAAAAAGGGAATACTATCTCAAACAAGTTTGTTTATTATTAACTAACATTAACACTATTCTAATGTTTTGCCATTCAAATGTCATTAACTCAGGAATATGCTTACAGAGGAAGAGTTTGCTGTGATAAGCCACAATTCACACAAATTTTCTTCTGACGGTTTTCAATTTCTCACCTATGAGGGACTTTATTCTAGAAGCATGCACTTAGTTCTCTAAGCAAGGATAACATCCATAAGCGTTAGGATCCCTTTATCTTCTCCATCAGTTGAATATTTGTAAGGTTCCCAGGTACTCTTTTGCAAATACTGGGAATAAATATCAAAGACTTGCTCTGCAGCTGTGTAAAGCAGACTTGGGAGAAAAGGCAATTTCTTCATGAAGACAAGGACCCAGTAAGATTCCCTATGACATAACAAATTACAGTAGGTTTTCTGGAATTCCTGAGTGTTGTGTTACCAGAAGGTGAGCATTACCAAACAAACAACAGATTCGCTGGCAGTTCAGAAGGAGCACAATGGATTCATTTTGCTCAGACACTCGTAAGAAATTTTTCAAAGTGCAGAGCACTGCCAGAGACCACAGCAAAGCCTTGAGAATAGTATGCAGACAAGCACACCCTTCCTGCTGTGAATAATTTTGAAGAAAATTGTAGGCAGAGCTGAAGAGCAACTGCTGGTACAGGCAAATTCCTCAGGAAGGCTTGAATGTCAATCAAGGAAAAACGGCCTGCTGTAGGGATCATAGGCTGAGTTTTGGTTTAAGGCAGGATCAAGAGTTAAATGACAGTCAGAGCCTGGATTTACTTATACGTATCACTTATCCCATCTCCCATAGAATTGAGTAGGCCAACTGTTCTGATGATGACAACACAGAACACATTTTTCCTGTTTTGTCTGTCACATAGGCAGCATTTTCTCCTTTTAATCATTCCTAGCAGCCTATTCAGATCAGATAGCTTTTTCCTCACTTACTCTCTGGCAGCCCATGTCAATAGTTTCCTCTTCTGCAGGAGCTTCTGACATGGGTTTCCTTTTACAGATGTAGCCAATTTTCTTTTCACAAGAATGGTCTGCCCAATATCCATCCTGAACATAAGAATAGAACATCACAGTCAAGTGGGATTTAGTCTTCAAAACAGGTGCTTTATGCTTTTAAGTATTTTATTATTTTTTGCTAGCTTTAAAAGAAGCAAAATCTACATCTAGGTTCAGTCCTTAATTTCAACCTCATTCCAATCTCGCTTCTACTGGGGCTGATGCACCCTTGGAGGTAACAGCAATACACTATCTTTACTAAGACTACTGATCTAATAAGCATGCAGGAGGAAAGGGAGATGTCATCTCCTTGCAGAAATCCAGTTGCAACAGAAAAAAAAAAACCTGGAAGACTACATTCCTTAGTTAATACTTATATAAAATTTCGAAGATGCAAAAAGTTCCTTGTCAAAGTTAGAATAATGTTGTTACTCCTCATACTACAGATTCCCAGAAGAAACAATGACATTCAGTGGGAGCCATACTGAAAGTAAAGAACCTCACACCATGTTCCCCCTGTATTTTACATGCATTTTGATTCAATAGATGAAGTAAGGTATAGAGAGAGGAAGAGAAAACCCCTGTGCAAAGCACTCTCTCACCTATGCCTTAAAGATTCCAATTTGTAGAAGTAAAATCATAGTAGTCAGTGGCAATTTCTTTTTTTTGTCTTTTTTTTTTGTAAGAGTGATTACCATGGTGATGTAAGAGTGTATTACCATGGTGATGTAAAACAATCATCATGGTAATACACAGTCCCTTCTGCCACAATATGCAAAGTCCTCAAGAGCCTCAGCAAACCTCACTTCCAGCAAAAACTCTCCCAAAGCTCAACACTACTGCCTACAACAATTAAGAACCCTAGGATGTTGAGCTGATGCTTGTGTCTTCTCTGTCCTATGTGGACCACAAGGCAAGTCCATTGGTGGTTGTCTCATCATCTCCTACCATTCCTTTCTCAGTCTCAGTAGGCTGGTAGGCACTTCAAGTAACCACCCAAAACTCTGATCTTATCAGCTTGGAAGAAATTACCACAACTTTTACAACCTTTAGACTTCTTCAACACAGGAAAACTTACTCTGAAGCTATGGCTCGCTAGCTGCAGGAAGGAGCTGATCCTTGTGCTCCTTGGTGCTTCCTTTTTTTCATTATCCTTGAGGGCTAATTGTCTGCTACTACGTACGTAAGCAGCAGAGAGAAAAACCACATAAAGCAATGGGTACTTTTGTAACAGCTCACATTTTCTAAGAACCAAAGAAATATTTAGTTGGAAGACCTCAAAACACCCTTTATGTCAATCCCTCAAAGTGACAGAGGAAGTAATTTATTTTTAATATCCCTGCTGGCTTCCAGCTAACTTGCTCTTAACCACACAAAAAATGCAACCTAAGTAGCTCACATTCTGCTTTTTTACTAAATAAACAATTGGAATAATTGATTGCAATCTCTGTAACAAGCTGTGTGTACTTGAAGACTTTTGCACTTTTTCAGATTCCTCTTTCACAAATCAAAATCTCCTTTATTTCTTCAGCCAAAACTTACATCATTATGTCTGTATTACTTTTGAGCTCTGATAGAAGTGAAGGCTCTCCCAAAGCTGCAGAATGGAAGAGCAAGCTGCTACTTTTATTTATAGCTACAGCCATAAAGATACCTATCAACTGCTGTTGGAATTAAAAGGGCCTCTGGGGTTTAGACACAAGTCTCACTTAATAAATATTCAGTACTGGAGGACGCCAAGATCCTTCCATATGGACAGACATGGTGTTAGGTGAAGGAAGAGAAGGCTTGGTCTACCAGAGGATAGAGTCTTCTGCTTCCACCCTTCCCAAGGTCAAGGCCTAGCAGCCTGAACCAGTATTTTCACAGCTGGTCCTTGACTATAGTATTAAGCATGCCAGCCTGCCATCAGAAACTCTACTTCTAAGCAACGATCATGAGTTACCTGGCTGCACTGAATGCTGCCACTTTTAGCATGGCACACAGGACATGACCAGTGAGTCCAAATCTTACTGCTTTGAGACTCTGGCCATTGAATTCATTTTATTTTAATACCCAACCAAATATCAGATCCCTTTTATAATCTTAGGTCATCTTCTATCAACAGATCTGCCTAGACACACACAAGCAATCACACACCACTGCATATATCTGTAACTATTCTTGACTCCTTGTAATTGAACTCCTTTTGTGTTCAATCTGGGCCAACACTTCAGGACTTCACTGACCATATAAAGTGAGGGTGAGGACATAGATATGAATTACTCCTATTTTTCCATCCATTTCCTTATCCAGCAGGTTTCTATGAATGGCCACATGGAGGGGAGAAAAACATTAGGTAGACAAATAGTGGTCGTTTCAGGGCTTGGCATTGCAGAATAGCATAAATTTACTCCAGACCATGCTGTACCTGCCCTGCACCAGAGGATACTGCTAGTACTAGCTGCTATCTCTCCCTGCCTCCCCTTTCTCCTAAAGTCTTATGGAATTAACCAGATGTGTCCTTCCTCTAATCTTGCAGCAGAAACTGAGGTAGCTGACTCTTTCCTAGAGAAATGCAATGGGTGCTAAAATTCAAACGATCACAAGAAGCATCTGGTACATCCTCAACCAGCACTGGCATAGCCACTGCAGAGACAATGGAGCACAAAAATCCTCACACCCTTAGAAATCTGTTAGTTACCATATACAACGTGGCCTGGTTGCCATTGAAGAAGAAATATACATTTACAATCTTCTCACCAGAGCATGTCCACTAATACAACAGAGAATAATTTTAATAGATTACAATCTTGCCCATGCTTATGACCAGTGAAAAATTCTTCACAAAAATATACATCAAATTCTACCCTTCCGGACACATCTGACTGCACATGAAGTTCCTTCTCCCTGTTGAGTTCATATACCAATGAAACTATAGATCTGAACTTTGGCCCGGCCAGAGAACACCCCCACAACACATATACCTCTGCTCAATTTGGGGAGATTAATTTGCTATACTTTACACAGGCTTGCCTCTTCCATGGATACTACTGCAGTTTTGCTCTCCCAAGGATGCTGTTCTAGTTCTCTTCTTCGTTCCTTCCTGGAACTGATTATGTGATCCCTTTTGTTTCTAGTGCTGCACCTGCTAACTCCTCTATGTCTGCTACAGCTTCTTCCTGCTGCAGAGCTGGCTCAGCCCTCTCCTGCTACACTCAATCTCAATTTCTGAACTTGAGTGTTGGTACACCAGAATGATGGAGACACATGAACCAGCCGCATGCATACATGCTACTGTTGCTGTCAACGGTTGCACCTAAGTGAAGGAAGTTAAAAAAGTAGGCCTGCTGCTGTTTAGTCTTCAGGCCAATTGTGAAAAAATATTTAGTTCTCTTCAGTTTATAAGTGCACTCACCAAAAGTACAAGCCTGAAGTTTTAATTTTGCAAAACAAGAAAATGCCTTTGGTATCAGTAAATACTTTTTTTTCCTCCTGATAAAACAGGTAAACCCTGAAGGAGGTGGTAAGTTCAATATTTTTAATTATCACAAAAAAGAAAAATACTATTTTGCAACATCACACCCAGACTGACTTTTGTATCAGGTATTATCTCAATTCCTGTAGTACACCTAGGTCATCAATCATTAAAGGCAGCCTTTTCAAATCATCCTTTTAATCGTAGGTACACTCAGTAAAGACTTCCACTAATGCCATTGTTAACTGCTTTTCTCATGGCTCTTCACATGCAGTGCCAATACAAGCATAACATCTAATCCACCTAGACTCAAGATTTATAACTTTGCCTAGAAAAAGAAAATGAAGGCTTCTATTTTATTCTAAAGACAGTATTTTTCTTTAACATCCTTAAAAATTGCTAGTGCTAGTGCTAGTGCAATTTTTAAGGTAGGTGTATATCCCATATTCAGCCAAAGCAGAAAAAATCCAAACATATCCACAACGTCTTTGTAGCTTCCTGAAGAAAAGCATTTATATGTTCGTGGGCTTCACAGTTTAAGTAAAAGTTTCTTCCAAAAAGCCCACATGCACAAACTAAAATCCAGAAAATGGACCTTGGGGGGCAGTTGCCTTCAAGGAAAGCCACTACTTGCCTGCTTCTTAGGGAAGACAACAAAAAAAAAAACTTTCCGGCAACCTTTAACAGAGATACTTCCTCAAAAATTAACACTTATAAGACTCTGAAATAGGCTGTTTCCAACAGTAATACCCCCTACTTTTGTGCTCTTGCAGAGAAAAAAGTCCAAATGATAAATGAAATTATAAGATAATTAAGTCAATAACTACATTACTTTACCTTTCCCTTCATAACAACACAGTCCTCTTGCCTGTTGTTTGCATGAGTGGGTTCTCCACGAAGCCACTTGGTGTAGGTGACAGGTGTCCCATCGGTCCATTCAAAATACATCTGAACCTTGAGGTCATTCAACCCAATCCACAGCTCATCATCTGTCTCTAAAACATACAATTAACAAGGTTGATAACAGTCCTTTTATATGAGGTGAACTTTTTTCTTCATGGAGCAGAAAATAATTTATTCTCAGGAAGTTTAAAAGGCAGTCACAGGAAATTAAGGCTCTCTGTTCCACAAAGAGGGCAGACTGTTCTCATATACCCATTCCAGTTGTCAGGAAAGGCCACTCACTGTGGTGGTAATACTATAAGACTGTTTAACTTTGTATACAACAGCCAAAATACTCTCTTTGCTGAATTATGTTGCAACACAAGTAGGTTTATTCTTTTTTTTCCAGCTCAAAACTCTTGTAATAAGATATAAATAATCATCTAAATAAAATGCTACCTCCCCTTTTCCTCCTATCTTCAGTACAGTGAAGAAAGAGGTCCCCTCTTTTCTAATACTCAGATACCCAGTGTTGTCTCTTAGAGCTGACAACTAGAGTACTTGAAAGTTCTGCCATTACATGTGTTCCGATATTTTATTTCATTTCAGAGCATAATGAAATGCATGTAGTTGTTGGATTTTTTTTCAGTCTACAGTTAATGGAGTTAACTGCTGGATTTTGGCTGGAAGAAAAGTGCAGGACGATCAAGTATGTTACTTTACAGCAGCTGTTTCTTAGAGGTTTGTTTGTCTGTGCTTAAAATCCTCCACTGTAACACATTGCTACTACAATATTCATACCTAGTTTTGTTATGAATAAACTACTTGATAAGCAGGATTAGAAATTTGGGCATTTATAATCAGCCTGAACTCCACCATCATCAAAGGGTATTCCTCTCTAGACCTGATTTTATTATTTTGTTCAGTGCAATTAGCATTTTTAAATTATTATTTAATGATTTATTTATAGTCTGTAATCCAGCCTATGCTAAAGGCAGCAGGTGTTTCCTTCTGTCCACAGCACTATGACCCAGATCACACTGACCAACCACACGCACAGCCCTTTCCTCAGATCGCAGTCTTTCCAAGCAGAGTATGAACTACTTGGTTGCTAGAACTTACTCATTACGAGTATTTTTCACACATGACAGGGAGACCACTTATGACCTTGCATTTCTACAACCCATCTACAGCACTCAAAGGTTTTTCCTGTTTAGTTTGTTATCATATTTTTTGC
Organism: Tetrax tetrax; assembly: GCA_009806455.1. Classification (NCBI taxonomy): domain Eukaryota; kingdom Metazoa; phylum Chordata; class Aves; order Otidiformes; family Otididae; genus Tetrax; species Tetrax tetrax. The sequence continues at coordinate 384,331 of WHYT01017693.1, forward strand.
CTTCTTCCATGAATCTTCCTCTAGCACCCTCTATCATGACTGACCACAGTCAACCTGACAATAAAATCACCCATGGAAATTAAAAATGGGATTGTGAGACCACCCAAAAAGACATCAGCTGCAGGAGTGGGTCTCTCAATGGAACTGGAACTGTTTCTTTTCTGTTGCTGCTGTCACTAGCAACAGAACTGCCTGTAAAACAGTTAAAAGTCATCGCCCCGAAGGCAATCCTTTCTGATTAACACATTTCAGGTGGAGGTTTTCCTAGATACCCCACAACTTAAAACTCTCCTGTAACATTTCTCCCATCTGCTACGTACAGGAACATGGAGGCTTCCCATTTTGACAATCAAATTGCTGCAAAAATCACCCTCTCAGCCTGTAACTTTAATGGAGTCAACTCTCTCTCCTTTCTCTTTCCTTCCCTTGTCTCTCCCATGTTTATTATACTTAAGTACGATCAGCCCTCATAGCTCATCCATACTGTCCTTACATCTCTTCTCCGACAGGAAGGGCTCAGATTCACATGACATCAGGCTCCATTTTCAAACAGGGACCTTCACCTCTTCTTCCAGACTGCTTTTCTTGTTCAGAAGTCCCCCAACATCACATCTCAGTACCCTCCTTTAAACTCTCTTCTGCTACCAAAACTGAAACCTGTTCCAATTGCACTGCCCATCATGCTGTCATTCCCTCCTTAGCTACAGCCATCCATTCTCTTTAATTTCTTTTTTTATTTAGTTATCTGTTAAAATCTTTCTGTCTGTGTTTATTTAGCACCTAGCACAGCAGAGGCCTCATCCATGGACAGAGCTCCTACTCTGGTGGGCTCACACCAAGGTAATACAAAAAATAAAGAGCATTATTTAAGAAAATTATTATATCAAAGTCATCTAAATAAGCCATGCAAATCAGAAATGGCCAAGAGCAATTTCTGGCTCTGTGGAGCCTCTTCCTATGTAACATTTTCTCCTCTGAAGAAGAAATGCTGTCACAGAGTTTTGAAATCACCTCTAAAGCTGGGTGACTAAATACCAAGATTTTTTTTTTCCCCAGCCACTTGTAAATAAGCTGTTTCCCACTCCCTCAGACGTGCACTGGGGCATGTTTGTGCCATATCACATGCTGGACTTCTCTGTAAACACCCAGACTGCACTCCTTTATTCTTCTTCATGTTCCTCTCTAAAGTTCTTCGTTCCGGGTGATGCCAACGAAAGCACAGCTACTATGACAATACTCATCTTATTGTATCCCTTCTTCTTTTGTTTTATCATGGGACTATGAATTGTTTGGCACAAAGATAGACTTTTGTTCTTTCTGTACAGCACTTATTTCAGCAGAGTTCTGATGCAGATAAGATTTTCTAGGCACTGTAATACATGGTGTTCTCATCTCAGTGGTGAAAAAGGGTAATCTGATACTGTCAGAAACTGCCTTAAAAGGCTTCCTTATTTGTTCCAATTTTACTCCTCTGAAAAGAATGCTTTCAAAATAGTCTGTTGCAGGCAGTGTGACATATGTGAGAAGCCTGGTTTCCTTCAGGACTATTTGCCTTTCAGAAACTTTTGCTTTTACAAAAACAGTGCAGTGCAGTCAGTTCAGGAAAGGTCTTTGGAGAAGGCTTTCAACTATGAAATAATCTACTACCAAAGAGTAAGGTGAAAATACAACTAATTTCCTTTAGAGCCTAACTTCTTTCAAATGTCCTAATGTCTCATCAAGAGGTCCCATCCTTCCTAATAATCTCCCTTGAAAGAGTAAAAGTTTCATCCTGTTCATAGAAGAACAACAAATTACTCTTTTAGGGATGCGAGGATAAGCACAAGTTGCCATGGAGTTGGCTAGGATACAAAACTAAAATATATCACCTATTTTATGATTGCCACTCCAAGACTGCTGTTGCACTGCAGCTCAAAGCAGCTTACTGCATTTTCAGTGAAGGATAACCAACTCACACTTACCTGGCACTAGAAGTACACACAGGATCCGTTACTGCGAAGCAGCATTCATAGGTGTGAACATGCTCCTCACATCAAAGAGCAGTAACTGATCCTACACGCAAAATCAGGTTCATGTAAAGCAATAGCAACCACAAAATTGCCTCAGCATCAGCATGGTGCATATTCCCTAATGAACACACAGCATTTGTAGCCTGAACTGCCTTGCACCAACTTCAGTGTGTGCTCACGCGAGCACCTAAGGACCATATTTAATTTGGGACACATCTGAATCCACACACTCTACTTTTTCAGAAGAAACACAAGCAGCGTGACTTAAAAAATAAGGACATGGCAGTGCTGGTAGTAGAACCCAGATCTTCCCAAACTGTCTTTGACCAACAGACTTTGCTTCCACTTATTTGTCTTTGCAGATCAATAGTAAAATCCTCCCAGCTTCTGAAAAGGTTGGAAATTGTTTTAATCTGTATACAAGGAGGTAGAAGCAAAACTGAAAAAACACGAGTTTGGGGATGATGCAATCACAAAATTGACCACAGCTTTTCTGTGATGGTATAGTTTGTTTGGTTTTCATGCTTTTATTGTGTTTTTTTTATTCCAAAGACTATTTAAATTTAAAATTTAACTCTTTCTGCACCCCATGATCAGGACAATTACTTTTTTTAAATAGTCTCCTGCTTTTATTAATAGGTAAGACATATTCACAACTCCTTATTTTCTTAGTATAAATATATATATATATGTTATTGTAAAAAAATACTCACGGTACCCAAGCTGAGAAATAACAAAGCTGTACTCTTCAACATTATGGATGCTCGCTAGATCCCCATCCTCTTTCCTGCAAGATGTTAAGGCATCTTTCCATATTTTGGCGTCCCTGTGAATTATGTAACAGTGACCAGCATATGACATCCATTGATCAGGACATCTAATAGGCACATTAGTCTCTGAAAAGAAAAATTACCATGAAGAGTTTCAGAATTCTATTCTTAACTAAAGACTAAAAATCACATAAAGAAAGACTCAACAGAAAATTAATAATATATTTTCTTCATGAAGAACAGCAGAGCTGAAAAATATGTACAGGGATAATAACCTGCATGCATGACTAAAAGTTGAAATTTACAGATTTTTCTTTGAGAACACCACAGTTGCAAATAAGTGCTCACATATTGTGAAAAGATAGAATTAAAAATCACCATAAAACACAAGTTTGACTTTTATATGCATACATACATACATACTAAAAGGTAAGGTCTGCAGAGCTATGCTTTATCATTTTTCTACACTCACATCAGCATTTTTCTTCCTCCTCCATGCTGCATAAATATATGTTAAGAACCCTGGCTTAGGAAATATTTATAAGGGTAATTTTTTCCCCAAATCTTAGGCATTTTATGGATCAGTCCTATTTGCTAGACTAGCAAAGAAAAAATAACTGATTCTACAGGATCACAAGAGAACTCAAATAAAAATACTGCATTTAGGAATTTAGAAAAAAACTTTCACTGAGAAAATTATGCTGTCGAAGTAAATGATTTATGCTTAAAATTCACTTTTTAAAATTCAACAGAACAGTACCAGAGTACTGCCAACAACCACATTGCTGTTCAGCAAACAATTCAGCCTTGGGAAAAATGCCATTTGAACATATAATAAACAGAGTATTGCTGTTGTAGAAACAAATTATAATTCATGCAGCACTTTATTTATAATCAGCAGATGGGTTTAGCAAACATCAATATATAGAGTAGAACAAGGACAGCACGTTTGCAGAAATTCTGTTGGCAAGAAAACTTGTGTATGTGAGGGAAGTAGATGCAATGTGTTTGTGCATGAGTGTATGACTGTGGGGTATATTCCATGGAAATACTTAAGTTGGCATCCAAAGTCATGACCAGTCAGGTCCAGGCTGCAAGCGCATATGCTGTTTCAACTGGAATATGCTGATGATTAGTAGGCACTTAGTGTCACAACACAGATTTCTAGCACAGCTATAAACATAGTCTGCTGTTTGCAGACCTGCCTCAAAAAAGTGCTAGCATGTTTTCACCAAGTTTCAGTAAAACTCAACTTTCTCACCCAGGACAAAGGGCTCAATACTTAGTCAGAGGCCTGTCAATCCTGCCACAGGAGAGGAAGAACTGGAATAGAGAGTGAGGGAACTCTGGAAAAAGAAACTGGATGTATGTGGTCGTGTTGGGAGAAGCAAGAGAGAACAGAAATGGCAAATGCTGTTGTAGAGGTTAGTCTGATGCTTCAGACAGCTGGCTAATTTGCCCTATATCAGGTCACAGCTCTAACATATGCATTTTACAGTGCTTTGCTATAATGGTCAGAGTGGCTGGAAGCCATCTTGGGCATAGCAATCAGAAAATGATAGTTTTCGATTCCTGGAGAAGTAAGGAGAGGGGTCACCTTGGACTCCAGGAGGGCAGACTTTGGCCTCTTTAGGAGACTGGTTGACAGAGTCCCTGTCAGGGACAGACAGTCCTGAAGAGCAAAGGAGTCCAGGAAGGCTGGACATTCTTCAAGAAGGAAATCTTAAAGCCGCAGGAGCAGGCCATCCCCATGTGTCAAAAGACGGGAAGAAGACCAGACTGGCCGAACAGAGAGCTTTGGCTGGAAGTCAGGAAAAAAAAAGGGAGTTTGTGGCCTTTGGAAGAAGGGGCGGGAAACTCAGGAAGACTACAAGGATATTGGAAGGTTATGCAGGGAGAAAATTAAAAGGGCCAAACCCCAACTAGAACATAATCTCACTGCTGCCATAAAAGACAATTTAAATGTTTTTATAAATACATTATCATGAAAAGGAGAGGTAAGGAGCAACTCCATCCTTTCTTTGAGGTAGGGTGAAACACAGTGAAAAAGGATGAGGAAAAGGCTAAATGAAGCCCTGGTAATCCAAGGGGAAAGGTTAGTGACCTGCTACGTCACTTAGATACACATGTCTATGGGGTTGGATGGGATCCATCCAAGGGTACTGAGGGAGCTGGCGGAAGTGCCCACCAAGCCACTTTCCATCATTTACCAGCAGTCCTGGCTAACCAGGGAGGTCCCAGTTGATGAAGTTAGCAAATGTGATGCCCATCTACATGAGGATCCAGGGAGCTCCAGGACTCATCATCAAGGTCTGACCTCAGTGCTGGGGAATGTTATGGAGCAGATCACATTGAGTGTCATCAGACAGCATGTACAGGACAACCAGGTAAGCAGGCCCAGTCAGCACAGTAGTCTCCCACAGCATTCTCCTGGAGAAACTGGCTGCTCATGGCTTGGATGGCCGTACTCTTCACTGGGTAAAATACTGGCTTGATGGCCATGCCCAAAGAGTTATGGTGAACGGAGTTAAATTCAATTGGCAGCCGGTCACAAGTGGTGTTGTCCAGTTGGCTCAGTATTGGGGACAATTCTGTTTAACATTTTTATTAATGATCTGCATGAGGGGATTGAGTGCACCATCAGTAAGTTTGCAAACAACACTAAATTGGGCAAGAGTGTTGATCTGCTTGAAGGGAGGGAAGGGTCTACAGAGGGATCTGAATTGATGGGGCAAGGCCAATTGTACAAGGCTGAACAAGGCTAAGTGCCGGGTCTTGCACTTGGGTCACAACAACCCCATGGAACACTATAGGCTTGGGGAAGAGTGGCTGGAAAGTTGCCTGGTGGAAAAGTACCTGGGGGTATTGGTCAACAGCCGGCTGAATATGAGCCGGCAGTGTGCCCAGGTGGCCAAGAGGGCCAATAGCATCCTGGCTTGTATCAGAAATACTGTGGCCAGCAGGAGTAGGGAAGTGATTGTCCCCCTATACTTGGCGCTGATGAGGCTGCACCTCGAATACACTGAGTAGAACAGACATCAGCAGTTCCGACATGGCTGTCAACACAGTCGTAAAGGTACTTATTGCCCAGTGAGTCTGTGTGAGTCCTTTTTTCAGATCAAAGGAGATTGTGAGACTATTACTGTAAACACTAAAGCAGCTATGGCAGAGTGGGAGGCTCTTTTGCTTGTAAATCCAGCGAACACCAGGGAATTTGTTGCAGGCCACAAAATAAGAAAAGCAGTTGACAGTCTAGTTTCTTTGGTGCAAGTCTTATTGAATGACATAGCTGGGGATTTTTCAGTAAGAGAAAGTCTTAATTTCTTCACGTCCACTACTCAGCAAAAATTAACTCTGTGCTTCCCTATTCTCCTTTTAAAGAAAATACATGACAACACAAAGCCATACAATCTATTTTTCGTCCTAATGGAAACAAGTACTACTCCCTGAACTTCATTTAGCTTAAGCAAAAGAAGCAAGGCAAATTAAAACAAATAAGCTATAGCAAAGGAAATCACATTTATGTGCAAAAAATGTTATCCCAAATGCCAAGCTGATTACTGTGGAATAGCTCAAGATGCAGAAATGAAGTTTCTAAGTGCAGAACAGTTCTCCTCAAATAGAGAGCAAATACTTTTGCAAACTATAGGCTTGGCTTCCTGAAGTCTGAAGACCTCACAGTGATTGACTCATGGTGGAACTGGGTCTAAAAGGGTTGAAAGCACTAGGTGAAGTTTGTCTCGTGATTCAGGCATTCAAATTTCTCTCTCACACCCATTCTCTGTGGTCTGATAAGGGAGAGCTTGCACAGCAGTCACAACAGTGACACTAAGAACATTTATTTCCTCTAATCGAATGTTTTATGAAACATTTGGAAACTTAACACTTTAAGATCCCTACACCTTGTTGGATTGGGATTAAATCTATTTTGGCAATCACCTGGTGAAGGCAGACAGACAGTCAGCCTTTCCTCAGAAAATTAAGTTTAAAAATAAGCAAGTTTTGCAGATGAAATTATCATTAAACCACTTTGCTGTGTTATAGGGCGAATGCTTTGAAGCACTAAGATTCTGCATCACTTAATTCATACAATGATGTGGCCCCCTGCTGGAAAAAGCACTTCTGCTAAAAAAAATCTTAATCTGCAACATAAATAAATATTCTGTAAACATTTTCTCTACTTTGTTTTGGGTACAAGCATGATTACATTCTGTTGTAAAGTGTTCTTCCATCTCACAGTCCTCACATGCTGCCTTGTTAGCCTCAATTGTAACTTCTAAGGTTAAAATTTCAAAGGATCGACCCCGTGTTTAATGTTAAGTGCACAACTAAGTGCATGTATGAATTCGCAAGTTATTTCCTGATTCAGGAGCCCTAGTCAGGAAAATATCATCTGCCATAAGTTTTCCTTTATATCATTAAAAGCTGAGGGCACTTAACACCTTGCATGATCACATGCTTATTCCTTTTATGCCTTCCTCCCATGGGACATTTTGGAAAATATTTTATGAAGTGAAAGTCTGCCAAACTGTGGTTAATCTGTCACCACGTTTACTCAGCAATTACTGTATAATTGAAAACTTTTGTCTCATTTCTGTTCTTCCTCTAAATTACTGGTAAACTGAGGCAGGAGGAGAATCAAAAGCCTAATGCATAACAAAGAAATGACCCTCAAACTGAAATTTAAATCTAAATAAGATAGTGGCCAGTACTGAATTGATAGAACATTTATAGGCATCAGTGTTTAAGAACTAATGTATAAAACCTGAAAAGCTGAGCAGCAGCCAGATGAACAATCTAAGACAACCTATATAAATTAAACTATCTGGTTATCAGCTGTATACAAATACTAATTTAGGAAAGAAGTAAAATATGCACTAAAGTCCTTCTCGACTAAGGCAACAAATATGCTTTATTTTAATACTGAAGTATTAATTTAATTAAGCATTAAATATTTATTTAAATATTCAATTTATGAGACACTAGCTCATTTTTGTGTGTTTTTTTTCTCTCTTAGCAAAATTAGGCAGAAGTCTCTGTCCTAAGTCATTTTGACTGGACTGGTTATATATTGGCAAAAGCAGTAAAATATTTAAAGCATGTTTTTTAAGCCAGATGTCAAACACTGAGTTTCCAAAACACCTGGCTTGTCAATAATGCATATTAATAAATGGACTGGAAATCCAGTAATGGTTTAGCTTTCTGCTTCTAAAACCTATACAAACCAATGTCAGTGGATTTAGGAGATACTTGTATGTCCTGGAAAAGAGAAAGAAACTTGGAAAGAACAGAAAGAAGGAGTGATGAAACAAAGCAAGTTTTTATAGTACACAGAGAGAAATGGAAACAGGTCTAAATAAAGCTACAAAAACTTATCCCTGTTTTGTCTTTCCTATACACATTACACAAGTGCCAGAATTACATTTCTTCTGAAAAAGTGTCTGTATATATAATTTAAATAATTCCATAAATCAGTTAAATAGTTTATATATGTACAAATATATCATTTTATATCTCTATACATAAACATGTATCTATTTACAAAATATACAGATAAATAAAAAATATTTCGCTCTCTCAAAAGAATTTTAAAGAATTCCTGTAGTCCACTACCAACTTGCACTGGCAAACTTACTCTATTGCATAAGTAGTCAAAATGACAGCAAGAAGAAATAGATTAGTTTCACTGAGTATATAGGGCTTTAAATAATTATGTATTTTTAAATTTTTTTTTAACTCTTTTTATTTTTATTTTAGGAACAAAATCTGACAGTTCTGCTTGTTTTGGAAAAGAGAACTCCACCATTTCTGCAATTTAGAACTCAAAGCTACTGAAGAAAGATTACCGTAGAGGAAGTAGGGAGGCCAAAACAAAAAGGAAGTTCACACTGTGCACTTTTACAGGGAATCTTGGTCAAGCCACAGTCTGCAGAGACCTTTGCTTGGTTTTACCATGTGCAATAGCAAATACCTATTGGAATTACAGATAAAAAACACTGGTCATTAATAATTTGTTGAGAGTTTATTACCAAACCCACCTGTAGGAATAACAAAGGATTCTAAAGTAGTGTTTCCTCGTTTACAAATATAGCCAAGTTTCTGATTGCAGTCCCGATTCTCCCACTTGGCACCTTTGCCGGGATTTAATGCTGCACAGATTTTTCCAGGTTCTGGAGAAGGATGTCCTAAAAAAAAAAAAAAAAAAAAAAAGCAAACAAAACAAAACCTCAACAACCAAGTCTAAGCACATCACGGTTACTGTCTCAAGTACTCTCACATTCTAATTTGTTCCATGCTCTAATTATAAGATACATTAATACATAGACAATTGTGATTCTCGAAAGTCCTTTAGACTGAATGGGCAGTTCATTCCTGTAAGAGATATTTTTTCACAGCAACCACAAGTTGAGATATTTATCCAGTTCACAATTTAACAGATTCAAAGTCTTGATGGAAGGTATTACAGTGCATCTATTTTGTCTGGGTTTTTTTGCTTTATAAATGCAGAATTTCTAAACTCCATAGCAGAAGCTTTAGGTGAAAAAAAATGTTCAGTAAGCTAGCCAAATTATGTACTTAGTCTAACAGTAAAGACAGAAAAATAACAAGTAATTATTTTGCTAACATGAACTTCTTGTCCACTTATCTAAAGAATACGACAATAGCAGGATATTTGAATATTTTCAGTTGAAGATTAGCATTAGCACCAGCAGGAACATCTAGAAGAAAAGTAGAACCTGTAGAACAGAACAAATTTCTGCAATAAACGAGATGAACTTTTCAAGATCTGGTCTAATGTGATTAAACTTAACGTGGATTTTCTTTCATTTCTGAACACATGCCACTATACTACTACTATAACAAGCAAGTGTGTGTCAGTAGTGCTCAGCAATAAACAGAGCAAAACACTATTTTTTAGCGTGCCGGGTTGTTCACTGAAAATTTTCCTAAATCATCATGATTTCATTACCTTAGACTACAGTTAGTCTTATATTTGCAGTCATGTTATATCTTCTTCCCATGGGAGAAAAAGATACGCTTACTTCAAAAATACAAATTTAAATTGTTTTAACGTAGAAAAAAGTTCAGTTGGCAGTTAGCTCTCCCAAATGTCTAAGCAGCATTATTTTAGTTTAAATGTTCATAACTTAGTTCCCCTGTTTTTCTGTTATTTATTTAGGGTCAGTGAAATAGAAGAAAATGAAGCTTCCACAAATTATTTTAAAAGATATTAGTGGAAGAACAGCCAACTCTTGAACATCCGGGGTAATGGAGATGAAATAGAGGTAGGCTGACCAAAGTTAAGTCATGAAGGAGACAGTACGAATATGAAATAGATTATATGGACCTAAGAGTACTACCTTTGAATGAAATTAAGAAACATAAGGAGTTAAAGATAAATGGAGAACATTTTGGTTACACCAAGCCCCATCTAATTCTTTAGAGGACAAATGAGAGCTCTCTGCTGTTTTAACAACCATGAAGAGCTCCCCTTGCCACTTTGGCTCCACCTCACAAGCAGTTTTCCCCGACTCTTCATTACATGCAGATTCTCATCAGTGCACTTGGATGACAGACCTATAAATACCTTCGCGGTAACTTGCAGTTCAGCCCATCTGTTTGCCTTGTGTGTGCACTCCATTGGAGAACTATTTATAAAATAGTTCAATTCACTCTGCAAAGCTTATCTACTCAAGAAGTTTGTCCACATAAAATGTGGTTTTGGCCTTATCTACACAAGGAATCCACTGGATGATACGATGAAATGTGCATTTACAGTTACTGCAAATTAAATACATGTGACATGCTCAATGAAGATAGAGTATTTACACTGCATAATTTCAGACATCTACTTTAAATCAGTCTTCAAAGGCTTCTTGAGTAACCTGTGCAAGGAAGCAAGAGTCCTGCAAAAATACACCTTTTTTCAATAACGGCACCAGGGCTCAACATTGCAAGTACAGGTGTGAAGTAACTGGGTTTGCTTTAAAGTAGACTAGCCTAACATGTTCAGTCTAATATGTGTTCCTGTCATGAGTAGGTTAATCCCTAATGAAAATGAAAATCCAACATTTAAGCAAATAGCCAAAACAAATTGTAAAGGAAAGGAATTTTACTAAAAAAAAAAACCAAACATACACCAACCAGTGTAATCTCACAAATGAAGACACCTATAGAATCATATAGAAAAGAAGTAAATTAAGAAGATATACAAATGAAGTGTAAATAGATAATTTTTAAAACTTTCCTCTAGATTTTGAGGCTACCATTTCCATTGTGAATAATACATTAAGGCCAACATGTAGCCCTAGCATAAGGGCCATTATTCACAGAGTTTATAGACACAGTCAGAATCTTTCATCATCAAAACAAGCTCAATAATTGCAAGAGAATACAGTACTGGAAAAGAAATATGTTACATGATGATCAAGTTTTTGCCTTTTAAACTGAACAGCACCATATTTAACCTTACCTGGAACCCAATTTAAGTATCGAAAAGGAGCACCACCAACCCATTGCCATCCGCTGTTGAAATTCAAACTGTTAAGACCAAACCAGAGAGCAGAACTCAGCCTGCCAGTCAAACCTAGGTGACAGAGACAAAGAGAGATACTAAAAGTGCACAGCTACAGCAAACACTTTGTCAAAACTCGAGAGCTGAATTCTAGCTAAACCGTCTGCTTCTCTTTTTTCCCGGCACACGTTTTGACAACCTTAAAGGTTTTAGTTAAGGTGGCTACGCTAAACCTGGAAAGCATGTCATCTTACATGGGTCGCTTCAGTTTTAGAGTTTTCACATTTTTATTTTCTATTACAATAGAAAAGATACTTCTACACGCTTTTTGTAAACTGATTATCAGAAATAGGAAACAAATAATTTTTTTTTCCAGATTTATAAAATATGACATTGACAAAGTTGCACAGAAGGTCACAAAACCAAAAATCAGTTTTCTAAAATGAAACATGTTTCCTATTGTGTATTTTCTCTTCCAATAAAATTAACAAATAGGACCTTCAAACTTACAAAACACAGTAAAGTAAAAAAATGTTTGCATTTTATCAAATGACATTAAAATACAAACATTCCAAATACCACCTTTTTAATAGCACATCTTGTACATTTTTCAAACTCATCTGATTTCACTTCTTTAGCCAATGATAAGCCAAGCTTCTAAAAACAGTTCCAAATTAATCCTCCAGTTTTGAAAAGCATCTAGAAATATTGTACTTGTATGGTTCTGCTAAATTCTCTAGTATTATTTACAGTCATTATTAATCAATTGTCTATCTCTGCCCTTCATAAAAGACTTGGAAGCCCAGTTGGATGACTGCTGAATTTTTGAATTAAATGTATCTCTGCATAGCTCAGAGAAAATCATTGTGCAATATATATTATTTATTTCTACTGGTACCAATGGCATCATGCCAGTATGCAATTTTGCTCTATATATTTTAGTTGTCTTTGACAACTAAATTATGGGTAGCACTTGAAGTATAGTGAGGTTAAAAGGAGGGGTAGTTAAGCACTGGAAAGGACTGGAGTGTCATACCAGAGCCTGATTTGGCACCGACAAATCAATGTGATCCAGTACTTCTATACAAACAAGTTGTTATTAAGACAATCAAAAACTGAGCATGACAGGAAATCCTGGTTCTGCCAGGAGAACTGTAGAATGAAAAACTGATTTCATGTATGTTTGGCAGCAATATCTACTAGTTTGCAATTAAAACACACCTACTAATAACTCACTCCTATATGTCAGTGCCAGACTGCTCCTTGGAGCATTAATTTCAACGATAGTTTAATCATGCTCAGTAAAAAGAGAGACCCATGTTTTGACCAAATCCTTACATTGAAAACAAAAGTTCAGACTGAAAGACTATTCATAGCATTAAAAATCCATTTATCATTCCTCTAAATTGGAGAAATATGGATTTGATCAATGGACTATTAGATGGATAAGGAATTGGCTGGATGGCTGCATCCAAAGAGTTACAGTCAATGGCTCAATGTCTAAATACAAACCAGTAACAAGTGGTGTTCCTCTAGGGTCTGTATTGGGACCCATAGTATTAAATGTTTTCATCAATGATGTAGACAGGGGGATGGAGTGCACCCTCAGCAAGCTTGCAGAAGACACCAAGCTGTGTGGTGCAATCCGCATGCTGGGGGGAAGGGATGCCATCCAGAGCGGTCCTTGATAGGTCTGAGGAGTGGGCCTATGTGAACCTCATGAAGTCCAACAAGACCAAGTGCAAGCTCCTGCACCTGGGTCCAGCCAATCCCCAATATCAATACGGACTGGGGGATGAACGGATTGGGAGCAGCCCTCTGTAAGACTTGAGGATACTGGTGGATGAAAAATGGGGTATGAGCAATAAGCAATGTGTGCCTGCAGCCCAGAAAGCCAATCGTATTCTGGGCTGCATAAAAAGAAGCATGGCCAACAGGTCAATCTCATGGGACTCCACCCAGAGTACTGCGTCCAGTCCTCAGGTCTCCAGTACAAGGAAGACATGGACCTGTAAGAGCAGGTCCAGATAAGAGCCGTGCTGAAACAACCCTCCTGTGAAAAATGGCTGGAAGTGTTAGGGTTGTTCAGTCTGGAGAAGAGAAGCCTCTGGGGACAGCTTATCACAGTCCTTCAGTGTATAAAAGGGGCTTACAAGGACAAGGGGCTATGGTTTTAAAATGAAAGGGGGTAGATTTAGATCAGACATAATGAAGAAATTTTTTACGATGAAGATGGTGAAACACTGGAACAAGTTGCCCAGAGAAGTTGTGGATCCCCATCATTAGAAGTGTTCAAGGTCAGGTTAGATGGGGCTTTCGGCAACCTGATTTAGTGCAAGATGGCTGTGCCCATAGCAGGGGGAGTGGATTGGATGATCTTTAAATGTCTCTTGCAAACCAAAGCTCTGCTTCTCTAATTCTATTAACTTACATAGTACAATATACGGCATAGAAAAGTTTACCTTCCAACTGATGTAACATACTCAAAATATTTTCTAATCTCTTTAATAGATTAATTAGTGGACTACTTCATGTATGTACACAGCCTAAGAAGGTAATAAAAAGAAGATTGTCTCATTGTAGAATACAAATATATTCAAGCACAAATTCAGGACTGATTTTTGTCAGAGAAGTTTGGAAATTACTTTAAAAAAAAAAAAAAAACACTGAAGGAGAGTGAAAATAAAACAAGCTATCTCTAAGCCCTTTTGTTTATTAGTTCTTTTTCTTCCTTTTCATATTTTAGCATATTCTGATGATACGACAGCTTTAAAGACATAGGCTGAAAACACTAACTAGTACACACAACAAGTAGAGCACAAAGAGGATGTAATCTTGGTATCTGCACCTTTGGTTTACAAACTATTTTGCATTTTCCTGCATTCAAATGTTCATTTTTTATTGTTTGCATTACTTAATTGCTGTATTTTTTATGTTACTGTAAGTGTCTGGCAATATTAAATTGGGATTATAACATCATTATCTGTACGAGTTTTCCAGCTGAATCATTCAAGATAGCAATTTAAATCTACTAATTACCAGAATTGAACAGATATCCATTTTCAAGATAGAACATGCTATATAAGTGTCGCTGCTACTTTTAAAAAACCTAATGGATAATATTACCTTACCTGTCAGGTATGTTTGTTCATGCAACTCTGTGATGCTTAATAACTCTGCTTTCTGTTGTTGACAGCTTTTTCTTGCCTGGTGCCATTTCAGAGCTGCCTCAGAGTTTATCTGGTACTGGACGTTTGTTAAAGGATCGGTATTCCACAACGAATCAACACTATTAACTGCACGGAGAAAAAGAAATGCTGTAACTGATCATGAAGAGGGAGCCAGAAAAAAAATACAGAATAAATCGGGGTTGTGGTCAGTTCATCACACATCACTTTATGCCACTCCTTCCTCCTCAGGGGAAGAACTCACATTCCTCCCCTGCTCCATCGTGGGGTCCCTCCCACAGCCTACAGTCCTTGATTAACTGCTCCTGCGTGGGGTCCTTTTCCACGGGTTGCAGTCCTTCAGAAACAGGCTGCCCCAGCATGGGCCTTCCATGGGCCACAGCCTCTTTTTGGCATCTGCCTGCCCTGGTGTGGGGTCCTCCACGGGCTGCAGGTGGATCTCTGCTCCTCCATGGGCCTCCATGGGCTGCAGGGGGGACAACCTGGCTGCACCATAGGCTGCAGGGGAATCTCTGCCAAGGAGCTGCATTATTCCTCCCGATCCTTCTTCACTGACCCTGACATCTGCAGCCATTCGTCTCACAAGGAATTCTTCACAATCAGGCTCAGGCAAACACCTCTCATATTCTCTTCACATCTCCTCTCTTCACTTCTTGGCCAGGCCGGTCAGGTCAAGTTGGGCCCAGACAGACACCTGGCACCAGGCCAGAGAGTGAGGGCCACAAGGCCCACAAGTCTTGTGCCTCCCCCTCTCTGCCCCTGCTTCTGCTTCTTCACTTCTTCCTCTCTTTTTTTTTTTTTTATTTTTCCCCTTCTTAAATATATTATCATAGAGCCATTATCACTGAACATTCTGTCACCAATTGGCTCGGCCTTGGCCAGCAGCAGGTCCGCCCTAGGCCCGGCCAAGTCCACTGCCACTGTAGCCCCGCCACTACACAAAACCAGCACAAACTGGAAGGGGGGAGGGTAGGTTTAGATTAGACAAAAGCAAGAAATTCTTTACTGTGAGGGTGGTGAGGCACTGGAACAGGTTGCCCAGAGAAGCTGTGGATGTCCCATCCCTGGAAGTGTTCAAGGCCAGGTTGGATGGGGCTTTGAGAGACCTGGTCTAGTGGAAGGTGTCCCTGCTCATGGCAGGGGTGTTGGACTAGATGACCTTTGAGATCCTTTCCAACCCAAACCATTCTATGATTCTATGACATACCACCACACTTTCTTCTCTGCCACATGGCTTGACTGTGATTGCCTTGAATACCTGAACTTGGCACATTTAGGCCATACCAAACCAGTGAAAAAGTCATCCAGCAGGGCCCAATGTTAGAAGTGGCCCCAGAAGGAACCACACTCCTTACACTGCTGCAGCCTCTCCTGGATCATCTCAGTTGAATCCTCAGAGCAAGCAACAGGAAAGTGTGATCTTGCTCTGCGAAAAATCGAACCTAAAAGAGGCCTCAACATTGAGCTAAATAAAGATTAAAGTTGCACAACAAAACCCGAATATAGCAGAGGTCAGTATATGTCTGCTGACAATGGGAAAACGACTGAAATTCCTGCAGCCTGTATCAGAGTTTCTCAATTTGCAATCTGTGAAAAATTTGAGAGAAAGAGATCTTTTCCTTTTCCGAATTCAGAGAGCTCAGAAAACTTAAGTGTGCAAATAAGAGGAAAACAGTACAATAAACAAAACTCAAGACAAAGGATGAAACACGTTAAATGTCAGCAGGTCAGTAAGCACTTCCACTCTTTCCTGTATTAAATCTAATAGTCTTTATGATAATATGAAATTATTCTTTAGAAATTATCCTTATTAAAAAAATAAAATATACCCTACTGTAATAAAGACATTTGACTAAAAATGGGAACTTTCATCCCATTATCATTATACACAAACCAACTTCTGTCCAAAATAGTGTATTACTATCAGAAGGCAAAATTTCTTAGCCAAACTATGTTCTACAAGACCATAAATTCCTGCACACAAGTACAAGCCTGGGATAAAACATTGATTGCAGAAACAGTAAAATCTATAATTCTGTAGAGAAAATTGGCTCCGATTTGATAGAAATAGGTTTATAAATCTTGTACAAGTATTACAGAGGAAGAAGTAAACAAGTCACAGGCATGCATTCAACCTTCCTCCTTCCTCCTCCAGTCTCATAATGTATAGCTGACTTGCATTATGGTACTCTCGTGTAGAACTTTGGTCTTTCATAAAAATAAAGTTCATTTCTGAACCTTGGAAAATATTTGAGTTCTATGAGGTCAAATGTCTTCACAGAGCAGGATTTTGGAAAATGTATACGCTATTGTTTAAAGCTTAGTATTCCCAGAGAAAACAGAAGATTAATCACTTTTCTGGAATGATATATTCTAGCATCTAAACTAAATTAATGTCAAACCACATATGTTCTTAGTACATAACTGGAAAAATAATTTAAAAGCTGAACTTTATCCCTACATAGAATTCAGTATGCATTTTTTGTATACACCGAAATTAGTGAGAAATAGCTACTTCCACTATGATTACTATCCAAATCTCAGAAATACAATATAGTAAGTCTGTCTTTGAAAGTTCTCAGTCTTTAAAGCAAAGCAAAGCAGACTAAAAATGCATTGAATTTCAGGTATAGCCCTTGACAGACAAATTAAAACTTAGAGGAAGGGCATAAAGTCCTGACCAATGTACATATTCATGACATTTATAATTTTTAAAATGTCAACGTGATTATCATATCAAAATACAGTATTTCTCCTGATGTAGGAAATTGAAGAATTTAGAGATATTTTAATTTCAAAATTGCAAGCTGAAATCTGACCTTTGACCAGCAGTAACAATTTGTTGTTACTGTTGTTGTTTGTTTAGCTATCCATCAAAGCAAGCTGGTGTCTCAATTCAATATCCTTGGAAACTGCATGAATAGAATTATGACAAACAAAAACTGAATATAAATCTTGTTAAACAGTCTACAAAATAACTGCCATCACTTCCTCTTTGAGTATATAGTAGGGAAGGAATCTCATATTAAAGACATTACAGTTTATGTGAATTTATAATATAGTATATATAGATATAATGCTGTCAATAGCAAAAAGGTTCGAATTATACTAAACTTCCTGCTTATTTTCACTTAGATATCTTTTCCTAAAGTGTTCCTCTCTTTCTTTTTCCTAGATAAATCTGTGAGGTCCAAAGTCAGGTTATGAGTTCCAGATAAATCAGAACAACACAATTAAATCCATATACCTTAGTTGACCAATTCACCACGCATTTTGAACCAGACATAAAACCACAAAGAAAAATCCTCCAAAACATCTTGAAACATCAACATGGAGAAAAAAAGTTTGTCATAAAAAATAAATTCAGTAATTTTGAATGAATACGAGGATGTAGCTTTGCCCAATAATTAACATACCAGGCTAAGACTATTTAAATATTTCCTCACTCTCTGCACTTTTTGTTTCCTTTCTAGTCAGCTGCAAGTTTTGTGCATCACTTAAAAGGCTTTCTAAATTCTTCAAAGAAATTCTAGCTCCTTCATCTACCAAGAAAGGGGCCTCAATGGACTTGCCCACTGGAACACAGCTATAGCCGCACCTCATGACTCACTCTCTTGATAGTCTTACACTGTGCAACCTATTTTCTTCCCCAACACCTACTTTTATGTTGCAGTACAACACACAGTTCAAAAAGACACAGTGCAATCTGTAAAGAACCAGTATCTCCTAGGCTACTAAAAACTGTTTGTAGCAACTCGTTTTCTTCCCGTAGGATTTAAGTTTCTACTGTCACCATATCAGCGTCTCTTTTAAAAGCACCAAGTAAAGGGTAATACTCACAATTATGTTACCTCCACTTGTCAAATTTCTACATCTCTATTGAGTAAGACAACTGTTATAAGTACAGTCTTGT
Source organism: Tetrax tetrax (assembly GCA_009806455.1). NCBI lineage: Eukaryota > Metazoa > Chordata > Aves > Otidiformes > Otididae > Tetrax > Tetrax tetrax. The sequence goes on from WHYT01017693.1 coordinate 402,726, forward strand.
GACCTCTTCATTTTGGAGAACATTTGAGCTGGTTTTGCTCACAATGAAAAAAAGTGGCTGTATGTCCATCCAGGCCCCAGTATGAACAGCTGCAATAGCTTGCAGTCCATATTTTCATATGGGCACCTTTGCTCACCCAGATAGTTTAAGAAACAACAAACACTTTAAATAAACTTTGACATATAAAGACTTAAACATTCTATGTTTAAAGGTGCTGTTGAAGTTTATTAACTTATCACTCTTCCATGCAGTGCATTCCTTTTTCATAGGGCTGGCTAAAACTTCTGTTACCACAGCCTGTCTCTCATTAAAATATACGACCCAAACTTGAATATTTTATAGCCAGAATCAGGAAGGAAACATGCAGGCAATCAGCACAAAGCAGCTTTTTCCAAAAACAATCACAGCCATCCGAATGGATTTCCTTTAATTATGGCAAAGAATTAAACAAGATTTTAATGATGCCTCCTATTTGCTATCCTTAAAGAACGCTAGACAGGTAGCATTCTTAAGTTGATCTTGCATGTGCTGTATTAATGAGACTGATATTCCCAACATGATTTTAATATCTTGAAAATAATACTGGCATAGAAAAAAAAAAAAAAAAACCAAAAACAACTATGCAAGTTTTATTTGTCTGAGATAATGAAAGCAACATTCAGGAAATCAGGCAAGGACACTGATACTTCATCATTAAACTAGTTAAGATAAACCCAAACTGTTTTCTTAACATCAAAGGAAAGACAATGACTGTGGTCAGCTGGAGTGTTACAGCAAACCATCATAATAAAGATGACAGAGGGAAAAGTGCTACCTCTCTCAGCATGACAGAAGAAACAATAGCTTGCAGACAAAATGCTTAATCCATATTTTACAGAAGTTCAGAGAAACTTTGTTCAAATTGAAATACATACAGGCATATTACTCCAATCTACTCAAACTAATATCAATGTTTCTAAATAAAGTTCTGTTTTATTCATAATACTACAGTTGAAACTCTAACCGTACTCAAACCAGTAAATTTAGAATATAAATACTCCTAATTTATTTTAAATACAAAGCTACAATGTAGCACACAGATTTGGGAAATTACTGGGATTTAGTAAAAAGTTCCTGTAAGCTCCTTCATCTTCATTCTACAAAGTAGTCTTAATTTTCAATTAAGCTATATTCTAGCTTCCAATTCTGCTGCACAAATTCCTACACTACCTTTTGCATATACTAATGTAACATCTTTACATCAAATTAACTTTCTATTTAAGTAAATGGTGTAATTACAGATTCCAGCATACGATTAGCACACGTTCACCTGGATGTAGTTTGGGGTTTTTTTTATGCAGAGCCCCATATTTGCATATTTAAGTAGTTCCTAAAAGGACAGCATGTTGAAGGGAGGCAGAAAAATGCAGCATTTCAAACTGTATGTAGTACAGTAAAGCACATGATAAGCACACCAATATTTCCAGGCAGCTGAATAACAGCCCAGCAGAACCATGAACGTACAAAACTTACATTTCAATGGGCAAAATCCATATATCTTGTCAACATCAAAGTCTGAAGTGGTTCCACACCAGAACCAGCCATCTGATCTGCCAGCATCTGTGCAGTCAGCATACCATTTACCACCAAATTTAAAAGGGAATACACAAGGTGCTCCATTGGCATTTCCTCTCACTGTGTACGTATCTAAGGAGACACAAGAATTTAAAAAATGTATAAGCAGTGATAAGCATGGGATATATATCAGTTTAGCTTTATGATCATATTATAGCATATTACAGCAAACAGAGCTTGCTAGTTTAGTATACAAACTGTGTTAGAAATGAGACTTTGATAATTTTACTCTCTAGGTCTAAGATGATACCCATGTCCACAATGAAACAAATTTTTATTGCTTAAGGAGATCACTGACCACAACTGACTGAGCCAAGACAAGTACATTCCCACGTTAAAATTTACATGCATAAAATTCACACAATTAAGCAATTTTATTTTTAAGCACAAACAATTGCTGATTCTTCTGTCAAAAACTCAATTACTGACCATTTTAGAAAGGGGAGAGCACATACAAATAAACTTGAAAGATGTACACCACAAAGTGTCTCCAATATACTATGCCAAAATAAAATTTCCATTGGCATCTAAAGATAATTTTTGTTTCATCAGAATTTTGATGAAACTTATCAAAGTAACTAAAGCCATTTTCCATGTCTGCACATATAATGTACATGCATTGATGGGAGGACATACAGAAGAGGAACACCACTTGACAGAGACCGCTAGAGAGGTGACATACCAAGGTCACTGTCTCACAGAGCTGCTGGAAAACAAAGTAGGAAGGACTGGCAGGCCATCACTCCATCTCTCCCCCTCTCCTTTCACATTATTTGCTTTGTTAGGGTTCTTTTACTCTGGCTTTAGACCAAGGCCTAGTACTGTAATCAGCCAATGTGTAAACCACTGAAAATGCATCCATACCTCCCTCTGTAACCATTTCTGTTTATCAAAGAACAGTAAATGGGAAGCCAAACATATTCCCAGATATGTATCATGTATATATATATGTAAGTATGTATGTATCATGCATAACTTTTTCAAATTTAACTATTTAAAATATCTTATTTCTTTGTTCAATGCTTCAGTGCTGACTCTGAGACTCACTTCAAACACCTAGGAAGGCACCTTCAGTATACTGGAGCTGAAGATATCAAAAGTTAAATAAATCCTTACAGCATAATTAACATTTGCTACCCAAGGAGAAAAAAAACCCAACATAATCAACAGACTACACACTTACACTACATCCTTCTGTACACATGTAAATAGTAAAAGCTATCATTAACTGTTGTGTAATAGTTATACACATTCTAAATAATCATAGACTTATTTTCCCCTCTCCGAATGAACCATTATCACACACGACTAATTAGCTATCAGAACTTTGACAACTTTGACAAAAAAGCAAAATGAACCCCTCAAAAACAATAAAACACCACTCAAGTATTGCTGATTTCACCAGAAGTCACACTCACTGATCGTTAATAAGATGAAGGAAATCTTCTACACTTCTAAATATTTTAATTAGATACACACAGAAATGAGTTTGAAATACAGAAATGAATTTACAGAACTTTACCTTCATAGCCTCGAGAACACAGATCGTCTGTGGTTCCGTAGACTTTCCACCTACTCCATAAACCAGATCCCTTGTACAGCATAATATTCCTTTCCTGTCTGTTTCCATAGTTGAAAAACAGATCTTCCCCTTGGATTGCAAAGAGAGTCTCATTTCTGCATTCCCATCGCTGAAGTTCACTAGCCTTGTCACAAGGATACAGAGTGATCGGAACCCAGTCTTTCTTCGAAGGCACTCCCAAGCACAATTTGAATGCTACGCTCATAAGCTGGTGATCTGAGACCCACCTGAATTTTTGTGACTCATTTTCTTGAACGCAAGGAGCGGTAGTCACTGAATTAGAACTTTGAGCCAGTACACAGCGCTTGTGATCTTCATTATATATTAAGAAGATGCTAGTATCTGTAAGACAAAAAACACTGGAATCATTTGGTTGGAAGTAATCTTACCTACTATCTAAATGGAATACAAAACTGGACACTACTCTTGGCGCTAAAATCTCATCATCTGTTCAGCAAAAGAAGGTACAGCACTCCTCTGGACTACACCTCTTAAAGTGACTGTAAAATGTAACTAGTTCAGATGTGAGGACATTTCAACTATGTTGCATCAGTGAAAGCATCTACACTCAAAAGTGCAAGGCAGCAGAGATGCAGATCTAGGGTCTCCTGTAGCTTTCAAGGATAGGTTAAATTGAAGAGAAAAAGCACACTCATGGTATTATTCCAAGTTGCACTCATGGGAGTTACTGAAACAAGGAAGCACGCACACCGTACACTGCAGATCCTGACACTGAGCACTCCAACAGCACTGGCTCCTTGATCCTGGCTCCCAGGCGTGAGGAGATGACAACAGCCACTAAGTTCTTCAGGCTCCATTTCCCCACAGTGGCGAGTTCTGTTTCCATAAGCTCTGCTAAAATCCTTAAAGTCTTAACTGAGGGGAAGGATATTTTTTTAAACTTTATACACAAGCTACTTCTAATGCTAGAACAGCACATTCATTTTTCACTCAACTGCAGTAATCACTGATTTCTTTCTCCTTTCTAACACATCTCCATTATGAATGAAATACTGACAACAGCGGGATTTGCCATCATGAGGTATGACTCTTAATGACTTACAAAAACCTACAATGCTCTTTACAGCTCCCAAAGTTATTTCTCACAGCAAACAGTGCTTCACAGCATGCATTTTCATGAATCCAAGGTTTATTTCAAAATTGTGTGTGTTTTCTAGTGTGCAACGCCAGAAAAGTTTTTAACATTTCTTACGCTTGAGTGTACCAGGGAGTGCAAAATTTTTGAGCGGTCTTGCCCAAAGACAGCTCAGAATTTCTCCTCTCTGATACCCTTGAGACACATTTTAGCATGATAACTTAACAGTTCTCTCTGATATTGGATCACATAATGCAACAGGATTCACAAGGTCTTAAAACTATGTTTTAACTGAACTCCAAGCTAGGAAAGAGAAATACTAACTTACGTGACTCTGGAGATCGAAGCTAATTAAAACATTATTTATTTTAATGTATGATTACCAAATTAAACAAATTCTATAATGGAGAAATATTTAAGGGGAAAACGGGTTAACCACAGAAAATTTTCCCTTCTCTGCTGAGGCTCCAATGTGGAAATGATCATACTTTTCTGCAGAAGAACAACTTGGGAACAAATAACCTCTCTCTCAGAGAAAGAGCTGACACAGACTTATCTCATCCATGGTTCAGTTTCCTTCTCCTGTCCTTTGGCTTCTAACTCACTGGGAAGTAGTGTAAAACTGATGAGCAGTGGAGACAGAAATTGCTGCCTTTTGCCAATCTGTTTTACTCACAGACAATACCAGGAAATGTATAATTATCACTGCTGGGGATAACTTTTTTTAATTCTGCTGTTCTACTAGCATTTAGCACAATGTAATTATAAACTGATATGCAATGCTAGCAACTCTCCTTTTCCTGAAATCTTATTTAAAGTTTCCGGGTAAAAAAGACGTCGGACATTTTCACAAGTGTGGAAAACACTGCCTGATCTTTCAAACTGCTAAAATTGTATTTGTGGCCTAAAATAAGATTCCTTATTTTATGCAGTTTATGGTGATAAAGAGAGGATGCTATGACAAAGGTACCCCACAGTCAAAGCCCTGGATTGCTGCACCCAAGCCTGAAAGGGTGCAGAGTTTTGGCTTCAGAAATAAGATTAGAAACCTGAAGAAAGAGGTGTGTAAACGCAATACGGCTGCTTATACAAGGGCCTCAGCGCACGCAGGGCTCTGACAGGGAATACATAGGTAAGCAGCTAAAGGGCCAACACAGGCAAGCAGGCATTGAAAATAAGTTGGCACCAAAATAGGAGGACAGAACAGGAGGCAGCAGGATGCAGGAGCAACTGTGGCTGAGATTGTAGTTGCAGGATTTCCTTCCTCTCAGAGTTGCTCCTGTCTCATCCGTGACCACACAGCAGACTTACAGCATGGTCCTGTATTGCTCTAGTTTGCAGCTTTATTTCTGCATCTGTTCTGTGTGCTTGGCCACCAAAGGGGAGTCCCATACAACACTCTCTGTGTGAGTTATAGTGTGATAGTCTAGAAAGTATGTGATAGTTGTTATACGTGATAGTCTAAAAGAATATAAAACAAACCAGATATTTGTGCAACACTTTCTATGCCCTGCCAACTCTTCTCTGTGAACACTTGATGCCAGTCCTGTCAACATGATGAGCTGTATCTGTAAAATGGGCTGAGCAGAATTACTCATATAACCATTAACTGTGTTTCACTGTTCTGCAGCAACATTTGGTATAGAGCTCCCATAAGAGTGCCATTCTTCACTATAGATGAGCTGTAAGGGGTACACTTAAAGGTACACCACAGCATGACCATGAGTACCATAGTCTTGGTACTTTGAATTACACCAATTTCTAACATAGCAATCCAAATTTTGAAACTTACTGGAAGAAGATTATTTAAAATGCATAGGAACCAACTTACCTCACCATTATAACCCATTCAGTGAGGTCTGGCATCTTTTCCCTCAAAAGTCCCAAGTAGATTCTAATAGAATCTTTCTCACAGGCTTTGATTTTTCCTCACCCACAACCCTGCGACTATTTGCCTATCCGGCCTCAGCTTATATCCTAAGAATTGCTCCAAGAACTGCCAAATGTCACTGGCCAAGTATCTTTTCCACAGTACAGATTTCCAGTATGCCAAGGTAGCGTCACACTCTGCGGCATTTGCTAACTATCACAGATTATGGAAGTGTAGATCAAGAAGTAACTCATGAAGCCAGTGAAGTGTTAAATATCAGAAGAGCACACCAAAAGCTGGAAGCAAGAGAGAGGGGAGCAATGAGGCAACAAGCAGGTAGGATGATTGTCTTCTCCATGCAGACTCTTGCTTACCAGATGGCCTACAATGATTGCTGCTAATTACACAAAGCAAGGAAGGTCACAAGGCAGCGTTATGAAGTTTTGCTTCAGTAGACCTCAAACTGGAGAGTGGAGAATGCTGAGAGGCTTTCAGGAAGGGCAGATGCAAAACTTCCACAAATATCTGTGTGCTGGAAATCACAGTAATTCTCAGAGCAAGCAGGTGCAAGCTCCGGGTTTCACCAAGAAACACAACTTTCACTTGTTTTCACAGCTCTGACCCGTGTCAATACCTCAGCTACCTTAACATCCCCCCACAAAAGCCATCTGCAAAAGCAGCTCCCCGGGCCCATCGAAGACAGACCAGAGGAAAAGCAGAGCCCCAACACCAAGCCCTCCTGCAGACCTTGACGGCAAGGAGGCAGCTGAGGGAAAGCTGGATGACGGCATTAAATCGATCGGGGGCCGTGGGGGAAACTGAGGCACTGCTGGTGACAGCCCTATCTGGTGCCCAAAAAGCCATGGGCACCTAAAAGGCTGCCTTCTTAGACAACTTTGCCCACAGGACACCTCAGGGTGCAGGTGGGAAGCAGCTGGGGCCGCACGGACGCTCCCCTCAGGCAGCACTGAGGGGGTTAAAATGGCTGCGGGCTTCTCCACCTGTGCGGACACCTCTCCTCCAGCCTCAAGTGAGGCTGGGCTCGGTGCCCGCCGCGAACCCCGCTCTTTTCCCGGCCCGACTCGTCCCGCACGGCCCCGGCGGGCACTTACCCAGCAGTGGATACACCGTGGGGAGGAGGGCGAGGAGCAGGAGCAGGGAGGGAGCCATCGCCGCTGCGAGGAGAGGGCTTCCCGCCGGGCAGGTCCTCCGCGCTTGGGAAGGGCTGGTGGATCGGGGGAAAGCTCTGCGCTCGAAATGATAAGGAAATATCCTGTCACATGGGGCGTTTGAAATAACAGGAATTCGCTGTTCAAACTTTGCTTTCCTAAGCTGATTTTGGTTTTTGTTCGCGCCCCCCCCTCCCGGCGCAGGGAAGAGCCTCCTTGCAGGCACATGCAGGTGATAAAGTGGTGATAGCTTAGCTGAGAAGCGATGATAGCCGAGAGCAGGGCAGGGCTGGGTTGTTTTGTTGTTGTCTTTGTGGCAGTGGTGGGGTTTTGGGTTTTCCGTGTGTTTGTGTGTGTGGTTTTTTGGTTTGTTTTTTTTTGTTTTTTTTTACCTGTCAGTGTTGCATGTCAGTGGTTTGTTTTCCAAGAAAATTAGCCAAGCCCACGCCGAGGGAGCAGAACATCCCCTTGTTTTCTTTCTGAGGTGAACCCAAAACTCAAACAAAACCCCCACTCCAGTTTTCTCCCAAGAGTGAGGACTGCAGAAGTAGCAGAGACCTACTTTTGGGAAACTGGGATTTTTGGGTTGCCTCCCCCATCACTCCACCCCCGTGTGCGAGCAGGTTGCTCTTCTGACTGTGGTGACTGTATCTGCTATTAACAGGATTCAAATCTTCCTTGTGAATCCAAGTGTGAGAAAAACAAAACCTTGCTTGCTAGCTGGGTTTTCACAAGCTGAAGCACCTACATGGAATTAAATAATCTTTCTGAAAAGGTGCCTCTAGAGCACAATCTGCCTTGAGGTTTTTGTAGCTTCTTGCTGTGCTGGGTAGGAGACCTCCCAGTGCACTTTTTTGTGGTAAAGCAGTATGTTACTTGTTAGAGGCTGTTATCAATATATGGCCCTGAAGGGTCCCAAATGGATTGAAAACATCAGTCTTAGTGCTATTTTACCTGTAGAGGCTTTTGTAACATATGGGACTTACTGAGTGAGCATTGTGATACAGCATACATGATGAATTTGCAAAGCATCAAACCTACCATGTATGTGAAGCATGTTGTACAGCAGCTCTCCCTGTACTCAAATTGCACTCACAAATCTCTGGTAAGTACTGAAAAACCTTTGAAAACCTCCTTGCTGCAAGTACTGGTGGATAAGTAGACCATGTCCAGGGAAACACCAATGTGAGATTACTATGGAAGGAGACAAGGCAGAGTGAGAAAGTACTCTGACAATATTATTAGAGGAGAAGAAACAGTGGAGATGAAGTCCAAGCTCATTTGAAGTCAATGATGAAGCTCCTGTTAGTATCAGAAGGGATTCTAGCCAGGCACTTCAGCTGTGCTGGGCTCTCCTGTGGACTACGTGCAGGGAGTAAAGAGGAAGTGCTTCATAATTTCTCTTGATGTCTGTGGACCCATGTAAAGGTCAGGAACAGCCTGGCTGAGGGACAGGAGGTGGGAAGTATTTCAGCCATAATCAGCAATGTTCTATGTTGTTACGTTGATGAATTCCCACCTGGGAAACTTAATCTCTTGCTGCAGTATATGGCAGATATTTATTATTCACTAACTATTTGCAATGGCCTTCATGCTGAACAACTAAAAGATCCAAGTGCTTGCATTGGGGAGATTATAGCTTACTCAGATAATCATAATAAAACTCAGGAACGAAGAATTCTTCCATATTCTAGCACTATAACTTTCAAAAGATACAGGGACTCACAGCATGTATGAAAAGTGCTTTTAGAGGTGAAAGAAAACATATTTTCCTAAGTCACCTTATATTTTCCTAGCAGATAGCAGCACCTGGAAGCCCAGAAAGGCACCTAGTGCTAGAAGGAACAAGTTGGAAGATGGAGAATAATGCTGCTGCCCCAACAGAATACTGTTATTTGCAAGACCGTCACTGACAGTTTGGGAATTTGTGATACTCTTTTGGATAAATATAAACAGAGAAGGGAAATACTGTGAAGTTCAGTCGCAATGCAAGTAAGTACAACTGCTACAGAAGTCTTTAGAGGAAACTCAGATTATTCAAATAGCTAAGGGGGCTGCACATGTGTGTCACAAAAATAGGCAAAAAAAATGTCAGTAAGTAGTTGAGTAGTTATACCTATTTGGCCGTCAGTGGCTGTACCTGCAATGAGATATACCCTGAAATGACAGAAGGTATTAGGCTACTCTTGGAGATTCTCAAAACTGAACTGGACAAGGAGCTGGGCAAACTGATCTAAATTTCAGGTTAGTCCTGCTTTGGGGAGGGGACCATACTAGATGACTTCCAGAAGTCCCTTCCAATCAAAATGAGACATCAGAAGAGCTACTTCCAAAACAAGTGTTCCCGCCTTTCTTGGGATCTGTGCCTCACCAAATTAGTTCCCTTCCTGATTTGAAAACTACCTTTTTCTCATTGCTGCTGTACACACTGAAGATACTGCTACTTCAAAGCCATTTGGTGGGGGGGGGGGGGGGGAGGTGCACATGTGTGTGGAGCAGCACAGGTCTGGATGAGCTTATTCACATAGCCTTCAGGTCTCATCTGCAGCATACTCCTCAACAATTACGTCTAGATCTGACTTGCTCCTTGTGAATCATCACACAAATACATTAATTGTATATTCTGATGTGATATAGTCCAAGGGAAAGATTTTCTCTCTTCTGAGACAAAAGGATTCAGCAAAGTCTCAGGCTGTGGTGATTTGTAGGCAAATAGCTAGCAGAAGTCCAATCTGCTGAAAAAACTAATGACAGGATACGTGCCCCAGATAGACATATGTTTTCATCTCTCTTCGTGGGTAGCAAGCCAGCTGCCATTTACATTTGGAACAGAAAGGCCTAAATTCGTCTGAAACAGGTCGGACCCTCTCTGCTTCTGGCACATCCAGTACTTGCAACTGGTGACTGTTCCTGGCAAAATACCCTGAAATCCTGAAGTCACAGTGGCCCTTGACTTTGATAGTCAACAGGAAGATGGAAAGTTCAGTCTAAATGAAATCATATCCAGACCTGAAACATAATATGTCTGTTTTGTTTGTGTGGAAGCAAAACAACTGGATTATTATCTGTTCTTTCACATTTGCATCCAAGATGGTTTTTGATGTTTCATGTGTGAACCTGTGTCTTTCAAACAGCATTCAGTAGTTTTCCATACATTTGTAATGTTTGCATGGGCATACATAATAAACATATACTCAAGAACAAAATGTGTGTCATTTGTAATACATATATTATAGTAAGAAGCTATATGAACAAGACATTGAGCAGGGGAAAAAAAAAGGAATTGGCAAAGTTAATATTTCTTTTTTTATGCAAATTAAATTCATCTGAAATGTTATCTGAAAATTAATTTTGAGGTTTCTGATTTCTAAAAACAAAATATAATAAAATGTTTTAGGAAGGAGAATGATCAAGGCTTTCATATCTGACAGCAGAGAACCTTTACCTTGTAAAAGTCCCTTGAGGATACCATTAATGTAATGTATGACATTCACTTTAAATTCAACTAATGCAATCTTCTGCCTGTGCTTTAAATTTAAAAAATATTTAAAATCCCAACATTCTACCTTTACTGCGAAGAAAGAATGTCATTGTTCCTTGTGTGTACTTTTATTGTTTCAGAATTATATGTGGCTACTGGAATTTATGTTTACTCTCGTGACTCTAACATTTCAAGTTCTGTTTATGTTTTGACCCATGCTATAAAAATAAAGAGAAATGTTCATGCCAATGCATTTCTGGTTGCTTACAGCTTCAAATTAGTGTTGCCTACATAGTTAAAAGCCACAGTAAATACAGCCCAAAGTTTTCAGATGCTCAGGCCAGGTAAAGGAATTCTAGAAGATTTTTGTTTTCTGTCATCGTAGAGGAGTCTGAAGTGACAAAGGAGAGAAGACCCGTGGCTGTAGAACATGCAGTGTGCCTACATAGATCTGTCATGTGCCTTTTATTAGTTCTAATTTGATTTTTCTGTTACATTCTATGGTATACTATTTCCATGGTATGTCATGTTGCAGAAATACAGCTAGATATTGGATTGTGGAGTGGGAACTGTTTTGTATAAAATGCAGATAAGAGGTCCTTAGTGATAAGGTGCTAGCACCTTAAAATTAGCCTATTATGTTAGGGGTTACTTGGTGAGCACAGCTGAAACTTACTTTCTTTTAATGATAGGACTTCTGCTTAGACAAACCACCAGTTCATCATATACATGATTTTTTGTCTAAAACCTAGAAACTTTGTAAGCTATGTACATTTCAGATAATAGCTTGCAAAGTAAATGTATTCTGCTTGGGGACAGGGAGGAATGTAGCCATAAACTGGGCCACTTTCTATCTACACACCGAGTAAAACCACCTATTTGAAACAGAATTCAAAGATACCAAAGATTTTTGTATTGAAAGATTTCTTCCATGGGCATCATGAAGCTTCCAGCATTAAGACACTGATGTTTGGAAGTTTCGCAGTGGAAGATGCTAGTGACTTCTCCCTAGCTTAATTCTTCTCAGTGTTTTTTCTTAAGTGCTTGACATCACAACTTGCTTGTGGGATATCAAGTTGTAAATGCTTTCTTTCTTGATACAGCCCTTATGCTTTTATTCTGTGAACACTGAGGTAGTTTACATTCAATCAAGTGCGGCTTTTTTGATGCTGCAATGGGTTACCCATAATGGAAGTCTATAAACGTTTCAGCATTTCATTAGTCCTCCTAAAGTATTTAATCAACATTCTCACACTATTTAATTATTTTGGAGAGTTAGTTTGTTTTAAAGACCTAATTAAAGTTACACACTGTACAGGTTTTGGCTGCAATGGAGTTAATTTTCTTCATAGCAGCTCAGATGGTGCTATGTTTTGGATTCATGATGAAAACAGTATTGATAACACAGGGATGTTTTAGTTATTGCTGAGGAGTTTAATGGCTATAAACTGTTCAGAAGCAATGGGCAAGGCAGGAGAGGTGGTGGGGTAGCCCTGTATGTTAGGGAGTGTTTTGTTTATCTACAGCTTGATGATGGTGATGATGGGGTTGACTGTTTATGGATAAGAATCAGGGGGAAGGCCAACAAGGCCGATATCATGGTGAGAGCCTGTTATAGACCACCCAACCAGGATGAAGAGGCAGACAAAATATTATATAAGCTGCTGGAAGAAGTCTCACAATCGCTAGCCCTTGTTGTCCTGGGCGACTTCAACATAGTAGATATCTGCTGGAAATAAAATACAGTGGAGAGGAAAAAGTCTAGGAGGTTCCTGGTGTGTGTGGAAGATAACTTTCTGACACAGTTAGTAAGTGTGCCAACTAGGGAAGGCACCCCACTGAACCTGTTGTTTTTGAACAGAGGAGGACTTGTGGGTGATGTGGTGTTGGAGGCCATCTTGGGCATAGCGATCACAAAATGGTTGAGTTTTCCATTCTTGGAGAAGCAAGGAGAAGGATCAACAGAACTGCCACCTTGGACTCCAGGAGGGCAGACTTTGGCCTCTTTAGGAGACTGTTTGTCAGAGTCCCTGTCAGGGACAGACAATCCTGAAGAGCAAAGGAGTCCAGGAAGGCTGGACATTCTTCAAGAAGGAAATCTTAAAGCCACAGGAACAAGCCAACAAGCTGTCAAAAGACAAGCCGACAGGGAAGAAGACCAGGCTGGCCGAACAGAGAGCTTTGGCTGGAAGTCGGGAATAAAAGGAGAGTTTGTGGCCTTTGGAAGAAGGGGCGGGAAACTCAGGAGGACTACAAGGATGTTGTAAGGTTATGCAGGGAGAAAATTAGAAGGGCCAAAGCGCAACTAGAACTTAATCTCACTGCTGCCATAAAAGACAATACAAATATGTTTCTATAAATACATTATCAAGAAAAGGAGAGCTAAGGAGCATCTCCATCCTTTACTGGATGCAGGGAGAAACGAAGCAACAAAGGATAAGGAAAGGACTGAAGTACTTAATGCCTTCTTTACCTCAGTCTTTAACAGTAAGACCAGTTGTTCTTGGGGTACCAAGCCACCTGAGGTGGAAGACATGGATGAGATGCACAATGAAACTCTGGTAATCCAAGGGGAAAGGGTGAGCGACCTGCTACGTCACTTAGACACACACAAGTCTATGGGGCTGGATGTGATCCATCCAAGGGTACTGAGGGAGCTGGTGGAAGTGCCCACCAAGCCACTTTCCATCATTTACCAGCAGTCCTGGCTAACCAGGGAGGTCCCAGTTGATGAAGTTAGCAAATGTGATGGCCATCTATAAGAAGGGCTGGAACGAGGATCCAGGGAGCTACAGGCCTCTCAGTCTGACCTCAGTGCTGGGGAATGTTATGGAGCAGATCACACTGAGTGTCGTCAGACAGCATGTACAGGACAACCAGGTGCTTAGGCTCAGTTAGCATGGGTTTATGAAAAGCAGGTCTTGCTTGACTAACTTGATCTCTTTCTATGATATGGTGACCCGCTCAGTGGATGAGGCAAAGGTTGTGGATGTTTTTTACGTGGACTTTAGTAGAACCTTTGGTACTGTCTCCCACAGGATTCTCCTGGAGAAAATGGCTGCTCATGGCTTGGATGGCCGTACTCTTCACTGGGTAAAATACTGGCTTGATGGCCATGCACAAAGAGTTATGGTGAACGGAGTTAAATCCAGTTGGCTCAGTATTGGGGACAATTCTGTTTAATATCTTTATCAACGATCTGCATGAGGGGATTGAGTGCACCATCTGTAAGTTTGCTGTCAACACCAAGTTGGGCAGGAGTATTGATCTGCTTGAAGGGAGGGAAGGGTCCACAGAGGGATCTGAATTGATGGGGCAAGGCCTATTTTACAAGCTTGAACAAGGCTAAGTGCTGGGTCTTGCACTTGGGTCACAACAACCCCATGGAACGCTATAGGCTTGGGGAAGAGTGGCTGGAAAGCTGCCTGGCAGAAAAGTACCTGGGGGTATTGGTCAACAGCCGGCTGAATATGAGCCGGCAGTGTGCCCAGGTGGCCAAGAGGGCCAATAGCATCCTGGCTTGTATCAGAAATAGTGTGGTCAGCAGAAGTAGGGAACTGATTGTTCTCCTATACTTCGCGCTGGTGAGGCCACACGGCAAATACTGAGTTCAGTTTGGGCCCCTCACTACAGAAAGACATTGAGGTACTGGTTCGTGTTCAAAGAAGAGCAAAGAAGCTGATGAAGGATCTGGAGCACAAGTCTTATGACGAGCAGCTGCGGGAACTGGGGTTGTTTAGTCTGGAGAAGAGGAGGCTGAGGGGAGACCTTATAGCTCTCTACAACTGCCTGAAAGGAGGCTGTAGGGAGGTGGGTGTTGGTCTCTTCTCCCGAATAACAAGTGATAGGACGAGAGGAAATGGCCTGAAGCTGTGCCAGGGGAGGTTTAGATTGGATATGAGGGAAAATTTCTTCACCAAAAGGGTTGTCAAGCATTGGAACAGGCTGTCCGGGGATGTGGTGGAGTCACCCATCCTTGGAGGTATTTAAAAGACGTGTAGATGTGGTGGTTAAGGACATGGTTTAGTGGTGGACTTGGCAGTGCTAGGTTAACAGTTGGACTTGATGGTGTTAAAGGTCTTTTCCAATCTAAATGATTCTATGATTCTATTCTATCTCAACAAGACATTTTGACCACTGGTGAGGAAAAAAAAAAAGTAAAGTACTGCCAAGGAAGTAGATTCATTATTGTGTAATTACTTTAAACTCAACAAAGAAATCTCTAAATACTGAAATGTGTTCAAGGTACCTGCACAGCTCCTAAAACAACAGCACAATCATCCCAACCTTCCTTTGCTGTCAGTTAAGAGAAAGAGAGGAGCAATTTGGATCTCATACCCTCTGTGAACACCTCAGATGTCCAGCCTTACTTAACCTGAGCCTGAGTTTGCATTCCTAAACAAGACAGATACACCACTGTGCCAAGTAGAGCAATAGAATAAATAATCAATCTGAATAACCATTTTGTACAACCATTTTTTTTTCAGGCCTTTATTGTGAAGCCCTACATGCTTTTTTTTAAAAAAAAAAAAACAAACTTTTTCTAATAACATTTTTTTTACTTTTCAGTTGTCTAGCATAAAGCAAATTACATTAACTTCATTTCTTTATCTGCCTACAAGCTATGGCAGGTATCTGTACATTAAGAAAAGAGCTCACCACTGATTTGGGAGGTAAAGTAACTTTGTTCACTCCCAGAACAGAAGGAATAGATTTGCTCTCAAACCTGAAATCCATGCTACAAATCCCCTCCAGCCAGGAGGCAGAAAGGGAGTGCCACTCCAGTAAGCATTGTCAGCTCTTCCCAGTCTGTCCAGTTTTCTCTCCCATTCTTTAATAATAAAGCACTCCTGAGTGATAACTGTGGGAATTTTGTTTTAATTACAGTGCCCTGCGTGGCAAAGAGCTGTACACAGCAAGAGCAGTGGGAGCCATGGCCCTGTTATCTGCACAAGAGGCAATTACAAATCTCCAGACTGACATTTCTCATTTACCTAGGTGCTGTAAGTCTTCTGGTAAAACTACTTCTCTATTAGAAAATTGAATACGCATCTTTAATCCTCATCATAACTTTACGAGCACACCAGTGTTCTCTGTAAGTTTTCTTCATGCATAATAACATCCAACTATGTGGATATTATTGCAGAGTCAAAGTTCAGAAAAATTTGGAACACAGTGGGAGTTAAGCAGAACACACCTTGAAATTAATGTAATGCCATGACACACTGATAACAGTTATTACCTTTGAGCTGTAGACATAGTTCTTGTTATTTATCATAGATAAAAAGAGATGCAGCAGAATTGTGATAGTTCACACATGAAACAGAGTTTAATGAAGGATGAAGAAATTTTCTTACCAGGAAATACAGGGTTTTTTTTTTTAGAAATGAAAGGCAAAAGTTGAGACACAAAAGAGAAAGCTAGAAGAATAATCCATATATCATTGGCTTGTCAGTTGTTTCTGTTTACCATATCATGGTAGAAGCATAAAAATATCCAGTTTTGTTTCAATGAGAACAGTCTTCATATCCATTGTCACTATCAACTCCAAATATAACCACAGATATGAACTCTCAGAGGTCCTTCAAGAACTATCATCCTTTAGGACTGAAACAAATCTGTAGGAAACAGTATTTAAGAAGAAACTTCCTTGGAGCAGGTTGTGGGATCTTTAGGTAACTGTCAGGTAGAGAGTCTGGGTTGGCTTTCTTTGCAGAAAGAGGGGGTTTCTTTCTTTGTTTGTTTTAACTTTACTTCAAATCATCTCACTTTGGATGAAATCATAGGCCACACTCCTTAACCACAGATTTGATCCTGTCTCACTACTATGACACTCCTGTGAGTGTTATGGGGGACCTGAGAAATCTTTACATCATTAGTTGGCAGCTATTCTGTTGGGCATTAGTTGAGCAACATTGCAATAGTCTCTATTATAAATAAACATCTACGTCCATAATCAGTATGCCAGTAAGTCTATGCCATCATGAATATTAATTCATGATGCTTACAGTAGCAAAGTACTGCACACATGTGACAGAGGAGTTTTATTTGAAAAAAGGAAACAGATTTCAGTGCAATTTCCCAAAGAACTATGAAATCAAACAATCGTAGGAAGGAAAAAAAAGGCACATGTTTTATTAAAAAGTGATACTATTCCTAATATTAGTCAGATTATTGTTACAGAAGTTTAAACATACACTAACCTCAGGTTTATGAAGGTTTGTCTATGGGCAGAATATTAGATTTTTGGAAGGAAATATACCTTATTTCACTAAAAGCACTGAAAATTGCAGTCACATCTATGATTTAAAGTTCAAACCTTCTATCTTATCCAATTAAATACTTAAGTGCTGTCTGGAAGTTTTTCACCATTTCTACAGAATTTAAAAATCTTTTTTTTTTCATCAGAAAATGGATGCAGTAAAACTGAAATATTATGAAGTATTATGTAAACTAAACAGTCACTGAATACATATTATTGCGTTTTCACTGTAATAGGGGGAAAAAAGACATTTTATTTCACAGCACATTATTACATTTCATTCTAATTTCAACAACAAGATTTTTCTGTTGGTAATATTCCCTGCAGAACAGAATAAAGTTTCCACACCTCAGTTCTGTTTGTGCCAGAACAGACTGAGCATCCCCCCAGCACTAGAACCGCGAGATGGACCCCTGCCCCACTACAGCTCACCCTGTGTTTTGCTCATAAACGTGCTAGGTTTGTCTCTCCTGAGAATGACCAAGACTGATAATGATGTTTTTATTTGGCATTATTTGGTCACCAAATAGTATCATTTTGATTAGTTCAAAACTGTTCATGCATGCAGACACAGTTCACCAAGTTTGTTTGAGAAGTGATTGTCACGCTGGATTCACAAGATGGCATGACTCATTAGACCACAGCAGGGTGCAATAGATCTGGGCACGTGTATGGCTGCGGATGCCTCCCACGGTGGATTTCGGATCCGCACAGCACGTGTTGTTCAGATCTGCAGCATCACCCAGGAACATAGCCGGTTCTGATGAACACAGTTCTCCATAAAGCCAGTCTTAAGTACCTCACTTAGTGATCTCATGTTTCACTTTATTCCAGCACTCACTTCCTTACTCTTAAAATGAGACAGTTGTTACCTCCCTCGGCTTGCTAGAGGAGCAAATATAGTGATGTGTACATTGAGTATTGAATATAGTGACATTTATGAGCCAAAAGGTGGCTGAGGGGGTCTCAAAGCTATTCTACCCTCCAGGCTGTTTCCAATTAAATAAAAGCCCTGTAACAATTTTGTAGATTGAGGTCCGAAGATGTATGCATGAAGGAGGATGACTTGCGAGACAGGGGAAGAGGGAGGGGAGGCTGGTACTACTTGATGTGTGGGAGTAGCTCTGATGGAGGGAGCGGACCTGCCGGGGGATGAGGAGGGGCTCGGATGATGCTGAGTGCTGCTGTGAGAAGGCACATGCTGAAACAGGAGGCTGGGACTGGTGTAAAAGATACCTTGGGGCTTAGTCCTACCAGGATCTTGGGAAGCTGCTGGGGTTGCAGTAAAGAGCCTTCTCACTTTTTCACTTAGTGAGAAAAATACCAAGAGAAGACAAAGTTTTGGTAACATAGGAGGGGTGAGTCTAAGTCTGTAAGTCATCATTTCTGGGAAATTCAATAGCCTTGCCTTGAATTTTGAGAAGTTTGGCAAGAGCTACAAAGTGATTAAGAAATGTAGTGACGTGTTAAATATATGAACAGCACTACACTGCCCCAAAGAACCTGCCGTATGAAAACTGCTCAGTGAACCAGTAGTGAAATGATAGACTTTGGTCAGAAGCATCCTCATGTAACAAGCCATCACTTCAGCTCTTCACTGGGGAGCCTTGTTGACAGAAATGCCCTGGCATGAAAAAGCAGAGCGACAGAATCATCTTTTTCTCTCCTAGTGGGAAGTGTTATGAGGAGTCAGAAAATCTTACCCTGCCTCAAAGCCAAGCTGTACCTGTTGTATACACAAGGAAAACTGCCAACTGGTTACTTGTCCAACTGGTTTCCCATTAAAAGATATATTTTAAAATGTTGAGATTTAAGTGAAATGTCTTGTACCACTGTGTAACAGACCCAACAGGCATTTCCTTGAGAATATTTATGAATACTGACTTTGTAAAATCTGAAAGGGAAGTAGTCCAGATTCCTGGGAGCTATGCCAAGAGATTTTGAATCCAGGGAAACAGCACTCTCACGATGTGCAAACAGGACTAGAATCCAGACCTCCTGGAATTTAACCTCAGCTACCGGTTTTCTGCATGTTCAAGGCCTGTGGTGCGGTGGCTGTTCATTTCACCAGGTTAAGGCATGCTGACCTAGCAGACCGTGTAGGTCAATCAGTCCTTGTAAGATGATGACCACTCTTAGGCAAGATTGTAATGCTTCTCATGATAAAACCTGTTTGCAGGGTGAGCTTTGAAGTACAATCATGAAAGCTGTTCTTAGAACAGCAGGGAGCCAACTTCCAATGGGGCTTTGAAAACCATGTAAAAGACCAAAACGGAAAGCAACAGCACCCAGCCTGGGCCCTAGCTGAAAAATGTCCTGCCTCGCAAAGCAGTTCAGAGTACTATATTATGTTCTGTGATTATTATATCCTTTTTTTTTTTTCACGAGAAGTGGAGATCAGCCCTCACACATGTAGACATGAATAGCACTGCAGGGCCAAGGAGCCTCACATAGTCTCCCTTTCTCGTCTGCAAAATAGGCCTGTACCTCCTACGTGGCCACACAGCAATCGTCCTCTTACCAGGAAAGATTCATCTCCTGTTTTCATACAGATATAAGTTGTTTACAGGTGACCTGGATTCTAGCTTTTGTAGGTCTTTCCATAGACAGAGAAGAGGTTTCTTATGTATGTCAAATTTAGTTAAAAAAAAAAAAAAAGCTCCACACATGGGAAGGAACATCCAGTAAGGGTGCCTAGAGGAAAGGCATGATAATCCCAAACCAGGCAGGGGCTGGAATTAGTTATTTGCCTTCCCTGGTGCCTTGGCTAGAAGCAAGAGATCAGCCACAGTCGTGGGTGGATTATTTTGATGCTTCATTTCAGTCAGAGTGATAGGTTAAGAATAGTTTTGTGATAGGGTAGGGTTTTTCCTTTTTTGGACACTTTTTTTTTTGTCAAGACCAATTTCTTTTCTACAGTTTGCCATCTCCACCATTTCATGGAAGAAACTTCTTACTATTTCAAAGCACTCCTGTCATTTCGAGCACCGTGAGAGTCCTTAGATGAAACCTACTGATTTTTCATTTATTAGCAGTTGGCTGAGCTACCTGCGCTTAAACCCAAACCCAATTACCTCCACTAGCAATCCCAGGAATTGGGTATCTGCAGCATTCAGCTCAGCACAAGAGATCGTCACAGCCTGTTTCTGAAGGTACCGGAGCAGCTAGTTAGTTAGTTCAGCCGGTACGGCGTGTAACTGCTCAGGCGGACGGCAGCCTGCCAAGCAAGCAAGACAGCAACCACACAACAGCTTCATTTTCTCTTGTTTTGTTTCATACTGTCATTGTCCTCTTATCTAGGCATTCTGTGGAGCAACAGGTTTGAAATCACGAACAACCTAAAATATCTGTATTTTCTGAGAACAGCTTCCTTCTGCAGTATCAAAACATGCCATTTGCTTTTTCTTCCTAAAATAAAACTACTCATTTCAGCTCTGTGCTGCATGCAGGATTTATACGGACTATTCTTCTTTGGAGTCCTGGCAGCTCTTCCTGCCTGTTATCTATGACCAGAAGTGAGCTGATGTATCAGTTTTTACAGGAAACCAAATCAGCAAATTTCACACAGGCAGCAAAGCAGGATACAGTAAACCACACTGCATATATACATCCCATGCTTCCTTTACGCCCGTAAAGCTGAGGGCCAAGTGGTGAACAGCAAACGTGGGTATGGGGGGGAAGAAAGCTGGAGTGCTTCATAAATCATAAAACCTGATTTTTCCCTACAAACTGGTCAGGGCAAATGTAAGCAATTGAAGATGAACACTGAAGTGCTCAGGATATTGCGTGCCATAGGAGTCGGAATACTGTCCAAAAGATTTGCCTATTTATCCCTCATTTTTGTTCATTTTAGTAATGCTCCTGGGTGAGGTACTTAACTACTGCACCCAAAGTAGGAAACTTCTGTAAGTCTCTTGACGTTACAGAACGCACTGTAATTCTGATTTCACTCAGAGCCCTGGCTTACTTCACATCTTTTATAACACAAAGAGGTTACTTTTTACACACGTAAAGTTGAGGTTTCTGTGGATGAATCCTCTCTATACAAAGCACACGTGTCCTTCTAGAAACAAAGCTTTATTATTAAGGAATCATTTATTTGCACAAAGTCGTCTTCCTACTTTGTCTCTTCTGATTGCATCATCCACCTCAAGTGCTAATTTGCTTTTTTCCTTCATTCTCTCCACCACTCTTAAGTCCTTGAGACCCTATCCCGTGTGTCATACCCAATTCAAGTGAAGCCAATGCTTGACAAATTTGGCAGTGAAGTACTATGAAAAGAGATTAAATCCATTAAATTATGGTCTCTTGCTTGTCATTGCTATTCCAAAGTACAGCTTTACCCAAAAAGATCAACTACTATATTCCATGTTTTACTACAGGTGGTAGATGCCCCTTCTGTTCTGTTCTGCAAGACAAACAAGTATTAAAAATAAATAATAATATAGCTCCCATACTTGTAGTGAGCTACGGATAGCAAGTCTGCTTTAGCTGAGAAATCCAGACAAAATGTATTTTGTGGTAATTATGAAAGGCTGGATGTGCAGTCAAGATCCATTTTATGGCACAACATCCTTCATGGTTCTGCACTGGGAGTCACAATCAATGAAAGATCAAAGCATTGGTGAAGCGAAGATTACTATCCATGCGAAGCATATGCTAGAAGTGACATCTTTATCAATAGCTGAATACAGCATCGTCCTATCAAAGGAGCTAAAGATCCTTCCTTACCAACCTTCTCAAATGAAACACAAACTCTTTAGGCTTGCACTGCTGATACTGATCTTATATAGGACTGATTTTTATTCTTCAAATAAATTAACCCTTGACTTTTGTACCTCAATGGCCAAGTCCTTTCTGTTTCAAAGGGGCAATTTAAAACTTTGTGTCCCCCAGCGGAAAGAGGAAAACCAGGCAATCTTCATATTCTGGTAAACTCAGTGCACAAGGTGGGCTTAAATATTCCATGAATATGTAGACAGTGCTACAGCTGTCCTGGAGGATCCCAGGGGTTTGG
>WHYT01017693.1:436112-500567 GCA_009806455.1 Tetrax tetrax
CCCCCCAACCCAGTACAAGAAAACCCACCTCCACCCTGCCTGAAATCAGAAAATTTGGGCTAAGTACTTCTAATAGACCTTGCCTATTGCACCTCCAAGTTCTTCCAGAAAAGGAAGTGTCTTTCTGATTATTCTTCCAGGAAATGTATAAAATTACTTTGCAACATAATGAACTAAATACTCCAACTTTAATATTTTGCATTCATACCAAAAACAGTTAACAGTTTTTACAAATAGTGTTATTTACTAAAACAGTTCTTGTACAACAGTGCAGTATATCTAAATATATACATATGCCAACATCAAAGGGAGCATCAAAACAAACAAAACCAAAAATGCACTTTGCTACTGTGTACACTTTATTAAAACCAAAGCAGACTGCAGCAGGCTTCTTTTCTTTTTCATGACAAAGACAAAAATTATTTGGATTTTCAGAAGCACATGCAGGACAGAAGAACAAAACCTCCTACCACCTTTTTGCCAAGGCAGCAGCATGAAAAATGAACTCTAGATTTGCAATTTTACATAGTAGCAAATGGAATGTTTTTGAACACAAACACCCTAATTTATGAAATGAGGCTTCAAAAACGTCCATAGTGTTTTTTACATACTGAAGCAAAATGTTCAAGTGTCAAGGCTTTCCCATGTTTTACTAGGGTGCTGGATGATAAACACATCAAGGTTAGTATTCTTCATTGCAGCTGAAAATGGGAGTATCTGTAGTGTGGAGTTGGTCAGCTTTACCAAGACTGAATAACGGAGTAAAAAATGATTCTGCCTGCCGTTAGCAATGGAGGTTTTTGTAACTTTTACTTGACTTTTTTTCTTTAAAAAAAAACCCTCATCTAACTGGAAAAATTATGCTCCCTTGTTCTTCCAAACAGATACATGCATCTTCTCCAGAGGAAGCTGCAGTCACGTACTTCAAAGTGCCATTGTAGCTGCTGTAATTAGAGACATTTTTTTCATTCCATCTGTGAAACCCAGCAGACAAGGAATAAGGTAAGATCATTTTATGTAAAGACTGCAGAAATATCTTTGAAATATGAATGAAAAATAAGGTAAGTGATATTAGAGAAAATACTACAAAAATTGGAGAATGAGGTAATAAGCAGTTCTCCAGTGTAAATCTGATGTTCCTGCCATCTAGATGAAATCAGAGAACTATAATAGCAGCCTAGATTTGATCAGCAAAACATGTACATGCTATTAAAAGCAAATTTATCTCCTTTGTTACATCTAAGCATTTGCAGTCTGGCAGAATTCTCTGAAGTTACAGTTACTCAAATCAGTTTCAGTTCTCCCCTCTCAAAATTAATGAATAGTAACTGTACCATGAAGGTGATATGCTGCTCCACACCAACTGAGAAGCATGCAGTAATTCTTATATTTTGTTCCTTTTTACTGTTGTTTTACTGCTGTCTACATGTACTTTGGCCCATGGCATTAAATACAAATCTACATGAGTACCAGTTACTAAACAGAGGTGGTAAATGTGTTGCCACTGTTCCTGCAACTGCAGTCTGGAACATACTGCCATGACATCAGTGTAGCAAATTTTAATATGCTGCCTCAGTATTTCTCCTGGGATGCTTTACAGTAAATCTTGACATCTTTGTTTTGCCCACATAAATTGAGATGATACACATGGGTAAACAAGCTTTGTTTATAGAAGTGAAATGCACAGAAGGCACTTTCCAGAGTTTGCTCCAGTTCATGAAAACCAAGCCACTAAAATACTCTTTCTGAAGTTAATTAGTATTTTTATATTCCTTAATGAAAGAGTTAAATAACAAAGGGTTATACAAAATATTATGAGAACATTTTAGCCTTTCATTGACAAATACATTCAAAAATTAGGTCTTCCATTGGAACATGAATATAATTTCCAAGGAATCTTCACTTTCAAATAGATTAACTTCCTGGCGCTTTATTTATTTGCTAAAAAGCTTTTCCATACAGTAGCTGTGCATATACTTTCCCCCTCTCACCGATATTTCAGTGTTCAATACCATAGTAAGACAGAACATACGTGAACTTGGTCAAAATGATGCATAAATGAGGAATCTCAGAATAAATCACAGCAGAGAAGCCCCAGCAATGACATCTCCAGGTTCATGACACTAAACCAGCACCGAGGAGGTGAACTGAAATATAGTTGCTAAATTATCAGTTAGAGAGGATGCAAGAGGGTGAGTGAAGAAATCGGTGCAATGACAGCATCTAGCAAGGTAGAAGGGGGAACACTTTAGAGTATCTAGCATTTGGGACACAACCAAGTGAGAAAATAATCTTTTCTGATAAATGAGAAAAATCAACTTGAAGTAATACAGCTCCAAATTCAGTTTAAACTGAAAATTACATCTGAAATGGAAAATGTAGGCTGCAGCAGAAATGCTACAACTCTGAAACTAAAAATCTAGTGACCTACTGCACCAATTGTGAACAATGAAAGCTGATTTTAAGTCAACTAAAAATCACAATTTGTTACAGGAGATACTTTAAGAGCAGTGACTCTAATGAGGGCATGAAGGAAAATTTAAAAAGTGTCCATCTTTTTTTCCAAAACCTTTATTAAACTGAATTTATGGTGCCATTGCATTTTAGAAGGTGTTTTTCTGTCACGATGAACCAAAACGAAAGGTGATTTTAATTTTCTTAAAGATGGATAAATGCCCAAAATAAGTTTTTCTGCCTTTCAACTTACTGAAGATACACATACGTTTTCAGTGTTCAAAGGAGAAACCAGGAACAAGCATTTCTGTGTGCTAAGGAAAGAAGACTTGAAAAATTTTAAAGTATTTTTGCCGAGTCATTTCTGTACAGAGGTTCCATAGGCCCTTATTAGAGAACATACGACACAACATGTGAAAACCTAAGAATACAGATAGTCAATGTCAGCTGGGCTATTTTGATGCTTCAAGCTTCTCCTTGAATCAGGGCCTAAAAACTATGTAGTAAAAGTTATTTTCACTTTTTTTTTTTTTTTGAAATTATACACTTCTATACACATTCCTTCTCTGATTTTGGAATAAGGTACCTAAAGCATACAGAGAACACTATCAAAATCATACTACATGCCTCTTCTAAAGAAAATCACCTTCCTTTCAAATTCCACAGACTTTTGTGATGACATCAAGTACTGAAGTAATGACATCTTGTGAGGATGCTTAGAAATTCTGGATGAAAAAAAAAAACAAAACATGAAAATACTAATATCAGAACAGCCAGCTGGCTAGAACATCCCCAACTGGAACACATCAGCTATGGGCCTGTTCTGTAACCACTCTGATTAGAACTTATGCACAGAAGCAATCTGAAAGCATTAACAGGAAAAAATGCCATTGTCTGTTAAAACAGTGAAACAAAGGCATGTTAGGTAACAATGAACAGATGCGGGAACGCATGGGATAACTGAGGTCAGCTTATAGTATAATGTACAATTGCAACATTTAATTCACACTAAAATATAGTACACAAGACCAAACTATTTCTGACATACACACTAACAAGACTGAAAACACAGATCTGATGTTGAAGCCATCTAGTATTGCTCTAATTTGAATTAGAGTCGCTGGGAAAGATAAGAGGAAATCAAAATGCATTAACAGATTAAATACAAATGCAAATTAACAACAGTCTTTGTACAATAAACTCTAATCAAGCATATCTAAAATCCTGCCTTCCATCACCATGTTTCCTTTGCAGCGCCTCAGCTGTAGAAAGAAAATATTGTGCCTTGAAGAGCCACCTGGCTAAGTTACTGAGAAGTGCAAGGGTTTAAAAAGGACTAATGTGTGTTGCTGCAGAAGAGAATTCAAGGTAACCTGAAAGTGAATGGAAATAAGATGCCTTATAAACTATTCATACTATAGAAGGGCTAATAAACTGAAATGGAACAACTGGAAATTGAAACAGATGTTTAAGGCAGAAGTGTTTGTGTAAAGACAGTAAACAGAACAAATTGCTAAGCAAGGCCACAAGAGATAAAATAAAGCCCTGAAGGTTTGTTCAGCAAAGTGATTTAAATGTCCATAATTCTCCATGTTCTAATTAAGAAGACTTGAATAAAGTAGTGTTATTCATGTTGTGTGTTCCAGTTTAAAACTCCATTGTTTCTCCTCCAACTCAATTCCTCTGTCTTTGGTGTAATCTCTACCAACATACATAGAATACAGTTCTGGTTCTTATTGTAAAAAAAAGCAACTTGGAAAAAAATAAACTGTTGCATGGTCCCATGATATGTTTAGCAGCCCCTGAATAGTAGTTTTAAGTTATTAATTAGTATCTGAAGCAGAATCATAATTTGCTGTTGTCCCCCCAATTCACTTACTAGTTAACTAGTGTACTTTGGTAGATAAGCGATCTAATAGTCATGATACATTTGTGTTCAGTTCAAGAAGTAATGAAACCTAGACTCAGATAAGTTTGTAAATTCATATACAGACCCTAGCTGGTAAGTGTAACCATGATATGCAGAATTACTGCTTTTCCTGCATTGGAAAAAGACATCACATCTGTCATAAAACCAGACAAAACTATGAAACATGGTTGTCAGTTCATGATTAAAATAAAATAGTAAAGCAAATTATTTTTAAACATTGTGTTAAATATATTCACATGATCACCATAGCTATACGAAATGGCCACTACTGTAATCACACACTATATGTACATAACATATGCCACAAGTTTGCAAGTGTTGAGTTTTCACAGACTAGCCAATTTTATCAGACATAAATAATCTTGTACCAATGTTTAGGCATTTTAAAAGGAATTAAATGTCCTAAATATATCCGTTCCTCTGCAAAATTAAAAAAAAAAAAATCCTAAAAAGTCAGTGCAAATTGAACTTGTTCACCAAGATAGATTCTTATTAAGCTGAGAATAAACAAAGTTTAAGAGATTAAAGAAAGAAACTCAGGGAATTGCCAACTGCCTTTAGCAGAGGTTAAAGAAGATACGGGATCAGAAGTCCTGGATCCTATAGCAGAGCCTTCTGTGAGTAACTATGCTGTTGCTGTTGAGGTGGCGGAGGCTGCGGTTGTTGTGGAGGTGCTTGTTGACTGCCTGCTGTCTGTGGCAGAGGTGTAGATGCTAAGTTATAGTTTGGCACCTGGGACATATTAGTTCCAGCATTCTGATAAGCAGCAACATCAACAGTAGCAGGTGGTGGGCTATACACTGAAGCCTGGTTAGAGTAAGTATTTCCAGCAACAGAGCCAACCATTGCACTGAAAAAAAAAAAAAAAAAAAAAAAAAAAAAAAAAAAAAAAAAAAAACTAAAATAAGAGATTGATTTCAGGGTGGGGAGGATCTAATTTTAAACAGCAACTGTACTGCTTTGATTCTTTACTTTCTTTGACCCACTATGCAAAGCCCTGGCAGCTTTAATTTTTAATTTTATGCGCAATTCAAAGCACAGGATGGACTTCTTACTTGATCAAAAATAACTGAACAGAAAAGAAATAAAAATGTTAGAACTCTTTCATTTAAGATTATCTCTGAGGAAGCAAGATGATTTTAACCTAGCATTAAGGTAACAAAGATCATAAAAAGAGGCTTCCCTCTCAGGGGGCAAGGGGAGTGAGGACAGGCAGAAACAGGAAAAAAATTCTTACTTGCAGTCAATATGCTCCACCACACTTTATCTATCAGAGTATATTTATTTTAGAAATGTAGAGAAGTATACTGTGAAAAAAAAAAATTTGAGCAAGTTTTGTAAAAAAGTTAGCTCATGTGAAAAACTGCTTATCATGAACAACTTCTAAGAAATCAACCATAGCTCCATGTGCACTTGGTAACACCAACGGTTACTAAAGGTCACATACGTACCTGAGAGCCAGAAACACCAGATGACTGCATGTAATACTGTTGGTTTTGTAGTTTTGCATACATGGAATACATTGGGTCTTCATTCATCAATTTGTTATACAAAGAAAGAGCCTCCATTGCTTTAACATTGAGCTCGGAAAGTTCAGAGTGTTTCCTATAAAATATATTTTACAGCTTATTCTAAAATTTAGATGACTTCTGTACAGAACAGACAATACAGACACAACAATCCAAGACAAAACTTTCATGAGGTGTGATAAGCAACATACTCTTACTGCCTGTCAAGTGAAGTCTAGCAAGTGTCATAATGTCAAACAGTACAATACTACAAAATACTAAATGACCGGGGAAAATACCCTTCGGACCTCAACCTAGATGAGAAGCTACTAATAAATACACTGTTTTCTTTGCCAGTATTCACAGAAAGGATTAAGATATCACAAAGCAAAAACACTGGTATCCTAAGAATAAATCTCAATTTGAGTCAAAACACATGACTTTTTTTACCTATCTATATCTTCCAGCTTTTCATCTATGAGAGGTCCCATCTGGTGGCACATTGCTAGAATAAAAAGACATTAAAATATATCAGTTTAATAAAGATTTCCACACTGCAAGTCAAAAAGCAGATTAAAAAAGTTATCAGATAGAAATGTGTAGGTGCTAGTCCAATTTTTTTTTTTAATTATTACTATAATCTGTATGCCAAAAAAGTTATAGTAAGACAGGTAGTGTCATGAACAATTTAAGAATGAGATCTATCTGAAGTTTTCACTAGTGGTACAGTTTAAAAAAGTACATTTTAAAAAGAAAATAAAAATACAGTGAAACAAAACACATTTAACATCCAGAGAATATGAAGCTGAAACTACTTTGCATAAAAGCATTCAGGTTAATCTGAAAGGTGATCTCTTCTTCAAGGAAGAAAATTTGCCACTGCAACCTAGATCACGTGTTCAACTAACATTACTAGAAAAAGACTTTCTGTGAAAACAATGAAGAGGAAAACAAGTTGCAATGATTCAAACCATCTGCATGTTGAAGACACTAATAGCAAATAGCTGTCTCACTAGAATCCGAATTGGGGGAAGTGGGCTTCTTCAAACCACTAACACATGCAAAAACAAACACAAAAACTTACTAGAAGTAGAATAGAAAAGCATTAAAATAAACAAAAAGCACTCCCCACCAGCTTTCAGCACAAGGACATGGGGTTCACGTAACTGCCAACCAAACCAGTTAACTAGCAGAAAGACAGTTTGTCAAATGTAAAATAAACAGACAAGGAAGCTGAAAGGGAGATACTACCATCTAATCCTACTCCAGAATGCAAAATGTGCCCACTTATCCAAGTAATGAACTATTCACTGATCAAGAGATGTGTTTAATCCCAAGAGCCACTCAACAATCAAACTAAGAGATGAGAAAAAAAAAGATTGAGGCATCAAAGAAGACCTAAATGCATCATAAGCAGCCCTTGAACACTGTCTCAACTCCCAGTTTTCTAAAATTAGAGATGCAGAAGGTCCTGAAAGCCTCTGGGCCATGATGGGTGAACGGACATCACTGATGTGTTCCTTGAAAGCAACTCCAGATGAAAGAGGAGTTGTATGAAAGACACCCATCTGCTTCTTTGAACCCGAGACCAGTAATATATTGGCAGAAACTCTGGGAAAAGATGTAAAACCTATTGTAAGTTCTGCCTATTTTTATGTGTAATAAAGTGTGGTAAAAGGCATGACAAGGACTGCTTAGACATCTGTATGCTAACATAATGACTGCACTGCTGCCAGCCACAAACCCTAGGCTCCTCAAAGTCTTGGGATGAGCTCTCCAATTTAAAGACATTTGTAACTGGACATCTGGATAGCAGAAAAAAAAATAAAGTGTTTTTTTTTTTCAAATGTTGATCAGCACGTGCCACCACTGGTAGGAATCCAAGATCCAATACACATCTGTAACAAAATTCCCAGAATCTATGCCAAAAATAGTAGCTACCCAAGACTACTTGAGTGTAGATTTAAGTACAATCTTGAATATGACATTGTAAAACTATATGCAGCCATATGTTTAGCAGCTGCTCTTGTAGGTGGCTGTGGAGCAATCATCTAAATACACTACAGCTTTCAGATTCTAGGAGCAGTTCCTAAAACAGGATTCATTTACAGGTATGATGAACCAGATGAGTGTGGAAAGGTGGGAGATATCCGAAAGGTCACAAGCTTATGCACCTTCTTCCTGATTTACTTCTACATAGATGTGGAATCTGCCATTTTCTTAACAAAGTCTAGTCCAATCAGAACTGTCAATTTAAGGTAGCGTTCTGTCTCATAATGGCTAAGTTTCTTTACTTCCTTCCCCAAGGTTCCCATTTTGGTGCATCTATCAGGCCAGGTAGAATGGTCTATAACATCTCTTTGAAGAGGTAGTTGGAATAATTAGAGTCTAAAGGACTAGTCTAATTTGTAGCTCTCTATAAGATATTCGTTAATAT
This sequence comes from Tetrax tetrax, assembly GCA_009806455.1. Lineage (NCBI taxonomy): Eukaryota > Metazoa > Chordata > Aves > Otidiformes > Otididae > Tetrax > Tetrax tetrax. The sequence continues at coordinate 444,442 of WHYT01017693.1, forward strand.
TAAAGTCCTACAGAAACATGGATGCAAGTGAAAAGCACGTGGGACACCCACAGGTCTGTTCTAAGCCTCAGTAGTATTTCTGCTTCTCATGGAATCTCCCTTACAATTCATGCTGTGCTACAATATGATAGGGGGAAAAAAAAAAAAAAAAAGGATTAATCAAGATTGAATTAAGTATTCCTGGATCTTGAAAAGTAAAAGAATATGGAATATAGTTTCCTAGAGAGAGTGGGCTTGTTTTAAGTTAAAATTTTGCACTTTCGCCTCTTAGAGGCGGGCAACAGAAAGGGAGCAGATAATTATGGCTCAGGCACTTTTCTCAAGCACACTTGTGGTGTGCTGAAGTACTTTCAGCTCAGTTTCAATTTGTTTTGCTATAGATCATTACTAGAGAGGAAAACAACAACAAATAAACTATGAGATTTTCTTACCCTCAAGATGAAGCAATTCTGGGAGGTCTGGCTGGTCATCAGACGGATCTGCACTTTGTAACATCTGCAAGAGCTGGTCCATTTTATCCTAGAACACAAATTGTGTAATTAGGGCATAGGTGGGTGGGTGGGGGGGTGGGAATTAAGACTTTCAGGATAGTAAATTAAAGCAGCTGTTTACAACAGCCATTTGGATCTTTTGGGACTTGGAAATCATCTAGACTAACTCTAAGAAAATACAAGTCATACATGCTACTTTACAGGAAGACGCTTGAACAAAAGAAAGCCAAACGATAAAAATTATTAGTAGTAACAAGTGGAATGTGCAGAATACCCTTTTATTCCTAAAAATCTTTCCAAATAGTATTTTCTGAGCAGTTCCTATTTTTCCATTCTAGTTACTACATATGCAATACTACCACCTAGTGGGATTAGTGGAAATGTTTTGACAGAATACATTGAGAGGAGTACTTTTAAAAAGAAATGGGTACTTAAAACTAAATTCACTGGAAAACTACCCGGCATTTTCCAAGCGTAAGCTCATGTGCTGATAGGCCTCAATGTCATTTCTAATATATATGAAAGGGTTTTTTAAAGATGATGTCTGGAGGGCTTGTATGGTTGACTTCAGAATAAGTCATCCTTGATTAAGCAGCTTAAGTGCAGCCCATTTATAAAAATACCAAAGGGTAGAAAATTAACAGGTGTGAACTCTTTGAAAATTATGTCTTAGAGCAAAATATATTGCTTGACCAAATATTACATGTAAATGGTTTAAAAAAAAAAATAAAAAAAATCACTTTTTAGCTGAGCGCTATCAAATAAATAGCCTTTAATAGAGTTCCATAAGTGGTATCAAAGTGGAAACTAAAATCATGTTTTTTCCTGCTTAACCCTCAGGAAGGCAGGAAAAAGCCAAATGAATTACTTCCTTAAAAAAATTATATTATGATAATTTAAAAAACAAAATAAGACACTAAAACATAAAAGAACATGGAATCACAGAAGACCAAAGCTGGAAGGCACCTCAAGGCAGGCTTGAGATAAGCTATTTCAGAAGATTACAGACTAGTATCTCTTGAGAGGAGCAGTAGTTGAGGCAGGAGTTCAACAGGACTTTAGGAAGGCAGTAACTGATTTTTCATGTCAAAAACCAATGACAGAACTGTAGTTGAGAAAAATGGAAGGTCATGTGAGAGAATTCTAAGCCCCTTGGGAGAGGGGAAAAAAGAAAGGCAGATGAAAAACATCCTGGGCTTAGACTTCCTGGGAATCTTGCAGAATCACTGTGGTGAGGTTTTGCAAATCTTACTAAACGTTGCTTACAGAGCAGCAAAAAGCTCACAGTTTTCAGAGGAGGAAAGAGATCTTTCAGACTAGGAGAAAACAGTGGTAGTTATACTGGAAATAAATCTAAGACAGCATTCAAGATAGGTATCTCTGAGGTATCCTGAAGTTCTTAAAGCAAAACTTGAAAGCAAATGTGTCACTCCACACCAGGCTTCTAGTTTGGAGGTGAACAGCTGTACAATGCTGGAGTAGGGCCCTAAATGGAATGCAGTTTCCAAATTCAGTTTCAGAAATTCTTAAGAACTTCAAGACACACGAACAAATTAAAACACTGCAGTTTGTTTTTTTTTTTTTAATTAAATGCACTTTCCATTCTCATTCTCTTTTGATTATGTTCTCCTGATATTTCAAATTGGTTTTGAGGGACAGGATGAAAGGGTTAAACATCACATATTTAAATGTGCCAGCAGTTAAAAATCAGTATTTGTATCACACTTACTTCATCAATATAAACTGGTTCAGGCTCAGGTTCTATTGTCTCTACTTGAACTTCATCACTGAACTGCACTGTTTTCTTCTCAGCTTTCACTGTAGGATAAACAGGCAGATTTTATTTTAGAAAATAAAAATACACAAAACAATAACATAAATGTTATACACCTAGCATGTTGCCTAAGTTCTTTAGATTTAAAACATCTACTGTGAAAATTTATTTTTGTTGACATTTTCTTGACATTTGAAGGCCAAAACCATCTCCATAGACTTTAACAATTTTCTTAAACAAATCTGTAGATTGCATTAAAAAAAGACAGAAGTTCACAAAAGGTCGGTAGGAACATGTTTTAGCAAGTAAATGTCTTTATCGTAATCTCCCTGCACATAACGTACTTATTAATAAGTCATCAGGAAAACAGACTAAGAGAGAGTGATTGGAAGAAACAGGGCTAATGAGTCAGGTTTAACAAAAAACTGGTAAAATCATCTATGACAAACTACAGCCTTCTTTTCTCCAGAGCAAAGTCTAGAACCAAAAGTTCTCAGGTTTTGCTATTCCTTCTCATCAAACAGTAACTGCAAATGCATCTAACTCCTCTGCAGCACAGGCCACAACAAAAAAAGTTGCCAAATACTACTCTTATCATTATGCACACATACACACCTACCGCATGTAGGTTTATTGAATTGTCTGAACAGTGGTAATCTGTCTCCAACTCCTACCTGGCCAGCGGCCTTCAGTTTTTCCTTGATTAGAGATGTACCATTGCAACCAGGCAAAAAGGTAATTTGGGAAAAAACCTGCTGCTGCTTACATTTCTCTAAGTGTCAATGGAGTTGTTAAATGAGTCTGAAGGAAGCTACCAACAAAGCCAGCAGTAAACAGCATCATATTTTTCAGCAGATGCCAGCTTGGGGAACCTCAGCCTGACACAGAAATATGACTGTTGTTTCTGAGAGCACAGCAAGGGCTCCTCAGTTTTACTTACGAGTATCATTAACTTGCAAGTGAACTTTATCAAAAGGGAAAGGAAACAGGGAAAGTAAAGTAAATCACTACAAAAATACCCCTTGGGCCATGGCAAGGCTTCACATATATACATAGAAGTAATGTTACTTACTCATTTCTGGCTCAGCAGAAAGATCAGCTGTTACAAAATTAGATGGAAACAATCCTATACCCTGATGAGTTTCACCTTTCCACCAATTTGGATCACTAAGGACAAAAAAAAATAATTAAAAAAATCTACACATTTAAAAATCCCATACCAACATGGAATTTTCCCAAGAATTGCACTGTAAAAGGCATTTATATTACTTGTACATGAATACAATTTGCACATACCCAGAAATCTTTATACAAGAATCTTCATGGAATTACGTTTATATGTAAAAAATCTAGGAGATAACTAAACAAAGTATTTAATACATAAGTATATTTTATTGCAATTGTATTCCAATGTATGCTTCTACATAGAAGATGTGATTATTCCTGATTGATTTTTACAGTGTAATTTGCTTCTAGTAGGCATTCTATGTAAATTACCTGTCATCAAGGATAGTTATAAGTTCTCCAGCTTTAAAAGTTAATTCATTGTCTTCAGCAGCCTCAAAATCATAGATTGCACGAACCTTTCGGCCCTCATGTTTGTGATTTGTTAAAAGGCTTGAGGTGCTCGGATACAAACTGGAAAGTGTTGTTTGCTGTTGCCTTTGTTCTTTTAATGACAATTCAATAGCTAGAAAAGAAAAGTTATTCACATGAAAATTCCCAATAAAAATGGGTTAAATGATATGAAAATTTAACTCTGAAAACTTTTAGTATAATTCCATTCCTGTTGCATCATAATCAACTTCTGCCTTTCACTTTTAAATAATGGTAAAAAAACCCCCAAAAGATGTTTTATAACTGGAGAGCACAAATCTGCTTGTAGATTACTGAGGCTTTCAACATGGACAGGAAGAATAGATAGCACTTAAGCAAGCACAAACAGGATAACTCATGAAGTAATCAAATTTTTATTATTATATTATTGTTATTATCTTGAACTGATATAACTATTTACTAGCAGGTACATGATGGTCAACTTTTCCAGATCACTTGAAACATTAAAACAAGTGTTCAGCTACACATTGTTTCCCTGTTAGATCAGGAGTCTTCATCCTGAATTCATAGAAACAGAGAATTGCACAGAAGGGTTGAGGTTGGAAGACACCTCTGGAGATCATCTGTCCAACCCCCTGCTCAAGCAGGGTCACCTAGATATGTCTGCCCACGATTGCGTCCAGATGACTTTTGAATTCTCTGGACACTACAAGCTCCCTGGGCAACTTGTGCCAGTGCTCAGTCACCCTCACAGTATAAAAGTGCCTCCTTAATTCATAATTAAGAGAAAGATTTGTGCTTAGCCAAGGAAAATTTTGTCCATTCCTTTTCTCTCCCTGTCATTCCTTGGATAATTTTACATTTCTTGATCATTTTCAATTAAACTGAACTAAGCAGAAAGGTTTCATGCATATTAAACTCCTCCAAGTTTGTGAAAAAAAAAAATTAAAATAATTATCATGTTTAAGAAGGGATGGAGCAGAACACAAAAACCAAGAGAACAAACATTAGAGAACTCATGGAGAATCTGAACATTTGAGACTATAAATATCAAAGAACTCTAAGAATGACTCTTTTGACATAGAAGGATGTAGATTCAGATTGGCTATAAGGAAGAATTTTTTTACAATGAGGGTGGTGCAACACCTGAACAGGTTGCCCAGAGAGGTGGTGGATGCCCCATCCCTGGAAATATTCAAGGCCAAGATGGACGGGGCTCTGAGCAACCTGATCTAGTCAGGGATGTCCCTGCTCTTTGCAGGGAGGTTGGACTAGGCGACCTTTGAAGGTCCCTTCCAATCCAAAACATTCTGTGATCCTGTGATATGGGTATGCAGTGATACGACAAGGGGTAATGCCTTTAAATTGGAAGAAGGTAGGTTTAGAACAGATATAAAGAAGAAATTCTACACTGTGAGGGTAGTGAGGCACTGGAATGGATTCTTCAGAGAAGCTGTGGATGCCCCATCCCTGGAAACATTCAAGACCAGGCTGGATTGGGCTTTGAGTGACTCGGTCTAGCGGAAGGTGTCCCTGCCCATGGCAGAGGGGTTGGAAGTAAGTGATCTTTAAGGTCGCTTCCAACCCAAACCATTCTATAATTCCATACCTTAGTACAACAATAAATCAAAAGAAACCATCCTAGTTTTGTTTACTGGCACTGCAGTGAGACATTTAACAGCTACTTAGGCTTACCGCAATCAAAGCCTTAAAGTATGCTACAGAAGCAGTATTCAAAGGAATAAAAGTTTAAAGTGGTATACCCAAACATACTGAATCCAATTTGCATACAACTTATACTATAATCCTTGTCTCCTTCCATCAAATGTTTAAATTGCAAATAAATGTGCTTCGCTTGCCCCAGGAAGAGGAAAAATCCAAGTGCAGAACTTGCACAAAATATTTCCACAGTGGAACATGCCCTTAACATGAGATTTTGCATATTTTTTTTTTACTGTGTTGTTTCAGTTTACCAAGGCAAAAAAAAAAGTAAAAATTGGGGATTTTTTGTGTTTTTACCCACAGACCAATTTTAATCTCTAAGCCACCAGGAAGGGTACAAAAAGAAAATAACAGAAATCATAATCACAATCCATAAATATACTATTCACATAGAGGAAGGAAACAAAACATTTGTTCCTGCTTTATTTGATATTTACCAATATATTCATCAGGTCAGCAAACAATGCACTCACCTTTAGCTAAATCTTCCTCTTCCTTTTTATTGGCTACTGCACCAGGATCTTTGGCAACTAGAGCTGGACTTGCTTTTGCCTGTTCAGCAGCCTAGCCAAAAGTGTACGATGTAAAAATTAATTCAACAAAAAAATGGCAATGCATTAAGTTCACCATTTTGATTGGTATTACTCTGCAATATAAAAATCTAAAGTAAATCAAATCATTTCAACCCTCATAGGAATGTTTTATTAAGACAAGAGAGACTTCATTTTGTTTGCCAAACACTTTATAGAATTCAAGACTACAAACTGTAATACAGAACTGAGGATAAAAATAATTTTATACCCTTTAAGAACAACCACAAAATTTAATATACCTGTGAACCAATAGCTGGGAAAGTAACTCCTTGCTCCTTAAGATTTTTTATCATAGCAGATATTAAACTAAGCTGTGGGTCATTCTTGAATTCATCAGTCCATTCCACCATAAGTGCTTTCAGCTTTTCACAAACTTTCGGATGACCCTGCAAGAACAGTAGAAACTAGTTAAATAACATAGGAATCTCTTTTTAATTCCTTCATTTAAAATGATTTCATGTTACTGTCAATATAAATTATATAGGCACTTTATTTTGAAGTGTATCACTACAGGATACATTTCAAAATAATACATAATTCTGGTGTACTGTTCTCCCTTTATTAAAAAGGGAGAACAGTACACCAGCATTATGTTTGTACTAGTACAATACATACTAGGCCCAAAATAGAGTAAAACAAGGTTCTATAAAACCCCTATATTATCTACCTTTCACCAAATCTGTATTTAGTGTTTCATTGCTGTTTTTAACACAAAAATGAATTTGCATATTTAGAAATTAACACACCACACCCTACCTCCCCCAAACAGAGCACATTAGTAATTGTAGTATGAAGTAGCATTCAGGAAGTTCTTTCTCAAGTCACATTCTTCCCAGTAATTTTGTATCCTTCCCCCTGCCACTAAATTTCCAGTCTTCCGAAAGTAGATTCCATTCCACTTTCAGATTACTCCAACTCTCTGTCTGATTTAGCTTTTGTATGAATTGTATAAATTAATGCAATACATTACCTTATTCAACACATTGCTTACTTCACTGGCAAAATCTCTTGAACAGACTTCTAAATGAAAGATTTTACCACAGTTTGATACACATGCTCCTAGAAGCTAAAGAAAGCAAGATTAAAACTCAGAGAAAGTTTTTTGCACTGTAACTTTTCAGGAAGGAAAAGCGGTACATTAAGAAGAACCTACTGTTAATGCTTGCATAGCAACATGAGGATCTTTATGGTTCACTCTCTTCATAATAGAACGGAGACAGTCCTTAGGCCTAAAAAACACAGGACAGATTTTAAAAAATGGAATGGAATGAACATCTCCTCTTGCACATGTGACAATGCATGACAACATTAACAGACAGCAAGCTCTCCCACACATTATCGTGTAATTAATTTTGTAGCTTGTAAGTGTAACCTTCAAAAAATAAATTAACACCATTAACAATTGTAGCCATTTCTGTCTACAGGATTGCTAGCTTTCTTAGTTATCAAAACTTCTCAGTAAGGTACATTGCCGTTTGTAGTTACTGAGAATTACTGTAAATACTCCAGAAACCCATAACATTCCTTACATTTAGAGAACTGTAATTCTCTATAGTCCATGCACCTGCTCCTCTGTATTTCACATACATAAGAACACCTGCTTACATACTGATTACCAATACCCTTTTGCTACTTTTTTTTTTTAATTACCACCACTATGTTAGTCAGACTCTCTTGTAATCTACAGAATAACATTTATAAAGAAGATATGCAGTGAACCAACAAGTGGTAAAAAAAAACCAAAAATCAACTTGTTAGACATTCTGTATCAAAGTTTTGAAACAATTAAATACAGAATTCAAGTCTTATTATCCATGTTATGGTAGATAGAAATAATGTGAAAAGGAAATTTAAGAAAGAATTTGAATGGGAGTTTCAGGCACACTTTAACATATTAAAATCTGTGTGACTTTCTGTTATTTTATACTGTCTTTAAAGGCGGTGGAAGGGTGGAAGACCAAGTGAGGCTGGGGTAGGAATTATCCAGGTAAATAGGTAAATTTAAACTGAGAGATTTTATGCATTTCTGAAGTATTTATAGTAACTTTTTTTTGGAAGCAAAATTATTTTTCTATTGAACTGATATCCAAGAACTAACATGAAACTTAGGTATAAGTTACACCACTGCTTGGCTATACTATATTTGGCAGTGTCTACATTTTACAGAAATGCCCACTTCATATTTAGTAGCACTAATTATAGAAAATGCTGTCACACAGCAAGACTACATATCACTCAGTGTATATCTTCACAAACCCAATTATTACAAATGAAGACTATAAGGCAAGCACTGCCTATTATCTATTAATTACGCAAGACTTCTCATATGTTCACTTTAATTGAGAAAGAATAGATACTAAAATGTTCAGAAATAACTGCTTTTTTAAAACATTAATTTATGAGTAGGAGTATCAATATGATAAGAGTGCAAGCACAAAAAACTGCAGGTCCATTAATTGTTAAGACGGTATTTAAAAAGGTAGGGTGCAGGATCAAGAGCTTGGCAGTTCAGGAACAGGACCGTTAGCCTTTTTTTTTTTTTAATTAAGAAATCCAAAGTCTTATTAAAAGGAATAAAGTAACAAGAAAGCCTCAAACGCAAATGATCTTCCACAGGTGTCAAGTACAATTTTGAAAAGGTAAAATAAATAAATAAATAAATCTTTCAGTAATTCATGAAAATGCCTTTAAAAAAAAAAAATCTATTTGCTTATATATATAATAGAAGTAATCAATATTTGAGTGTTAATGTTTTAACATGCTTAAATGTCTAAAAAAAAAAATTTTATTACATCTACACTAAAAAAAAAAAATATCCAAGCTTATCAATGTTTAGTTACACAGACTAAGAATCCCTATTCTAGACAGAACTGTAGTTCTTAGTTTTACTTCAAATTAATTACTCATACAATTTAGTTTACAAGTTACAAGATGCACTATGCAGAAATCAGAGGGAAGGCACACACCCTGTGAGAACAGAATTCTATCTGTTTATTAGGCATCTCTCCAGACCATGCTGTGCAAACACTGGGCCACAGTTCTGCCCCAATGAGTCTATAATCAAAGTCTCAGAGGCAGCACAGTGACTGGGAATAACAAATCAGTAGGGAGGAAAAAAAAGGCAAGACACAATAGAAGCTATAATAATTCATCCAGAAAGCATTCACAAAAAAATTTCAGGTTTAGTTTTAGAGAGTAAAAATAATATATTTGATGATATTTCATTTAACAAAGACAAAATTAACAGCAATTTGAATATAAAATCCTAGTTTACACAAAATATTTTGTACATTTCAGGAAGTTATTGTTCATTTACAGTCTAAGGTAATTGACTACAGGACTCAAGACTACACAGGTGACTCAATTTTCCTTCTTGCCCCTTTAGAAACAAACGAGTCAAAGAGCTTCCTGGTCAGCTTGTTAGACATACACCGCAATGACTACGTAAAATGCTACTGGGATTGGGTAACTCAAGGGGAAAGAAAAATAGAAGGTAGTTTGGAAGACTATCAAGTAAGCAATTTTACTGTTTGTTCTCTCTTGTATGAACAGGCACAAAAACAAGCACAGAATCAGCTAACCAGCATACTGACTCACTGCGGGAGTGATTAATCCATAAGGATTCAGGACAAAATTAGGCAAGCAGCAATACAGACAAACCGTTTCTCAATGACAATTTTTCAATACCCACCCCCACCCACAACACAGAGTGCTGCAATGAACATTCCTATTTTCTCCGTCATTGGTGTCTTCTCCCTCTTGCTGACTTCATTTTTTTTTTCAGCCATCATTTGTATTAAGTAACTTTTCTGAAGAAAAATTGCAGTTGTGATAGTTTCGAACATAAAGACTGACATGTTTCATTCAGTCAATACAAAAGGCACAACCATCTCAAAGCCAAATGCAAACAAAATTGGACTCAGGAACTGGCTAGCACTGAAGTGACTGAGGAAGGGGGGGGTGCTTCATGCTAAAATATACCATCTGTGGCCTTTAATTTTCTCTTTTACTCTGCTTAATGAATCACTCAAATTTTATAATATTATTTTACTCAGATCTGCAGATTCAGTTGTGTAAGCATTTTCATTGCAGAAAACCAAAACAAAGCACAAATCTATACCTTTCCTATAGTCAGATGACTTAAAATGCCAGACAAATATGACAAAAGTTTAAAATAGAAAAGTTTTCAATAATGCTGTATAAAAACAACAACAAAAAAAAAAGACTGCCTCTAATGGTAAAACTGTTGTTTTAATCATGTTTCAATGTTGAAAAGGCAACTTGCTCACTGAATTACCAATATTCCCCCCAAAAGAGATATAAACAATGTAATAGGCAACTGTTGAGCTGTATGAGTTCCTAAAACAAACTCAGAGATTTAAAAATGTGTTGATTGTCTCGTGGTTAGACAAATTTTAGATCATCTTAAGAACCTGATGCATGAAACACAGAAAGTATCGAGTTAATTCCACGCTACATACGGCAATGCTTTATATATCCTATTGTAAAAAAGGCCTATTATTAAAAATATTACTAAACTTACTGTCTTTCCAGTGTTTTCTATGAAAATTCTGGCATCAACTCTAATCAATTAGATTTTGAAATTCACAAAAAAAAAAAAAAATAGAGAAAATAATCAAAGAGAGAGATTCAGTGGAATTCTAACTTGCTAAAGTCTGTTTTAGTTGGTTGGATTAAGGAAAGAAAAATTAATTTTTTAACTATTGGCAATTCTTTGTAACAAAGGTATTACCATGTTAAAATTAACAGTAGCAATAATTCTGTTACTGAACGGTAACTAATTTATTTTAAGAGAAAACGTAGCACCTTTGTAGCACAGCAGATTTCCAACAATTACTCTGGATGCAAACAAGTTGTTGGCAGACCTAAACGAGACAGTGTGCCCTGTAACAGTGTGGGACAAAAAGTGCCACTTAATGAAGAACAGTCCTTCTAGTCTACTGTGGCTTCATGTCTAAGACAATCTATATCTAAAATGCTGCAGGCACGTAACGGAGCTTACAGACTGGTACAAAGAAAACTCAAAATAGAGATTTTATAGTCTAAACTTCTGCCAAGAACAGCAGAATCCTCTCATATTGGACCAGAATCAGTTAAAAAATTCAAGCAGATCCCAGTTAAGGAGACTACCATCCTTGCCACAGGAACTAAAACTGCAGAGAATTTCCAACAGTGTAGCATATCTGGTTTAACCTTCTTAATGGGGAACTTTGTCTTGCTTTACCTTGCTATGGCATGACATAATCCATCAAAACAAAGAAAACTCTCCATCAGCAAATTTTAACAGAATCTGAATTTAAGCAACAAGTCACCTGACAGCCTATTACAAGCAAGGTAAATATTACAAAGGTTAAAGTAGCAGCCAGGACAAAATCACTGTTTTATTTAAAAAAAAAAACAAAAAAAACCAAAAACCAACCCAACAAAATGCAAACACAAAAAAACCCCAATCAAAACCCATAAAATAGAACAGAAATTCCAGCTGTTCCAGAGATACTTAGCTGCACACTACCAGAAGGTCTCTAGCTTTGTCTGTACCCCCAACAAGCCATCTCTTGCAGCTACATATATTTGAGCACTGTTCAGGCTAAGTTGCTGAGAGACTAAATCTTGCCTGTGGAAATGCTTTCAGTGATTAAATAGAATACTGAAGCCTTCAATAATACGGTTATTGTTACAAGCTCAATATCAACACACACAAGGAGCAGGAATGCAGTTTTACATATACAGACTAATATGAAACATCACTAACACCTTGCCAGCTGTTATCTTAACCACAGTTACACACAACAGCACAGAAGTCTCCATACGCCATGCTATTTACGAGTACTCCTCTAGAGACCATCCCTAATACCAATGAATAAACTTATTTGCAAACCTGTCCTTTGGAACAAAAGTTCCAGGTAGGAATTTGCTGTCTGGCATCTCATACTGTTTCCTGCAAGTTGTTCTCAGAGAAGCCTTTCATTAAACAGCAGCAATGGCAAAATTCTCTTTTTGAGGGTATTCCTTACCTGAATTGTTAGAGAATGCTGGAGAAGATGTATTTAAAATATTTCCAAAGCCTAATACTACACTGAATAAAAATGTCAGGGTTACACTGAAACAATGTCTTTAAACTGTATTTTTTATTTGCAAAGTCAAATTATACTTTAACTTTTCAAGTTCAAAGAATGAGTGCATGCATAAATTCTATGAGAGTGCTCAGTAACGAATCACTAATGGGACCATTAGCGGCCCATATTAACATGTGTTTAATTTAATACCACATTTTCAAAATGCGCATCTATCAAAGCCCTGATGCCAGACAATAGCTTCTCAAAACAGAGAGAAGAAACAGAATCCCGTTGCTTTCTGTGACAAAGACACTAGTGGTCTAGTGGTGAGGACAAGAGAAGTGCATCAGATGCTTTATACCTTGGTTTTAGCAAAGTTTCAACATATAGTTGAAGCTCATATCACCTATCTGGTGATCCTTCCCCTCCATTCTGCATTTGTGAGACTGCATCTGGATTACTTTGTCCAGTTTGAGGCTCCCCAGTGCAAGAGGGATACTGATACCCTGCAGTAAGTGCAATGGAGGGCTGCCAGGACGGTCAGAGAGTCACATAAAGGAGAGATGGAGAGTTGCTTTCAGTTTTGAGAAGAGTGGACTAAAAGTGGACCATACTACTTTCCAGAACTAACTAATCAAAGAATACATAGAAGATGCAGACTCTGTCTTAGAGCTGCACAGTCATAGGACAAGATGTAACAGACAAGTTGGAACAGGCGAAATTCTAATCAGATTGCAGGATTATTTATTTATTCACTTACTTTACTGTGAGGATAGTAATACTCTCTGAGTATTACTGAAATACTGAAACATGTTGCCCACAGAGGCTGTGTAAACTCTGACCTGGGAGGCATTCAAGACTTGACACGATCCTCAGCAACCTGATCTAATTAGACCTGTTTCAAGCTGCATGGTTGGACTAGATGACCTCTGGAGGTCACTTCCAACCTAGATTATGATTCTGTAAGAAAAATCCCTAATGAAGTCTCCTGGGTTTACAGTGACACTGCTAAAACATATCAGCTTATTTATTCTGTTACATTGGTGAAAAGCTGCTGTATACAAGTCCTAATTTTAACAGATCAGCTAGTATCTCCAAAGGAAGAACTGCAAAATATTTGAGCAGAAAATCCATACATTTTCCTTTTACTGGTAATAAACATAAGTTAAGTTGAGCTCTTGCAAAAGTCTATACAGGATAACAAAAATTTAATTCCTCTCATCTGAGTATAAGACTGAAATAACAAAATTAACAAAGTTTGGGGAGGAAATTTCTAAAGTCACTTACCCTGTACGTGACTGCCCAACTTTATCACAGATGTCCAAGATGAGGCCCCAGTCCTCTGCAGTGTTCATCTCACTGGTTGCTTTCTCTGATGAATAAAGTATAAGCAAATCAAAACACAAAATTAAAAAAAAAAAAGAAAAAATTTAACAAAATTGTCAAAGATGTTGCAGTGTTACCTCTTTCTATATTGCTAAATGTATGACAAATTTCTGTATTTAATAAATTTCTGTGTTAAAACTGTTACACCTAATTCTTTTTAATTTTCAAATGTTCACTTGTGGCCATGAATTTAAGCTTATAAGCAAATACACATATTTTGGGGTTCTCTTCTCACATAATAGATATATTCAGAACATGACAAAGTAGTATCAGCTATCAACAGATTTTTTTTTTCCATTTCGAACTATAAAGTTTAATAGGATATGAATATCCAAAGCATTAGTTCACTGTTTGCAGAGTCAGATACAACTGCATTTACCACTTCCTCAGACAATAACCGCTGTCTCTTGCATTTCCTTTCTACATATTATAACTTCCCAAGGAGGATTCAACAATTCATTAACAATCACTAAACTTTAATCTTGCCATTCTCATCTCTGCTTTGGATGATATATTCCAGTCTCTCTTCAGCTATAGAGATTGCTAAACCAAAGCTAATCTCATAGATGCCACTGGGACTCTTTCTTCCAAATCTTTTGAATAGGACAAGAGTCATCCCTGCTGACGAGTGAAGAAATAGATTCTGCTTCAGTAAAAAAAAAAAATAATAATAATCAGAGACTCCCTCCCTATTTCTTCCCCAAAAAAGCTTAGGTACACAGAGGACAACAATAAATAAAAGTGTTAAAGGAAACTGCACCTTACACTGCAGCTGAATGGAAGATTCTCTAAACACTGATAGATCAGGTCTGGGCTGGAGAGCACAGCGGAATGCACAAGCCGTTTCCATTATTCACCAAACAGAAGGAGAATGGGCACAGAATAGTACACAAACTTTGTTTCCTATTCCTGCTTTATCTAATATTCACCTCAATCTACAAAACACAAAATATGCCTCTGCAATGAGTACCATCCCTCAGGGAATGTCTTGGACTACTTAGTTTTATGAAAGGAAGAAAAGATTTCCTACAAAAACTTATCTGCTAGGAAAGATTCATTATCCATAGTAGCACTTGCAAGACTGCAGAGGAGAGAAAGAGCAAAACATCTAATCTCCAAAAATTAGAAGGAATTATTCATCCCAAAGTTGATGGTTTCTCTTTATGAATAAGTTTCTCTGTCCTACAAATTGAAGTCAGGTTACAGTTAATTTCTTAATTCAGAACAAAAATGCAGAAAAGTAAAGCTCTTTGGTTATGTGCTCTCAAAGTATTTCTGAGGGGAAAAAAAAAAATAAAATCAAACACTGCCATATACAATGAGAACAATAACACATCAGTTGTACTGCCTGAGGCACGGAAAACAGCAAAGCAGTATAGGGAACTCCTAAGTGGAAGTTAGTTACAATTCCTTATGTTCTCTCAGATAAAGTAAAAAAGCACAGCCTCTTCTCTCTAAATTGAATCAGAAAACTTATTTGATTACAAAAAAAAGGTCATAATTAATAAAAATATGAAAAATTCTGGGTGGACACCATGCTAACATCTAGCACTAAGATATACCAGCTGATCAACCAACTGTTTCATTTTTCTTTCAGTCTACTGTTGTTCCAAATCATGCTTAGGACTAGTACAGCTAACAATCAGAGAAATTCTTTATTTTTAAATCCTGTTCACAGAGGAAACACGCTAACTCTGCAGCCAAAATTGAGAGGAACACCATAATGGCAGAATCCACTCAGTACACCAACTAAACATGTCAAAACATGAGAACAGAGCTATGAGACTCTACCCTGCTTATATCAATGAACATTGATTCATTACTCCAGAATTTCAGTTTTTTAGTTGAGGACACTTGAAAAATACAAGCAAATGAGATAAGGAAAAAAAAAAAAAAAGCCACAACCATGCATTATATTTTTCCTGCTCAACACTCATAGTTTTAATATAAACAGCTCTGTCATCTGTAGGCAGAATACTTGTACCACACGTGGTAAGACACCTAAGCTGAATGCCTTGCATAGAGCCATCACAAGCCAATAGTCTTCCATAATGGTAGCCCATGAGCACAGCAGCAGTACTGCTACCAAAGCCAGCCTCAATGTGAGGCATCATAACTGGCATTTTGAAACACGGAGCCTAACTGGAGCAGCACCGGAGCTGAAGGTGTGCCTAAATGACATTTCCAAAACTGAAAACAGCTAATAAGTACAGCCTAGAGACACACAAAACGGACGGCATGGAGGCAGTTTAGTTCCATGAATCCACTGTTTCAGTTCATTGCCAGTTCTGCTGAAGCTGGACCAGCTCGAGTCAATGTGTGTCTGCGTGGTGCTCTCCGTAGCCTTAACTTCCCACCAGGCTCAGAGCTCACACGCAGCCTCACAAACACACAGCGCTCACTCATGCCTAATACCATACTTCAGTTAGTACATCCTTCAGCAGTCAGAGCTGAGAAATCCAATGGAACTGAAATTTTGACCTTTTCCATTATTCTACGTAACAGCCAGTTGTCTGTACTTTTGAACAACTGGTCCTTCTTTCCTCACAATGTAATCAGAAAGAAATGGCATGGCAATCAGTTATGTCTTTTACAACCAAAAAGTAAAATAATGCATGCTTAAGGTTTAAAAATAACAACAAACTGTCTTTTATGCTAATTTAAAGAGTTTGGCTAAAACTAAAAATATGATCGTGATTGATGAAATCCCTGATCCATATCAATCACATTGATTACAACCTTCATCTTAATTCTCAGTAAGGATATTTTTCAAGTTTATCCACAAATACAATTACAAGTTTTCTATCATGGCTACATTCCTTCTTGGAAGTTGAACTTAGTCCTATATAAAAACTCCCATTTGCTTGCAACATCTTCCCCCTTGCTAGTCGGGATATTTCCTGCACCTGTACTTTCTGTCTTCTGTAGTAACAATCACACATTAATTCCCTTGGATAATAAAATTAATTGTAAGACACAAAAAAAAAAAAAGTGCCTCTAGAGTTTTAGTTAAATTCTGTCTCAAACAAGGGGAGTTAAAAGTTAAGGGCATACTGTGAATGTTAGCAGTACACAATCTGACATTGACTCTCCACAAAAAAAAGGCCACTGTCTCTGTCAGAGCATCAGCGGGTGCCTATCACCTTTCACCACTCTGGGAACAGGAGAAACAAAGAAGCTTTGACAAAATTCCTATGTTGCATCAGTGTTTTCTTTGTAGACAAAATTATGACTTAAAGCTACTTAAGTGAAATTACTTACACTACTATAATTTAAAATCCATGAATGTTCTCTCTTCTAACGTAAGGTAAACATTAACAGCCAAAAAAAATCCTTTATTTACATTATTTTATTACCCTGATTAACAGCTGGCATCCTACCAGCCTTCATGTACAGCTGACCTGTCACTGTCAGCCTCTACCTTAGTACCAAAATGGACTCTGATAGGGAGGGAAAAACAGATATTTCTATTTCAAGTCTTAGGGTAGGTTAGCATAGGAGACAGAAGGTAACTTAAACTACAGACGTTCATCATCTTCCATCTCTGATTAAAAACTATTCTGCCACAGCAATATTAATGTTTACTTCAGACCCTATCCCACCACCTCATCATTGCTACAAAACCTTATTCAACTTAGTGAATGCCAAGCCAAGATCAGATAACATTTCAGACTTTACTAAAACAACGTTTAAAGACAGTGCTGTCTCCTTCACGAAATCAGTGTTCTTGAGAACTTATTAATGCTATGTCAAAAACAAAGGAAAACAGAACTATGTGACATAGAGGTATACATGATTGAATTCTGTCTCTTAGTTTTCCCAAACAGCTCTGTCACTCAAATTTGAAGCATTCCTAGCACAAGCAAGGCCTACAAGTTAATGTAGCAACTTTAATGGTGCAAGAGCATAACATCGTATGTTGCCTCAGATTGTAATTAGTAGGTTTTAATTTTTTTTTTTTCATTACAGGTTTTCAACTTTCATCTTTATTTTTCTAGGAGTTATTTAAAATTGTTTTCTTAAAATTAATTCCACAGACACACAAAGTGGTAAGCGCCATTGTTTCAGAGGAAAAGAATATTTTGGACTATGGCTTCTTTTGACAACAATAACGATTCAAGGCCAGGTTGGACAGCGCTCTGAGCAACCTGATCTGGTTGGAGATGTCCCTGTTCCTTGCAGGGGGGTTGGACTAGAATGACCTTTAAAGGTCCCTTCCAACCCAAACTATTCTATGATTCCATACAATATAAGAATATCTTTCTAAATCACTTCAACAATTTATTTAATTCTTAAAACAAATGCAAGTCACACAAAACCAATAGATCACATTTTTCAGCCACTTTGCAAAGCACAGTGTGGGATCACTAGGTTTCTCCCTTTCTACTTCTGTACTCATAATGCTAATCATACCCAGCCAGACTAATTCCATCTCACCCAACACTCAGTCTCTAATATGTATTATACTTAAAGAAGTAGATGCGTAGGAAAACATAAAAAAAAAAAAATAAGGTAAACATTTGTTGTACTTCTCTACAATACACCTTTCAACAATCAACAATTTACAGCTTCCTAACTCCTGAGTCAGAAATGGTGCTTCAACCACACAAATGTAGTCATAAATCACATATAAAAAAATAATTGAGAAAATGTTCTGAAGCAAAATGCATCTCCTCTGATAGAAATCTCAGCAGTGTCGGTATCTTCAAATTTTCTCAATAAGTTCTACAACATGATCTCCTTCAAATAAAATATCTAGCTGCTGAGATCGTACTTCCAAACATATCTTCTATATTTTTTTTCAACTAAGGCTATGAATAACATTTATACAAACCTGAACATCATCTGCCTTTTAAAGTAAACACCATTCCTCAGTATAAATGATGTCTAGTCTCACTGCAATACCATACCAAAAACCCAGGAGACAGCATTACACCTTTTGATGAGAAATATCTAAATATAGGAGTTTCCTTACTTATACTCTGGTTGTGGTGAAAGTACAAGGGCTTTTGCATGGGCTGTTTCGGAATACACAAATACACCAGCCTCTCTTGTGTTGTAAAGTTTAAGTTTGTTGAGGCCCCATTTCCCTCCAATTTACACAAAGCAGAAAAGACTTGGAGCATTGATAAAATTCTGATTTTGCCTCTGGTTTTGTGCATTATTTGCAAATTATATCCAAAGCAAATATATTTGCACTGCGATTCTATTTGAAGTTCCCTATTACATAAATAACACAACTGCAGTTGATCATTTTAGGACAGAATCAGCAAACTTTACTCAAAAGAGAAAATAATAATTTCCTAATAATTCACAATTGTCATAAAAATAAATTTATCATCAGATTTATAAGGTACTATTAGACAGAAGAAATGTAGTACATGCTGAAAAAAAAGCCACTGCCAAACTTAGTAGTTGACAGTTTAGATGTTGGTAAGAGAAATATAAATATTACAGCAGATTTTGCATGCAAATACGTGCTAGTCACTTGATTTCTCTGCCTTGGTTGTGCATCTTAACAATAGCATTTATTGTCTTATTGGAATTTTGAAAGAGTAAATACTCTCATCAATATTCATACGACTACCCATTTCTAACAACATTTTTAGAGGGAAGTTTTGGCAGGAATGAGCTTCCTAAGCTTTAGATTTTGCTGATGTTTATTTTTTTAAAAAATTCCATCTTAGCACTGACTGTTCTTTCTGCTACAAAGTCTCAAAGATGATAAAATTACCCAGAATGTCAAGAAATAACAAAACCGATCAATACATCTCCAAACTCAGCACTTAACATGTACATTATTTGAAGCAGTTAAAACAAATATGAGTAAAAACTATCAGAATATTCTACTCAGATAAGGTTTTTAACCGTTCTAGTTGGTATTTCTCTTACTCCATTCACGAACATAATTCTATTTCCCCAATTGCACATCTCTAAAATGAAATATTGACGTTCTTAGTAATTGAAGTTACAAAGAAAAGAACAGCTACAGAAAGTCTTCAAAAGACTGGCTAAAGAGTCTTCACTCACAGACTAAAATTACAACCAGTTTCTAGCATGACAAAAAAATCCTCAAAAATCCATTATATCAATGTAAACACCAGAGAAGTAACAAAAAATTCAACACTCCTCTCAGCCTTCTCTCCCCCTCTCCCACAGAAAGTTTTCTTCCCAAGGCTAAATAAGTAACTTTCCCCGCTCTCTATATAAATGCAAATACTGAAATTCCAAAGCATTGTAGAAACATAAATGTAACTACTTTGTCTCTTCAATATAGCTTAAATAGTCCTGAAAGCCTGAAACTGATTGCAAATTTTTCTTTCTTTTTGCAGTTACTGACCAAGAAATTCTGATTACATACCATTCCACATCACTGAAGTTAAAAGTAATTAATTTTGTTCTTTTTGTCTGTCAAATAAAATGAACAAATGCACTTGTTGGCCTAGTCTATGAAAAATACTGCTTTAATGTTAACCACTCTGCATTGCACTAGCATGCTTAGAACTGCACAGAAGAATACCTCCAACCAGACTGAAAATCAGAAACTACAATTCCCTGCTCAACCATTAAGCTCAGTAAAGCCATTAACCAACGTCTTCAGTTTAGCTGTATCCCTATTTACAGTTTTCCTGAAAAGCCCTTATGGGAGCAGCTGTAGAAGGTGTCCTGTGAAAGCACTGCTAGGTGACACAAGGCAAAGCAAGCAGCAGTGACTGGGCTGATGTGAGGCCACCTCAACTCACTCCTTCAGAAGACTACGTAAGATCTCACCATGCGTGAGGCACACTAGCCAAGACTGATGTCGCTCAGCTCAGTAAGCTGAGCTGAATGAAGACAAAAGGCCTGAAGATCTGGTAAGATAATACTGAAAACAGTAAGATAAGCTGGGCAAAAATAGTTATGTGTTTAGACATCCTATGGCAAACTCTAACAAATCCATGGAACTCAAACTACTTTTCACCCAGAAATACCACAACAGAGCAGGAAGGTGAGCACGTTAGATATACATGTGAACAATGATGATTGTTCTGTAAACAAGGTGTATCACAGAGATATTATACTAGTAAGTGGTGCCGGGATCTATTTGCAGAGCCCTTACAAACCAAGCCACAGTAGAAGCAGCATTTCGGAAAGAATATCTGCAAGAGACTTAACTTTTCACATCAAGTATATGCTATTATTTTTATCAGCTAGATGAACAGATTGTACGTGTTGGAGAACTACTTTGATTCTTCTGAATTTTGGTATTATAATGCACACTGCCACATCTGAAATGAGGGGAAGCATTAAAAATGACAGGTCTTCCATGGGAGGAAAGAAAAATAATTACCAGGAAAGTACAGTCTACAAAAACTCCTTTGCCTATGCAACATACTATGCTGGCTTTGAATTACCCAGCTGAACCCAGAGTCTGGTGATTCACTTTCAAAAAGGGATACTGAAAAAAGTTTCTTTTCTTGGCTATTATACAGAAGGGGTATTCCACTCATTTTTATCCCGTCACTGTTGTCATTTTTCACTGAGAACATATAACAAAGGTATCTTTAGTAAGAAGTTCTTGTTTTTCATAAACATTTATAAATAACTGAAAAAGGGAGTGGCTATAGTTCCTTTCCAACATCTTCCGCTCAGCCTCCCTGTTAGCTCACAGTTAATATCATTTTCCCTCAAAAAATGTTGAGAAAGCAGTAGACCAACGTGGGCAAAAAAGTGCCAGCCTCACGACAAGCTGAACCAGTCCTTGGAATTCATCCTCCCTTGCAGCCAAAGTTCATTCACAGTCTGCAGTCTCCATAATTATCTGGGGTCAGGAACCTCCTCTGCAACAATTTTCCCTCCTTTTGGCAAACCTGGCCTAAACAGAGAAAGGTCCAGCTCAGAGAGACATGTAATTGGACGAGTTTTAAGACGCTGACTAACCAAGGGGATAAATCTAACGAATAACGAGTTTAAATAGCAAGACTAGTTTATTACAAGAAACTGAACCATGGGAACCATCGTCAAAGCATTTCTTATATTCTAACAGATCAAACTATATACTGTGGTATCTTAACATCCCTACTTACCTACAATCATATGCAATTCATGCGTATTATTAAATATCTAGAGTTGTAACCGTATCTTGGGCTGCATCAAAAGAAGTGTGGCCAGCAGGTCAAGGGGGTAGAGGCCCCTCTACTCCCCTCTCGTGAGACCCCTTCTGGAGTACTGCATCCAGCTCTGGAGCCCCCAACATAAGGAGGACGTGGACCTGTTGGAGCGAGTGCAGAAGAGGGCCATGAAGATGATCAGAGGGCTGGAACACCTCTCCTGTGAGGACAGGCTGACAGAGTTGGGGCTATTCAGACTGGAGAAGAGAAGGCTCTGCGGAGACCTTACAGCGGTCTTCCAGTACCTCAAGGGTGCCTACAAGAAAGACAGGGAGAAACTCTTCTGCAGGGCCTGTTGTGAAAGGACAAGGGGTAATGGTTTTAAAATAAAGGGAGGTAGATTCAGATTAGACAGCAGGAAATTTTTTTTTTACCCTGAGGGTGGTGGAACACTGGAACAGGTTGCGCAGAGAAGTGGTGGATGCCCCATCCCTGGAAACATTCACGCTGGACAGGGCTCTGAGCAACCTGATCTGGTTGGAGATGTCACTGCTCTTCGCAGGGGGGTTGGACCAGATGACTTTTAAATGTCCCTTCCAACCCTAATGATTCTATGATTTCTGAACCACCTGCTTAACTTCCTATTCTGTAAATAGTAGGCCCAAATCTTTCCTTTCTTCCCAGTCCTGTGGTGCCTCAACTACATGAGCTA
Source organism: Tetrax tetrax (assembly GCA_009806455.1). Taxonomy (NCBI): domain Eukaryota; kingdom Metazoa; phylum Chordata; class Aves; order Otidiformes; family Otididae; genus Tetrax; species Tetrax tetrax. The sequence goes on from WHYT01017693.1 coordinate 466,844, forward strand.
AGTTGAGAACTAGACTAACACTCAAAGCAAATGCAAGAAGTGCCTTTGTCCCTTACTGTGTATAAGGGAGAAAAAAAAATAGCAAAGACTTTGTGTTTTTTTAAATACCTCATCTTAATATCATGTATGATTTTATGACAGCTCATAACAGAACCTTATTGCAGCTTATAAAACTTCAGAAATAATAAGCTTACAGCAGGGAGTAAAAAGTTCTTCCAGTTCTCTTCTCACAACATAGATTAAGTTTACAATGCTTGACATCAAGTTAGGATGAAGTATGCACTACACTAACTTCAGAGTTACAGATTTATTCTTGAGATAACATCTAAACGTCGCTTCAGAACCGCTTCAGTAGTAAGTTCTTCATCAAACCTAGCCTAACCACCTCTACGTTACTAATCAGCCTGTCATGACAGATTAGCAGTCTTTTGGTTCTTAGAGTACATTTCACCATTATTTTGCCTGCATCAAACTCACAGATAAACCTGCATTTCTCCAAAACAATTCTCTGGGAGTAATTTTATGATTAAGGTTGTGAAATATGGCAGAAACAGATTTCCCATCAAACTAATAACAGCACTATTAATTCTAACTCCTTAAATAGAGGATTAGTCTCTTAATTATAACCTCAGCAGTCCAGTCTCTTGAAGGCTTTTTCTTTTGTTAAATTCCAATATTATGTTCTTTACTTGGACACACCATCAAACGTTCCCAGGCTTGATTGTGAAAATCCACACCAACCTGTGTCACCACTGATTACCATCCATTCCTGATGAAATATTCCCAAATATGGTAAAAAGAGGGTTCAGAAAGCAAAAGGTATCTGAGCTTCATCCAGAGATTTGGACTCTTTCGGGATGACAAGGCTTTACCTCCTCAAATCTCTGGGCAGCTGAAAGCGTTCTTTAATATTATTAGTTTAACAGTAGCCTTAAACAACATTCTTTTGCCAAGCACATCTAAAGACAAGGTGCACCTCAGTACAAAAATCTCTGTACAAAGTTGGCACTAAATGATAAGCTACTACAGATGAACAAGTTCCACAGCAGGAGCACACTAACAGGACTAGCCAAATGCTAATGACTGGCCAGACAAACTGAGAAATTTCTCCTTCTGAACTTAGAGACACTTATGCTTCTCAAAACAATGGAAAACAATTTAGTTCCACATGTGTTCTCTGCAATCCATCATCCTAAATGGTTCCAAAATCATTTCCAGCTATTACACAGTATCAATTAGCTGTCCAATAGATGAGAAAATATGGCCATCACAGCAATACTATCAACTACACCAGTGTCCAAATTAGTATGAATTAAGAATAGCTTTTGACCGCCTTCCTGCTCCAGGAATCTGATTTTCAAAAGAAAACTTTCTTGTTGGACAAGAACAAAAGCAGAGCACTCAACTTGCATTCTGAGAAAAGAACTGAAAAATAACACTACTGCTTGACGACTTTTGGAAGTTTCCCGAGAACATGAGAGCTTACTTTACAGCTGACATTATCTTATGAAGCCTGCCAAGAAGTTCATCCAGATAATAGCACATTCCCAAGGGGCCGGGAGGAAAAAGGGCCCAGGACCCTTTCTGGGAGACTTAATCATTCCCGTCTCCGTGGCACAAATCCAGGTAAGTGATGGATAAAGGCAGCAGGCTCCTGAAAGCGGGCTGCCACCAAATGAACAGCCTGCCTCTCCTTCATTCTCTCTCAGGACACCATGAAAAGGGCCCATGGAAAGAGGCTGTATTTACTGGTGAAAATTAGCCCATTGTTCACTATCTGCTTTTCCAAGAACAGCTTGGGATTGAGTGGTTATTTCCCTGTGATCACACAGTACACAGAATAATGCTTTTGAAAAATATCTACTGGTGGTCATACTAGGCAAGCACTAGGTAAGGTGTTTGCATCCTCCACGCCCAGAAAACAGCAGATAACCCACCAAAGCAACAGCTGGGTGCTGCTACTTTGCATTGTGAAAGTTACAGTGCGGAGAAGTGCATCCCTCAGACTTGGCTCTACAGAAACCCACTGAAGCAGTCTAATCCTCACTGCTAGACAGCAGCCTTACAAAGTAAAAAAGCAAACATTTGCCAGAACCTAAGCTATCACTTTGTAATCTTATTAGTTCAAATCATTCTCACGGATAATATTACCAATGTTTCAATCCTCTAATGCACCACAGAAAATTGGCAAGTAGTGACATCTCTTCCTCATTTTAATTACATTATAAGAGAGCAAAACAATTTGGAAAAATTATTTACTACTTTTCAAAATAAGTCATTGTCAACTTTGCCACCAAGAAAATTATAAATTGAAGAGCAGTCTTCAGCAGAAAAGTGTTCTTAACTGTTCCAAATGGGAAGAAAAGCAAGCTATCCTTTATTAAGATGCAACAGACTAAGAATTCCTGATTACAAACATACATACATACATACAGAATTTGTGTCACAGTCCTTCGTGTACGCACTAACCCTTCCCCTAGAAGAGATACATACTTTTCAAACAGCGTTGAGTTGTTTTTAAGTTCTCGAAGAATTAAATTGGAGCCCTGACTTCTAAAGTTGGATAAGCATTAAGAAACAATGTATTTGAAGTTGAAAGCTACAGCAAGTATAAGGCTACTGAAGAAATTTTTTCCAAGAAACATACACAGTGTTATACTGCTGTAAGAAAACAATTTAGTGTGGGTGTGAGGGATACTTACCCAATGTCAGAAAAAGTCCCTTTATATTATGCTGTTCCCCAGACAAAGCATTTATTAAATTAAAACAGACAGCAGCAGCAGGTGGGAGACAAACCTACTTCAAACCCACACGATCACAAATCAGATGTGCAAAACGAATTTTTAGCTGCCTATACATTATTCTACCTTTGGCTTAGACACATCAGCATTAAGCACAATTTTTGTCAAGTAAAAGCCAGGTATTTTCTCTCCATCTAGACTGGCACCGGAACAAGCAAGGTAGGGATGAAACCTGATCACAGTACATCAAGTTTCACTTGAAAGGCAAAAAGAAAGCTCCCCCGGGAATTCACTTTAAAGCACTGAATACAAAATGCCTTGACAATTTTCTCATGCTTGTCTGTAATTGTAAATGGCGCTTTTTACTTTACATCCCTTCGCCCAGCACAAGCATTTCTCACTACTTGTTTTGCTATACTACAACGTTACTTCTGCTAAGCAGGCCAGTTTGTCTCCCACAAGCACCCCCGTGCCTGCCCCCTTCGCTCGCAGCCCCACGAAGCCAGGCAGGGCCCGCAGCAGCCCCAGCGCTGTCACCGACCAGGCCGCAGCCACCGCTGCCAGGAGGCGCCCCTGGCCCGGCCGCTCCCCGCCGCATCCTGACCGCCGGCCCGGCCCGGCCCGGCCCGGCCCGGCCCGGCCGCCTGCTCGCCGCTGCTACAGGCGAGGCCGGGCGGGCACCGGCGAGCCCAGCAGCAGAGCGTTGCGGGGGAGCGGGCTGGCAGCCCGCGGGGGGCCGGAGGCGGGAGCGGGGTCGGTGGGAGGATGGGCCGAGGGGTTACCTCAGGGGGAGGCCGGGGCGGAGGGCCAGGCCGGACCGGGCCGGGCCAGGGCGCCGCGGCAGCCACTCACCCACATCCTGGTCGAAGGGGTTGGTGGCGAAAAGCGGCATCGCGGGGCACGGGGGCGCGGCGCGGCCACCCCTCCCCTCCCGGCAGCAGAGCGAGAAGCCCTCAGCGGCGGCGGCGGCGGCAGCGGCGGCGGCTCCTCCTCCCGCCCGCGGTACCTCCGCCGCCGCCGCCTCCTCCTCCCAGGGCCGGGGAGCCAGCCCCCCGCGCGCAGCATGCTGGGAGACGGGGGCCGGCCCCGCCGCCGCCGGCCGTGGCCCCGGCCCTTGGCCCCCGCGGGGAGCGGGGCCCGCGGGGCTGGAAGTCCCCTCCGGCCGTTCCCGCAGCCACCGGCGGCCCGAGCCGCGCCTGGCCCCCGCCGGGCTCGGCAGATGGGCGGGTGAGCGCCTCGCCTAGCAAAGCCTGTTGGCGGTGACCCTGTGCCATAGCTGTGAACAAAAGCGCGGGGATCAGCGGATGCTTCCCGTCCTCCCCCGGTTTCCTTGCGCTGGACCCCCGGCAGCCCGGGCAGGTGGAGGGGAGCTCTGAGGGGGAGAGGTTCACGGGGCCTTGAATAGCTCGTGGCCTTCGGTTGCACGGTTGTATCCTGCTGCTTTACTTCGTACAAAGATCTTCCTTGGCTTCGACGGGGTGTATCCCACAGGAACAGTTTGACTCACAGGGTATGACACATTCTGCCTATTCCTGCTGTCACGTAAAACTCAAGCCATTACCCTTAAGGACTTTTAGTACTGTTTAATTGCTCTGAACCAGTCGGATCGCAAATTAAGCAACAAAGGGCACATACACATGTGAGAGAAGAGTCATAGACATCTAAAAGAGCAATATGGGCACGTCACAAGAGTGCAAACAAGAAATGAAAAAGATGCTACTTCTGCAGCACAGAAACACTAGATGCAATCAATAGCACTAACCATGCTCAATAATGAATGTGATTGCATGCATTAGGCAGACTTCTGACACATCAAATGAAAACTGCACACGAAGCTGCTGCCCACAGGGATTTACAGTCACTAGGCATTTCCTTATTTTGCTATTTTTTTTTTGCCAGGATCTTGAGTTCTGTTTTTTTTCCCTATCCACAACAACTGTTCTCAGCAGCTGGTGCAGGTCAGCATTGATCTACGGCTTAGGACTGACTACTTTTAAGGAATTGCGTGTTTTATTTGGATTCTGCCTCAATTCAATGACATCTGCTAGATATTCTCAGAGGATGCTCTACCTCCTCACCATTCATCATCCCCCATTATGTTCACAAAGGACATATGGTAGATGTTCTCAGAGCCTGTTTTACCCCCTCCTTTTTCATTTCTTCCCTCTGATGGGTTTCAAAATGAATTGTAAGAATCCTTTCAAAACAGACAGAGCTTTTATGCAGTAGTCCTGCAGTAAGAGCAAACACAAGATATGGGGAACTGGGGTTTTAGACTGCCTTCAGCCTGAAAGGATTCCAACTTGCCTTTACTTCCCAGGAAACACCGTACTCAACATTTTGAAAAAGGTAGTCTATACTCAGGGGGCATCTTAAGGCTCACGGCTCATATTTTGTTTCTGTTGAACACAGTGTGAAGGACAAGAGTCCTTTGAATTCTGGGTATTAGATTGTATCTCACACTTTTCCCTGTCCCACGGCTCTAGCATTCTTCCCTGGCACAGAAATGGGTGGTGATGAGAGCACTCCTCCACAAAGTGTGGGGTTTGCCCTCTCAGACACAGATCATTATGGAAACCAGCTTTTCCACCTTATGTGTGAGTAGTATAATGAGTATGCCATTTAAAAAGGTGCATTAAGCTTCCTTTGCCGGATAGAATTTAAAATGTTTGTATTATTTCTTACTGCATTTGAAATGGGACTCATGCTGCCTAAGTTACCTATCTAAAAGTAAGGAAGTTCAAAGGTACAGTCTCAAATTGCATCTAATTTTGGGGTAACAACAGCTGACAGAGAATGTAACAGCACTGCACACCCTATGCCCACAACTATGTGCTGCCACCACATTTCTCGTATTAGATTTGGAATTTGATCCAATTCATTTGTGGCTGCGCAATCAGCTGATCCAGCTGAAAACTACCTCCCTGCAGAAAGTTCCCTGTTGGATCATGTCACTCATCTGACTCACCTTGCAATTACATCCCAGGCAAGGGGAGAGGTGGAAAGGCATGGCTGGTGACTCTACTTTACTAGACTGGGTCAAGAAAAACAGGCATTTCCAGGGGATAGTTCATCTGTTCTATTTCACATCTCCTTCCAAAGCTGCCCTTTGCAACAGCCTGGCTCTGCAGATTTCACAGAGGAGCTCATCTGCCCAACAGTTCTCTGACTCAGCACCTGTCTCCAGACAGACTTCTAGCACGTTTTAAGTAGCGTGTATTTAAAAATATGTGCTACTTTTGTCCAAAGTAAACACTCTCAGATGATTGGAAGGATACTTCTTCTTTCTTTGCACACTTTCTTTTCCAGGTAGTACTGTTGTTCAGATACTGCTAAGAGATAAAGGCATGTATTCAGTTAATTGCCGGCGCAACTCACTTCCTGGATTTTAAAGATGTGACATACTTCTGAATTTGTTTAAGTAACTTCAAGTTTGATGTTTGTTTATATAATTTATTACTTTTTTTTTTTTTTAAATTGTGACAAGGGTTTATCCATACCAAGGTTGATTCTGGATTCTAATGATATACAATAAATCGTTTCCCTATAGTCTTTTGGTAGGAAAGGGTATTTCGGAACAGCAACTTACAAATGACAATCTGCTAGAGAAGTCCTAATATTTCTTACAATTACTCAACTGACACACATCAGCATTAGAGAAGCATATTTGTTAGAGAAAGATAAAAACATTATGGCCATGGAGGGGAAGTTGACTGCAGTTCCAGTTTACTGGAAGAGAATTATACTTGGCATACCCATTTATTTTAGCACATACTAGTTAGCTAGCTGCTAATAGTATGTAAAGATAAGGTGTATAACTCCAGGAAAAAGTCAAGCTAGTACACTTTTAGCAAGGAGATAGATATGAAGACTAACGGTTGTCTCAGGGATCAGTCACACTGACCTCTATTTTAACTGTATTTTCTTTATAGTCCACTGTGTACACTGCTTTCTGAACTGGAAGCTGGGCAGAAAAGAAAATCAAAGGAAAGGAGGAAGGTTCAGAATAGAGAAGGTGCCAGCAGTCCATTTAATCACAGCTTTTGTCTTTGATAGGGCAAGTACAAGATGTTTTGGATGGCATACAAGATGCTGTAATGCATAACAACACAATGATATGACTAGGACAAAATTTATCCCAGTCACAGGCCATATGTAAATGTTGTAAGTACTGGACTACAGTGATTTACTTCCCATTTATTATTTTATTGTACATGCCCTAATATTTTGCAAGTGTCCAAGTTGCATGACTTACTTATGGTATTCTTATCTATTTCCTTATATAAAGAGATTATATGAAACATATCAATACAGTAAGTCTGGTGTCCTCTGTTACACAAGAAGTCAGGCTAAAATTATTTAATTGTCTTTTTTGGCCTTAATATTTATGAAGTATGTAAGTAGGATTATATTATGGCTGGAGTTCCCTAAAATCCATGTAACTTTAGAACTAGGCAAACATTCAAATAATAAACTTTATAAAACAATTCCGTTTGCCCTGATAACATTAAAAAATGTAACATCAACTTTATCGTTAATATTTGCACATACAGATGCCAGAAACAAGGGTTTATATCTTCCTCAGTCTTTCTGTATTGAAAGCAGTACTTGCAAACCAGCTCACATGAAGTAATATTTCATATGTTTACACTGCAGTTTTGTTAAATGCTTTTGGATAACAAATTCACAGAAGTCAAACACAAATGTGTTTATACTATTTGCTTTAGTAAACTTATAGTGATATATTGTGATATACCTGTAAGAAGCAGATAATCTGGGAACTGCTGGGACCTCTGGGTGCCTGGGCTTCCCTAGGGATGCTGGCGGGAGCATCACTCTGCACCAGCTTCCTGGCACTGCCATAGGGAACCACTTGTCCTAGTGCTTTTTTTGGCATGAACACCTGTTCTCAGTGTGGCCATACTGACTACACCCAATATGGTCACTTTTCCGTGCTGATAACTCAGACCAGTTTTCAACCAATGATGAGGTCAAAATTAATCTTTTCGTTCTCCACCAGTCTTCTAGGAAGGAAAATAGAAATACATCCACTGACCATAATGGGAGCTAGATTGGAACACTACTCCCTTGATAAAGAGCCCTTTTTAACTCAAGTCCTTGAAATAAAAATAAATAACAAGCAAAGATTGTGTGTACTCTGAAACTAATAATGGAAGCAGTCTCCTCTATAGAGATTGTAGTGCTCACAGAAGCAAGCTACCATTAAAATACACTGAAAATCAGAAGGTATTTTTAATATTATTGAAGTTCGTTTTGTGAAACCCTATGAAAAATCTGTCCGATATCTGTTGGCAAGGTAGCAAAGCTTCCTTATGTAAGAAAAATATTTATTGTGTAATAAAGGGAAGGGAAAGTAAGAATATCTTACTTAGGCTAGCAGTTAATTTTCAATACGTACTTTATTTTACTCACATGAGCAGTACCATTGAAGTTAATGGTACTAATTTTGAGATTTGAGCATTTTATATGTATATCTACATAATTAGAATGTAAGAGTGGAGTTCACTTCCTGACACTGCCAGTCTGTGTAGCGTGCAGAGGTGCCAACTGCAGAGATTACAATCTGTGGGACTGGTCTATACATAAACCTGTCCAAGCCTAGCAATGCCACAAAACATCAGGATAATTAAACAGTGGTGCAGTCCACAATATCTCATAAAGAAAATAATTATTGTACAGAGTCCAGTTGTACAGTTGTAGCGAAAGTTGTAGCGAAAAGTACACTGAGTTTCGATAAAGCAAATTCAGACAAGCAGGACAATCATCTCCCTTTAACATCTGTGTGCCCTTCAACTTTGCAGTTTAGGTTACAGCTTTGCTTCTGAAGAGGATTAAATAGAACAATACACAAGGGCATCTCAAACTGGTGCTTTTCAAAACATAAAACAAATATACCAGTGGTTTTCAGATATATATAATCAATAGTTTTCCTACAAAGACTTCTAAATATTCACACTGTAGAATTTCTGTATTTTTGTAACAGAAATATAAAATTCCACTTCAGCTTGTGTTCCTGACACCTGTTTTCCTTCACTGACTACTGAATTGTACAGTCAGAGGCTTAATTTGAATAATTTATCTTGTAGTAGCAGTGCAAAACTCCAGCTGCTTAGACGTGCCAAATACAAAGACATCTTCTAGTCCTTCCCACAAGATTTATGCAATCCATTCTACACCACGTCTTTCGAAAGCATCTTCTGTCCTATTCCCACAGCAGTAAATAAAATAACAGATATACACACCCAGGTGAATGCACAAAAAGTGCATAAACACTGTATTGTTCAATTTAGACGTAGCTAAATTCTGTTTACTTGCATTTGTCCTTTAATACTTCACTGATTACTACGTATCATAAACCTAAAATAGTGTGCAAGTACTATATATAAGTTTGTTGTCTAAACACTTTGTTCTTGCAGAGTGTGTTTGAAACATGAAGCAAAGACAGGGCAGAAGGACAAGCAGAATTTAAGTTGTTAATTTTTTTAACAAGTTCTCCTTCTTTGGGATTTTAAATTACCATCTGTCATTTAAGTACTCTGAAGTATAAAGGTAATCTCATGATTCTGCAGGGCTCATACCAAGTAATTCTTGCAACGTTTCATAGTAGATGACCTTCCCCTGTGATAGTGAAGCTGGTAAGTCATTATATTATTTTCAGAGCACTACAATATTTCATTTCGTAGAAATGTTCCCATATTGGATAGGTAAATTTTCTAACCCCAAAAATCATTATAGAACAGTGTGTGAGAAAGTAATTCTCATAAAAGCTTCACCTTATATTTCTGGAAATAGATTGGAGATAAAACCCATTCGGCTTTATAAGGTATTTAATATCTACTTGTGCAATAGGAACCTAGAAGATAAATACATTTTGATAATATCAGTCATGAAGAAGGCCAGGAAAACCACTCATTTTTGTAATAACACTATAGCAATGGTTTGGAACTTGAATGAGTAAAGGAGAACCGCCTGTGAAGGTTGAAATTGAATATGAAACATAATGATGCACTCACCTACAACAGGAGACCTTGATCCGACTCTTAAAATTTATTAGGGATGTTGATTTCAGACTGTACTTGAATAACAGCAAAGTTGAGGTAAACTGATATGCCAGTGATAGTTGATTTTAGAAGCTGATTTAGATAATGCAAGCGATGCATAAGCTTATTCAATTTCAGTGATTACATTTCTGTATGTAGACAAAATCTGTCTTATGAATCATTTTGAGATATTTTGGGCCAAAAGGTGCCAGCCAAAGTAGAAACATTTTATGAAATAATTGTGCAACTATAAAAGTACAGTATTTCTAATTAAGCACAGATACTGTACTTAATGCTTTGAAATTAGCTGATATTTTATCAAATTTAAAGAAAGGATCTTGTGCTGATTCAGAAAATGCAGACTAATAAACCACAAATATATACATGGTAAATTGACACAAATCATGATTAAAAAAAGAACAATAGAAAACGTATGAAAAGGAACTCACATTTCAAATAATTTATTGCAATTCCTGGAACACATAATCACAAAAAGAGATTAAAAAAAGAAAAATTATTAACACAACAAGTACGTTTTGAAAACACTGCTGCAAAATTGTCACACAGGAACTATCAAGGATATGAAGTAGTTACAGATTAAAGAGCAAAATATCTCTGTGGATCAAAACGTGCTAAACAGAAACAAAGAGCAAGTTTTCTTTATTAAGGCAAAAAGAAATCAGTGAGGTATTTATGAAAATTCTTGTCCTGGTTTTGGCTGGAATGGAGCTAATTTTCTTCCTAGTAGCTCCTGTGTGTTGGATTTAGTATGGGATTTGGTATGTGAAGAATGCTGATAATACACTGATGTTATGAGCTGTTGCTAAAGAGACCAAAGACTTTTCTCAGCTTCCCAGGTTTCACTAATGTGCAGGTGCAGGAAGCTGGGGGGGCTACAGACAGTACAGTTGACCCAAACTGGCCAAAAAGAGTATTCCATATCATAAATGTCATGCTCACTATGTAAGTGGGGGTGGTCTGGTGAGCTGGCTCACTTTTTCTCTTGGTATTTGGAATTGTTCCAGGATTGTTTTCAGTTTTTCATTCCATGATTGCTGCTTGGGACGGGCTGTATTGGTCATTGGGTCATTGGGTGATGAGAAATAGTGCATTGTTCATTTTGTCTATTTTATTATTCCTATTATTATTATCATTATTTATATATATAAAATTATCTTTTCTGTTGCTATCCTATTAAACTGCCTTTACCTCAACCTATGAGTTTTCCTTTCTCTCCCCCATCCTCTGGGGAGGGGGAGAGTGAGCGAGCAGCACTTGATTGCTGACTGCGGTTAAACCACAACAGTTCTGTAATAAGTTTTGTGCTTGATACATTCATTAATCATCAGGAAAGACAGACAAGGGATGGGATGGAAAAACTTGCAAATGACACAAAATATTTATTCAAATCCAGAAAGGATTATGAGGATCTTCAGAAATTTCTTATAATGCATGAATGGGTAGTGTGATAGCAACAGAAATTGTATGCTCATAAATAAAAAATACAATATCAGAGCAAAAGTAGTGAGTTACTTATCCTCACTAATAAGTTCTTAATTGCCTAAATCAACTCAAGCAAATCTAGTCATCATTACAGATAATTTGTGGATCCCAAATCAATAAGTTTGAGTAAATAAATAGTGGGAAGAAAAAGAATACAGAATTCTAATGAGAAAATATCAAACAATGCTTAGCAAATTTCAAAAGATTCTGTGCAAAAGCATGTAAAACATCCAAAGAGGGATTTAAATGTTTACTTCAGAAAGCAAATAGGCTTTATTCCCTCAAATCTGCTGTGGAAAAATCTCAAGAGAGAAATGGTGAATGGTAGCTAGAAGTATTTAAAAAATCACAACTAAGACTAAGAATTGGGATCAGGTTATGCCTTCCTCCATGTATTCCTTTATTATCAGGAAGCCTTCATCAGTTAATGAACTCATAAGTTGGCAAATTCAAATGAGAAAAAGAAAACCAACATTTTTCACGCAGTATGTGGTTAATTTGTCAAAGCCAAGAAGGTAGGAAGGTTTGAATAGAGAAATGAAATTTATGGGGAAAAAAAGGTATAAGTAAGGTAGCGGGAATGTCTAGAATTAAAATAGTACATATAGGAAATATTTTGGAAAGCTACAGACTTTAAACCAACTTAAAACTGCTACATTTAGTCTCAGATTATCCCATATTTTCCTACTACTCTTGCGCTTTCCTCTGAAGCATATTGTTGGCAAAAACTTCTGGATTAGGTCATTCAATTCTGTGCGTGCAAATTCTTCTATCTGTATTTTTTAACTCTAGGATTCTCAGACTGGGTTATATTTATGACTACTTGAACATGGAAAGCACCTTTGCTTACTTAATATGAATACTTACTATAATCTTGCTAGCATACACATGGTGCCGGTTTGCCAAGTACCCGTTTTGCATGTACATGTTATACATTTTTGCTGTTGCCAGTGGGTGTGTATTTTGAAATCTGAAAGCCAAACATCTGCCTGTGTGCTTTGATGAGGAGAGGGAGAGAAACTTAAGTTTTTTTTCTGGCGTGTTTACTAATCTTTTATCTGAAGGCCCAGGAACTGAGACCGCTTAGGTGTTTTAAACATTGAGATGACCTACTCCATCCTAAAAGAGGTAGACTTGGACTCTTGAAATCTTTTAGGCCTAAAAAAGTAGCATTCCAAAGGTACATCCTGACCCACTTTTGGAGCTCTTCTGTCTGTATATGACTGTGGCCACAGTCGCCATGCTTAGCTGTGGAAATGAGGAGCCCACGGCTACACGTACACTGCCCGAAGTAGTGAACAGCATCCCCAGGCTGGCACAGACTGAGCCAGGCGTCAGGACAGCGGGTGCAGCCTGCACCTTTGAAGGGCCACCTCACACGGGTATAGCTCAGCCTGAAGCTGCCCCTCCTTCCAGAGCGAGCTCCAGCAACGCTTCCCTGCGCTGGGAGCAGACTTACAGGGCAAGATGCGTCTGCAAATGTGATCCTCCAGTCTGCCAGCTGGGAAGACAGGCCCTAGGAAGACGTTTCCCCTTCCTTCAGGCCCTAGGAAGACATTTCCCCCCTTCTCAGGTGCGGGCCTTACTCGTGCGCTGAGGGTGGTGTTTATTGGGACCTGCCAGACGGGAAGGTGTCCTCTCCCCAAAATCACCTGGGCCCGTGGCTGTTGAGCCTGAGGTGGAGGCCTGGGTGTATTCCCAGCAGTCGGTCCCTGACCAGCCTCACAGGTGTTCAATCTCAAGACACACATTTCTGAGCTTTTCAAGAACTGTGGTGTTTTCTGTCACTTTTGTTAGGGAGGACTACGCCCGCCACTTTTGCCCGGGACCCCAGCAAGGCTGGAGACGCAGTACCAACCCCCAGGGAGGGAGCTGCCTCACACGGGAGGGCACAGCGGCGCGACAACCGGGGGCCGCGTGTGAGGGCCGAGGCCCTGCCCACCCGGGGACCCCCCCGAGGGCCGGCTCCAGGCCCTCCCCGCCCGCGGAGGGTCTGGCGTGCCCCGGGGAGCCCCGCCGAGGAAGAGGGAGGAGCGGTCAGCGCCATGTGAGCAGCTGGCGGCGGGCAGCGGCCCTCGGGGAAGACAGATGGGGTGAGAGACAGCGGCGCGGTCCGGCTGTCAGCGCGGCCTCAGCCCCGCCGCGGCGGGAGCCCCTCCTCCCCGCGGGTGTGCGCCTCGCTCCCTGGCCCGGAGGGAGCCATGGCGTCCAGCGAGGAGGACGGAGGCGGCAACGGCGCGGTGGAGGAGAAGGAGAATGGCAAGAAGAGGAGGCTGGGCGCCCTGGCCACGGCCTGGCTCATTTTCTACAACGTCGCCATGACCGCGGGGTAAGCGGGCGCGGGCACGCCGCGGGCCGGCAGCGCAGCGCCTCAGCGGGGCGCGGAGCCGCAGCGCGGGGCGGCGGGAGCCGGGGGCGGCGAGGCGCGGCCGAGGCGAGGCGAGGCGGGGTGGGGTGGTGGGGAGCCGGCGGGGCTGGCGCAGCCGTGGGGCAGGCGGGTGTGAGAGCGCGGGGCGCAGGGGAGCCGGCGGCAGCGGGGCTAACCCTCGCCTGCCGGGCATTGCCTAATACGGTGCAGCCCGCCGCGGAGGTTAAGTATAGCCGGGGCAGGAATGCCGGGCCGCGGTGCCGCGCCGGCCGCGTCCCTCAGCACCGCCGCCCCGCCGCCGCTCGTCTCCGGGTCAGCCCGCGTCGGCGGCCCGTTCCGGGGCGCTGGGGGCTCGGGGCGAGCTGACCCGGGCCAGCTCTGTGAGCGTCACGCCCGTTCAGGTCCGTGACCCCGCGGTCTAAGCGAGCGGAGCTCGCACCGGCTCCCAGCCCGGTAGAAAATTCCGAAGCCGAGCGCGGTTGCCAGGGCCAGCGGGCCTTTAGTGATGGGCAGGGGGTGGGTGGAGGGGGAAAGAGCTGATAGCCCGAGGGGCTCGTTTGAGCTGGTGCTCCGTACTTGGAGGAGAGTGGGTATTTATTTCGAGTAAGGGACCGTAAGAGCACTCAGGTTTATGTTGTCAGTGCTTGAAGCACGTATTTTCACGTCTTGAAAATTTGTCCAGTTCACTAACTCTTGGGGGGGGAAACCCCCAAGCCCCTATTAATTTCCACATGCTTAACTAAAAACAAGCAATTTTATAACTTCTAGGCTGACATTCATCGTGAAAACAATTTTACCTCGCTTACCAGTGGGTGAACCCTCTGCCGTTTGAATCCCGTAGAGCAAAACTGATACGCAGTCGTTCAAGCAGGAGTTCAAGCGCTGATGCAGAAAGCCAGGAGTATGATCGTAATGGCTTTCTTCTCACTAGCATCTGTGAATTTGGAAGACGTATTCAAGTCCGTTCATACATTGCAGCGGCACCTTTTGAAAAGTGCTTTTACTCAATGTAATTTTTTTTCTGGCTGGCAGGTTAATGTTACCTCATTGAATTCCCAGCCTCGTGCTCCATGTGTGAATTTGCTAATGAACACTGACTCTTGCCACTGACTTTTCTATGTCTGTAGAAGATTATCAAACCGTGTTAGTTTTGACCTTAGGTGCTGATGCAGTATCTCTAACACTTCATTCTTTCCTATCTTCCATTAATATCAAAAGAGATTAAGACATGCAAAATTGCATATTTTATGTAGAAATAGAGAAATAAGAGATAGGAACAAATTCTTATAATCTTTTTATGGATACATTTTAAGATAAAAATAAACATTTGAAATAGGGCAATATTTAACAGCAGCACTACACAGGATAAATAACAAGAACAGTATATCTGTCCAGACAGTGCAATATAGCAAAATGTTTCTAGAGTTTTAACAAGCTAATACATAACTGCATGTTAACAACCATTCTAATAGAAAATTGTGGCTTATCTTTCTTTCTAACAAAGGTTTAAGGGACTAGAATGACAGATCAGTACTCAATGTTACTGAAAGTCCCAACTGGAAATGATACCTTTATTACAGAAAGTGTTTTCCATTTCCTGGTGATTTGCCATACAAGGGCTTTCCTGAGATCCAGAGTCAAAGCCACTGGCAACTAAATAAATTGATCTACATAAATTCATGTCCAAAGAAAAAATTATTTAAGAAAAATATTTGCAGTTTTTACTTCTGAGTGTTATCCAAGATTACTTATCTCTGCAATGCTTCTGTTGCAGAATGAGGTGCAGAAAATGCCTTGTTAGATTAGATGTATTATGACTTCTCAGGCTAGGGCTAGGACAGAGCTGTTGCTGTCACCGTTCGTACTACCAGCTGTATGTAAACTCACTGTCACCTTCCTCTTGTCAAACACTTTGCTATAAAACAGGGTGGCTTTGCTGTGAAGGACTACCAGTGATAGTCCAGCAATTCCTCATTTCCATTGATGGGACACAACCTGATGTTAATGCACTCAGATTTAAAATCCGTTATAAAATCTAACTAACACTTGTGGGGGCAAATTGTGGAGCTCTGGCAGATCAGATTCATGGGCTTAAAGTAGAAGGGATCAAGGAGGGGAATCATTCCTACCGTGTGGGGAAGCCTGATTAACTCTATGTGAGTTTGAAGTGCTGTCATGTAGTGCTGGAAGGGGCCACACCAAGTGACTGCATAGCAGAAGGCACCGTGTTTCAGGGTTGTGAAGGGGCTGGTACTGAAGTACGTGCCATCCAAGGGGAACAGGGAGCTGTCACGATCCGTGTGACTCTCATATCGTTACAGCATAACAAGTCTGACCAAAGATCAGGATTCCTGGTACCCCATTTCCAGTATCAGCGGATACCCTATGCTTAGGGAAGAGTATAAGAACAGGAGAAGTGTTAGATATTTATCCAAATGTTTATATTCATATTTCTCTGACTGTTTATATGCTCTCTGAGTCTACCTCTATTTCTCAGACCCCTCTGCTTTGTCACTTGAGTTCTTCCTTAGCCAGAGCTCACGCTGCACAGCGTGCTTGCTATGGCTTTCTGTAGAGTGAAAGGACTGAATAATTGTTTCCAATATCATCAGACAAGAGGTTAAGCTGAAGTTACTGTAATTTCTGTATTTTTATTTTTAACTCTGAAAATAGCTATCCATAGCTCTGGTTATGCCTATAAGTCCATATTAAAGAATTTTTATACTTTCTCAGTGTTCATGGATCAAAACCTGAAGTTTCAAGGCACCTCGCTAGCATGCTGTTTGTAAGAATGTGGTGTAGCTCTGCATTAAGGATGAAACATATCGACACTATTTTGAAAATCTTTATAAACATGGATTAGTTTTGTGGAAGGAACTGTGCATGCCTTGGGTTTCTATACTCGGTCTGGGCTGGGTGGTGGGACTCAACCCACCACAGTTCAGAAGTTTATTTTTTTTAGTCTCTATTTCCATTTGAAGTTTTTCCAGTTTAAGTTTTATATCAAACTGCAGTTTCATTAAAAGATACTGTTGCTTTCTTTCTTTTACATTGGAAGGGTTATCAGTTGGTAGCATTGTTCAGTTTCTTCAAAAAAATATTAAAAAGAAATTTAAAAAATTAGCCAACACCATCAAGTGTGCTAGTTAAATATACCTCTGGAAGCATAGAGCACCCATCTTTCAGCACTTTGGAGTCTGATTTTCAAAGATGACTTCTCAGAACTTTTGAAAACTGAATCGTAATGGTGACTTCAGTTGGACAATCACCAACAGAAGCATTGAGATCACTAGGCCATTCTGAAAATTATGAGTTGAGGGGCAATGAAAAATGTAAAAATGATGTGCATAAGTTCTGGTCCTTTATTTATACAAACCTGCAACCCCAAATGGTGTATTCAGTGCCAACTTCATTACATGTTTTCAAATAACAGTATTTCATAGTAAAGATGCATGAGGATTTAATAGTAGGAATATGTAGTCACTGCTAGTGAAAAGTCTGATGGACTCATGCTTTTGGGGTGCCCCCTCAATTCAAGTCAGTCCTCTGAAGGTAAACAAGCCATTCTGTATCCTTTTCTGAGTAAAGAGATAAAAGTGTAATGTTTACATAACATTATATAATTTATGTTTAAAGATACTTTTAATAATCTCCTAAGAACACCGACAAGTAAAGAAGCAAAGATACTCTGTGAAGAAAATATTCTACTAAATTATTTACGGTGGATGGATATTTTTAGAATTCTAATTTGAAATGTATCCATTCTCTTTCTTTTGTAGGTGGCTGGTATTAGGTATTGCCATGGTGCGGTTTTATATACAGAAAGGAACACATAGAGGCTTATTCAGAAGCGTACAAAAGACACTTAAATTTTTCCAGACATTTGCTTTGCTTGAGGTAAATTTTAAACATTAGTTTGCTTTACTGGATGCTGCATATCATAGGCAAAACACATCATTAACCTGAATTTAATATAAAAATACTATATTAGTACTTAAAGTCCTTTTAACTTTAATATTTAAAGAAGGTTTTTGCGGTCAAGGTGACTAGTTGAAACAAATGGTCACATTTTTTCAAAGTTAATTCTAATAGTTCTTTAATACTATCTGGGAAATGCTTTGATTTGAAACTGTTTAACGCAAAAGGCAAAAACTCTGAAGGCATTCCAAGCAGCAGATCAGCTCTCTAGCTTAGCAGGTATCTCATCTCCATCTCCAGAGTTGACAGCTTCTGTCTTACTCCTTATACTGGACTCATTATCCTTCTGTGCCTTTCCTGCTTCTGCTTATTTCCAGACTGGATTCACATGCACCACATAATCCGTTACAACAGGAACTGTGCAAGTTGTGCAAAGTATTCTTTAAATAATACTTTTGCCAACTGTACACTCCTGGTTGCAGTTTGTGGTACATCTATGTAATGAAACTGCTGGGAGTATTGAGCACTTACAGTTCTTTCCCAGGCACAACAGAGAATGCCTATCTACATTTTAACTTTTTTTTCTGAATCTGCCTACAACATCTGTAGTTCAGGCAACTATTAAAATTATGTGGCCAGCTGTATATAGGCTTTTATGCTATTAATCTTTCACAATAAGTAATTCTACTCAAATCTGTCAAAATAATGAAAAGCACTCTATTTGCTAAACATTACTGATCAGAAAGTACAATAAATCAGAATCTTCCTAGCTGTTATTGGCAAAATTATAAAAACGTTATTAATCCCAAATGAATATGGAACATTTTAAAATCGCTATATCTCTTACATGACTCTCTCCACGCTGTCCTGTAAAATTCTTCTTTGAATAAGATACTGGAAAGGAAGTTTACTAGTTGAAGAAATAAATGCTTCATAAGTATCTAAATATGTAATATGTACAATTAATTAGGAAGATAAATCTCTTTCATGTGTTAGCACAGATATGATACTGAGCCCCTCACAGCATTGGTTGCCAGAACTCTAACGTGTATTTCTTTTAAAGACAATAAATCAGTTCTCCTTCAGAATAAGCCTAGGTTTATATTAATATCAAGAGGCCATGTTTATAGTGTGGATAGTAACATGCTGTACATCAGTAACCTCTAACTTATTTTTATTTACAGGTAGTCCACTGTGCAGTTGGTGAGTTCTTTGTTTTAGTTTTTCCTGTAATTAATTAAAACATGACTTGTGGAACAGAGATAACGTCTTTCTCTTTTTAAGGAATAGTTCACACATCTGTGCTTGTGACTGGGGTCCAAGTGAGTTCAAGAATCTTCATGGTGTGGTTCATTGCACATAGTATAAAACAGGTATGTGTGTTAGCAAGTCGTGTTTTGATTGTTTTTAAGGGAAAGCTATTAACAGAGTTCTCATTTCACAAGGAAGACCAATTTTAAAATTAATTACATTCCTACAGAGAATACTTACACACTTGAATACGATTTTGAAGTTGGGGTTACGGGATGCAATTTATGTGCTTCTGCCCAGGAGACTGAGTCTGGATCTTAGCCGTGAATCAGCACTGCCTTCAGCGTTGTGCCGGCTGTGCTCTGCCTAAGGGAGATCAATGACTACTGCTGTTCTATACCAGCAGATCTACCAGTGTTACCGATTTCCTTTCAAAAACTTAAATAAGCACTTAGTGAATTAAGCTAAATTAAAATTTGTTTTAAATTGAATTTACCTGGATAAACATGGTTGTGATTTTGCAATTTATTTTAACCTTCTCAAGATTTTCATGTTATGGTAGTATTAACATTTTATGACATGCATACTGCATTTTTTTTCATTAAAAATATATCAAGTCATCCAGCATACCACAGTGACACTTAAGGACCTGTATAAATGACAGTAGTTTATTTGCCTGGCTATGGGTGGTTATTGTAAGTCTAGTGATTCGTTAGCAGAATGCAACAAGCAGACTAGGCTGCGTACATGTAGTACATAGGACATTCAGTTCAGTTTCTGAGGTCTGCTTTCTGTGAAGGGCATGTAAGAGTTAAGTGATAAATTTTGAGCCTGTGCTCCTGGATTTCTTAAAACTTAAAAGGCTGAGCCATTAAACTGTCTCACCAGCAGATGGCATATGCCTTTCTGCCGATGGGTTATCATAGCACCTGCCTCAGTTGTCAAATCCCTTTGTTTCAATTCACAGAGGACTTGTTTTTCTGCACTTCCTCTTTTCCTTCACTGTCACTTTTCTTAACATGGAATAGGCTTTTCATAGCTTTTTTTTTTTTTTCCCCCGGTAAGCTAAGTGTTTTCATTTTTCCCTTAAAGGAAAATGTCCCAAATGTTATCAAGTTTTTTATATTGAATGTTTACATGAATGATGGAATATAGCACTGCATTTTGACATTTGTTACTATCTGCAGTGGACTAAATCTTTAGTATACTCGGCCATTTGTTTTGTTTCTTCTGTCTTCAGTACAGCAGGTCAAGCTGTGTCCAAGAAAAAAAATATCTGAATGTATGTCTGATTGTATTTCACGCTGTTATTGCTTAGCAGGCATGAACTTTCAGGGTCACTTTAGGTGGTGAGAGGCATGTTGGTGATAATAGCCAGACCCAGATCTCTCTACTTGACGGGAGATTTGCAAGGCAACAGATAGGAATTCTCTGCATACTTATTTAAAGCTCTTCTGCTTGGATTTAGCGCTGTGACATGAATCCAAGTTTTGGGTTATCAATGTTTGTCTCTAATCACATGAGACTAAGAACAGCCTAATTCTGTCTTTCCCTTTGCTTATTTGTTTGGATGTCTTTGTACTTCAGTTGTTGCTATTTGTTTGTGAGTTTAGCGGTGTTTTTATATCTCCTTTTCTGATGTTGGTGAGATCCTTTCACTAAAGGTGCACCTTCTTTGACTGCCACATTGAGGGTGCAATTTTATGAGATGATGAGCACTTAAAATTCATCTTACTTTTGGCAGAGTTATGCATTTTAGACATCTTTGAGATGTATTAAGCTTTGTCACCTTGTTGCATTTTATAAAAAAATATTCATTTCCCTTTTTTGTAATTTTAACAAAACTTGTGTTACTTTATTTTATTTCACAGACATCCCTGGAGCTTTTTCAGCCTTCAGGCATGGAAGTGTATTGCAAAATTCCTCCCCTTTTAAAGAAAAGAAATTTACTTGCGTGTAATTCTTCTTCTCAGAAGGTAGTGTTTTAATAGATCCCCATGTGCCTTCTCTGTATTTGGGGACTTTTGTTTATTTGTTTACTTAGAGTGAAAAAGAACCAATGTTTTGAAACAGCAGATAGATGTGCTACCTACCGATGAGGCAGTTTAATGACTCAGAACTTAAATCTTAACCGGGATTGTTGAGTGAGTTTACCCAAAGCTCCTGTTTTACCAACTACTCTTCATTAAGTGATCTATCTGTGTTCCGGCTCCTTAACTATCTTACAGCTCCTTGAAGTCTGCCAAATTTGATTTTCTGTGACTAAGTTCCAGTTAGCAGATGGTATTAAGCAATTCCTTTTGTCTAAACTCTCAGGGAGATGTGCATTCTATAGGGAGGAAGAAGAAACATAAAAAATAAGAGAAAGTCTAGGAGACAGAGTAGTGAAATCCAGGATGGGTAAAAACTGATTATGAAAGAAGCGTATCTTCTGTGGCATTATTTTCTTCTTGCAGTTTTGAGGAGTAAGAAAATAAACAAGTAAATCCACCACAAATAAAAAGAGGGAGGCAGTTAGATAGCATAGTGAAAATGCAGATAGAGAATAAAGTGGAGGAATAAGCTCAATTATAGGGTTTTATATTTTTATATTTGCATAATGGATAAAGATTGCTCAGTTTGCAAGATGTCTGTATGTTAGTGAAAACATATGATAAAGAACTGTACATGGTAATGATTTCAGCGTATCACTTTTATGCCAAAATTTTCTTTCTTTATAAGATATCAATTCTATTCCACATATCTTAAACAGAAGTCTGTTTCAGTTTGCATAGAAAAGAAGCTTAAGGATGAAGAAAGTGTTGGTTCTTTATACTTCTGCAGATCCAGAATGAGGAGAGCGTTATTCTTTTTCTGGTCGTATGGACTGTGACAGAGATTACTCGATATTCCTTCTACACATTCAACCTGCTCAACCATTTGCCATACTTCATTAAATGGGCCAGGTGGAGATGTCTTGCACTTCAGTGTCTCATGGTTCTGTGCATGTTAGTTTCACGCATGCTGAGCTAACACACAGGAGAGCAGATGTTTGAGCTTCGGTTATGTGTCAGCAGAGTGCAAGTTGTTGCTTTCTGTACTTGGGATCATTGTTACTTGGTTTAAAATGTTAAAAATATTTTAGCTGAGACTTTGGGGTGTGATTTGTTCTTTGCTTTTTGTGTCTGACAGTTTGAAATTTGCTTTAATTTTATTTTTTTTTTCTTTATCTTTGAAGTCATCTTTTAACTTACAGCGTGACTCCTTAAGATGCTTTTGAATACAATGCCCAAAATTAAGCACCTGTGCTAGTCTTTGTGGATTTCAGGTCTTTGACAATGTGGGAGTTGTTGTCACTCAATCTGTGTGCGTATTATTACTTTATGAGAAGTTCTGCTTTATCAGGGCATATTCATGTAGTGGAGCTAAATACTGACTTAGTTTAGCCCACATAAAAAGTGTGTTCCATATCAAAACTGCTTTGATTTTGAAGCATACTTAAGGCTCGCTGCTAGATCAGATATATTACAGAGACTGCATGTTTATCAGGAAACTTAATTGGAAAAGTAGTATTCTCTGTAGTCATTATTTGAAAAATACATGTAAGATAGACAGACTTACACTGTTAGAAGGAAAATATCTTAACTACAGTCAGCGGAGACAACTCTTATTTAAAAGAGTATGTTTGTTTATTTTCCTTTATTTTTGTTTTATAGATAATGCAGTTCTGATGCTTCTAATGCACTTCTTTAATATGTCTGCTATTTATGTCCATTCTTATAATACGTTATCTTTTTGCTAATATCTAAGGTAGTAGGTTTGGTTCTGTTTAAGCACTAAATGGCAAACTTAAAAATAATAATCTGATTTCATTAACAATTTTTTATGTAGGCTTCAGAAAGAGAAATGCATTCAGAAAGTGCTACGTTGACAGATACACTTTTTGCCATCAAGTCAGTGTATCTTGAATGACAGTTTTTGTTTCATTGTAATAGACAATAGGGAAAACTGACATGCTCACAGCAGAAATTTATGGTGAAATACACAATAAACAAAACATTTGAAAATGTATTATCTTTTCATAGAGTGCTGTCAAAATATCCTGTCAAGATTCATGGATAATCAAACAGCACAACTGGGCATAAATTCAGTACTCCAGTGGAGCTGGAAATTTCTGATCTTCGGCTTATAATTGTAAAAGATCTGCCTGTCCATTGTTAATAGAATAGGTATGCTCTAAGTTTGAGTTCAGAATTTTTACCTTCTATTTTTTTTTTCACCGCATAGAGACAAACTGTGTGTAGGCCATGGCATCAGTTCCTTCTTAGACCTTCTCTAATCTGTTCTCAGACCTGTGAGTCCTCTAAGCCCATTTGCTCCTAGGAGGATTTCATGTTTGGTTGCTGTTGCTTTGAATCTCATCACTTTTGGTGATGGAGTACATGCTGTACCTTTCTCTCTGTGCGACAGCTCTCATTACTGTTCCCTGCATGAACTCAAGAGCTGTTTCTTAGGAGAAACTGCATCTCCATGGTGTGCTATGCGTAAGGACAGCACAAACCCCATCAACTACGTTTTTCATTTTGTTGTCAGCTACGTGGCCTATGGCATTCAAACCACGTTTTCTTTAAACTGAGCACCTTCACCTTTTGTTTTAACATCTTCCCATTTTAAAATGGATCTGATAAGTTTCTGGCAGTCTTATTTTATTTTATTTTTTATTTTCTGGCAGTCTCATTTTATTTTAATTTTTATTTCCATTTGCATGGTAAATGTAGTATTATTTTGATTTCCCATGTGGCAGTGGGTAAAACAGGCTTCTGATGTTTCTCAATGTTTTCATTATCTTCAAAGAAATTACAATACATAGACTCGACCCAGTGTGCATGCACTGTTGCAAAAATATCTAGGATCATCTGAATTTGGAATCCAGTCCTAGTCTGAATCCTGTCAGTGACAACAGGAACAAGATCAGTAAATTAAAAAAAAAAAGGTTATTATTGGAGGCTACAAATTTGCAGGGTTTTTTTACTCTTTGGTATTAGAAAGACATACAAACATTCTGATACGTCACTGTTTTTAAATGAAAGGACTGAGGAATGCATTCTCTGTAAACCTAAGCAACGCTATCCAAAGTAACTGAAACTGGTATTCTGTGCCAAGTCAGGATGTGGTCCTTGATTTTGGTGCAGGAACTATTGTAATACCTTGCTGTGCCACTAATAATAGCAAGAGGAAATTTTAAATTCATGGGGTGTTTCTCACAAGGGTCTTTTTTTTTTAATGCAGATACAACTTTTTTATCATTTTATATCCTGCTGGAGTTGCAGGTGAACTGCTAACCATATATGCTGCTTTACCCTACGTGAAGAAAACAGGAATGTTTTCACTGAGACTTCCCAACAAATATAATGTCTCATTTGACTACTATTACTTCCTTATTATTGTCATGTTCTCCTATGTGCCATGTAAGTATTACTTAACTGTAGTAATGCTAAAAACATAATAATCAATTATCAGAAATGCTGGAAACGCTGCCTGTAGTTAAATTTGCTGAACACTTTCTGCTATAAAAGCCTGCTTTCTGTTGTTCCACGCCTTGCTGTGCTTTAATTGGTTAGACTGAAATTTTCGTCCTTTACCTACCTCAGCACATAAGCTGTCTTTAAAATTTCAGTGAAAATGCTAAAAATATTTCTAAGACATGGACAAATTAAAAAAAACCAACTTTTTGCTTGCACACAGAAATGTCTGTAACTGTGACACTGAGAATTTCTAGTGCCTCTGCCATTTTGAAGCAGTGGCTTAAAAATTGTCCTGTGAGCTTTGCCCAAGATTTGCCTTATTTTTATTGCTGTTAATATCCATTTACGTGTCATCTCTGAAAATCACCATTTGAGCATGCTTGGGAAAAACTTTGAAGCAATATTCTCCAAGATTTAATTTTCACCGAAGTCCATCTCCCAAGTCTCTCTGAACATACTTCAGTTCCGGGTGTAATCAGATTGTCCTTGTACTTCTGGATACCAGAAGCCACAGATGAATTGGCTAACCAGAGCTAAGATTAGTGAGTCTTTCACTTCCAGTCTTATTTCCACTGGTACCTAAGCAGTGTAGACAGAGAGAAAGCAACATAATGCAGGTATAGAACTATGAATGGAGCTAGATGAAACTAGGCAAAGAATATTTTAGATAATCTGGACAGTGAGGCTAGAATCAAGGTAAGAGGTTAGGGAGAGGCATTGAGAAGCAGAAAAACTGAACTTAAAACAGTCTGTGATCTGCAGCCATAAAAGGTAGTCATTTACGAAGTTGACTTTAAACATGGACTTCCACAGTATACAGACACACTGTGAAATTTTTTTGTCACAAGAAATCATGAAGGCCAACAAGAGAGACTTAAATGAGTAAAAAATGTCCTAGGCTATCATAATTTGCTAACAGTTTTACATTTATTTATTTAACTTCATGCTTCAGGAATAATAATAAATGTGATTTTCTATCCATTAAATATAAGGATCAAATGTATCAGCAGGACAGTAATAGAACAGATCTCAGAGGGCCAGGAGGGAGGGAGTGCCTCACTTCAGACTTGAACAAGTAGGGTAAATTTATATCCCTCTCTAAGTCTTAATTCAAACATGCTTACCTTAGCACAGCTTTGAAGACTTCAGGCACTGCTAGAAAGTGGTTAAGTCCTGTTTATACAAAGAAAGTGTTGGAGGGATGTTCTTTGAACTCAACATATACATTCAGCGGGCCTTGTCTTACTTTTGAGTGAATATTGTTTTGTAATTCACTGCAGTGTTCATGACTTGCTGTTATTTACCTTAACCAGCTGCAGCACTGTGTGCCATAATTTTTCCTCAGTTCATCATTCTGTAAAATTGTATTTTTCCGTTATGTGATCTGTTGCATTTTTTAATCTAATTTGCTTTCTTTTATGCTTTGATGAAGTATTTCCACAACTCTACTTCCACATGCTGCGGCAGAGAAGAAGGGTGCTTCATGGAGAAGTGATTGTGGAAAAGGATGATTGAATCAAGCCGTGTAACTATGGTGCTTTAAATGGAAAAAAAGAGGGTAAAAACCAAAACTTCCTGTGATTTTTCTGAGTCCAAGTTTTAAAACATGGAACAAGAATAAACAACTGTGCATAAAATAGCATGGACTGTATTATTTTTCCAATTAATATATTTTCAGACTTACCTTTTCATCCTTGGTTTCAGTTTGATTTTTAATTGTTCATTTCTTCAGACAAATAATCTTCTTATTTTCAGTAGGCTGAAAAATAGCTTTAAGAATTGGAATAGTTGGCTACTGTGCTTTCTATTCTGAAAGTTGCGTTATGACCTGTAGTCATCATCAAGAACAAAAGGAGAGTTGATAAGTTGTTCTGAAAATGAGTCTTCTGGAGAACAGAGCATAAATTAGGTAATGATGTTTTTCATAGACTAGATGGCTTAAGTGTTATTTAAGCCTTATATTAAATAATACCTTTCCAGTTACGTGTACTGTTAGCATGTTGTTCAACATTCTTTGAATTACAGAATTACACTGTAGAATTCCAGAAGGACTTTTGAAAGGAGCTAAGTTCTTGAT
Organism: Tetrax tetrax; assembly: GCA_009806455.1. Taxonomy (NCBI): domain Eukaryota; kingdom Metazoa; phylum Chordata; class Aves; order Otidiformes; family Otididae; genus Tetrax; species Tetrax tetrax. The sequence continues at coordinate 493,267 of WHYT01017693.1, forward strand.
TGTCAGTGCAAATTTAGATCTCTATGTATTTTCATTTGTAATTTTAAAGATATATAGAATAATTGATATAATATTAACTGGTTAAAAGTTTGTGCTGAGGAGTAAACTTGATGTGCCTACCACTCTCTGATCAGTGGCTGAAATGGGCTCGTTTGGAGAGGAAGATTGATTGTCAGCATGTTTCCTCTGCTATGTTTAATTATGTATGCAGAAAAATTATGGTGTTGCATTTAGAAACTGTAGCTATAGTGAGATATCTAACTTCTTATAAATAGCTAAGTGGGATAAAATATATTTGAAATAGCGTCTTAAAATGTAAGTTATGCTTTGAATCATCCCATTGTGCAATTTTAATTGCCCCCTCCCCATTAATTGTTTATACTGTATTGACCTAATTCTATTTAACGTCTTCAATAATCTGCAAGAGGGATCTATAGTATATTAATAAAAGTTACAGATTATATTACACTGTATGATACTTGAGTGGGCGAGGGCCAACTGATGGATTAAATGTAGACAAGAATGAGACACAGCCTAAGAGCTTCAGATAAAAGGTAATGCATTTGAGGAAACTTGGATGCTTGGTGAGAGAGAGAGAATATTGAAATGTAAGAAGCCTTGATAATGTAGGCAACAAAGTTGCTTCTGGCATCACTAATGTCAAAAAAAGGGTATATATGCAGAAGAGCTGCATCAGGCAGCTGGAAATCAGAATACTCTGTGATTGCGGAGGTCATTTCTGGAGTACGGTCTTATATTTTAGGTATCTCAGGGGTGAGGAATTGAGTCAGTCTTCTGAAAAGTCAGAAAACTAACAAAATCAGTTGAAGTGAGAAAGAAGTCGGAAAGATTGAGTTGTAATTTTTGTTATGTGACAAATACATGTAAAGGAAGAGGCTTTCTAAGTATGAAGGTGTAACTAGAACTGATTGTATCAATTTGAAACAAGGTAAATATCCAATGAATATCAGGAGATAGATTCTACCAATGAGATCATTTAGGTTATGGAATGACACAGTATTGCTTATCAATGTGTACAGGTTATTGGAAGGTTTTAAGTTAGATGTAATGCAATAGTGGAAAATGATCTTCCTTTGGCAAGAGTTTGAACTACATACTTGCATAGGCAGTTTCCATTTTTAGCTTCAATGATTCTATGATAATACAGCTTTTTGAAAATTGTAGGTACACCTTTTTCTGGTATATCAGGTATTTTGATGAAAAAGCAAAGATTTATTACATCCCTAACTTTAAAATTCCATTTTGTGCCTTAAATTTGTTATATTTATGCATGTCTTCATTACATGTAAATCAGTTTCATTTTAAATGACAGGTGCAGTGGACTTGAGATAGAATAGTTATATTTCTTACAATTTTTAAGGGTCTTTTATAACAGAATTCATGCAGGGTGCTATAATTTAACTTATTACTTGTCTGTTTTATATGCAGCTAAAATTATTAAAAGTTTAAAACATAAACTACATTTACAATACTGAATCACGAAATAGTCGTGTTACACATGTTCAGACCAGCATTATTTGTCCAAATTTCTGAGAGTGCTGTTTTATAAATTTCACTTGCTTTTTGATCCATGAGGAGCATCATGGCAGTTTTTAGAAATATTTCTCAGTTGGCAAGCAGAAGAGTGTGATGAAATATGAGATTAAGTTCTGTGTCTCTTTTTTTACTGTCAGGGCAGCTCACTGAAGACCATCACTATCAAATAATTGAAAATGTATTGCATACTTTAAGGATGTGATTTTGAAATCCTTGATTGGACGAGTGTATCCCACAGATACTATTCCTATAATAAAAGGAATACCTGTGCTATAATACTGTATTATATTTGTTTTCATTGTGGCTTAAGAATATTATCATATGTCAAACAATGAGCTATTCTTATATCCTTTTGTACATGTGACATGAAAAAATACAGCACTGTTTGCTAAAATCTTGGGTTTGCACTTTGATAAAGCAACGGTGTACAAGGTAATGATACGATTTTAAAAGTGATTCACAGATATGGAAGCGTCTTCCTAAATGATAAATGTATAAAAATGAGTCTAAAAATTACTTACAGTGTTGCATTCAATGTTTGATAGACCAGAGAGATTGCCATGTAGATTAGTTTACATGGCATGTATTTAAAAAAAAAAAAACAAACCAAGCAACATGTTCTTTTTGTCCTCTTCTTTTTTGATTTAAGCCTTTCACTGAAGCCTCAATGTGTATCTTTTGTTTTAATATCTTCTCCAAGATAGTGAGAATTGCAGGTAAAATCCTCTTACTATTGGCCCAGGATTTTAAGCTAGGTAGCTTACTTAAACTTCACTGTAACATCACAAAACTTTAATTAGCTTTTTAAATGGACATATTAACTGAAGTATGATTTTCATATGGTGCTCTCTTTCCTACTTCTTTTTGACACTTGTCTTTTTTGTCTTCCTCTCTGCAAGATTCCTAGTTTTCTAAAGCATTGAAATCCTCCTGCTTATGAAAGATTAGGAATGTACTCAGACATCAGCATCTTTAATGTTTTGATGTAGTCTTTAACAAATCGCATGTATAAAGGTGTTTTCTTTCTTGTGCTATATATGCCTTCTGGAATGGATTAATCTAGAAGAGTATGACCTTGTGAAGCTTTTTTTAATGAGAATACAAAGGAATAGCCTTTTGGAAGGAGATTCCTAGTTATCAGGTGACATTTCCTACTATTGGTAGTAACATAAACAGACTGTACTTTTTATAAACTTCAGTTGAAAGTAGTTGGATTTCCTGAAGTTCCCCCCAGCACTTGCACACTATTCTCACTCGGAAACGCTGTTCAAGGACAGTTTGGGTGAATTACTTTGTTTCACACCTCTTCTCAGAATGTCTAGAGGCCAGATGCTGGCCTCAGGGCACGGGCAGTATGAAGGAATATGATGCTGAGGAATTGCATCTTCCACATTAGCTGCCACGAGGGTCATTGAGGCCATTGTGAACAGTAGATGTTATTTCTCTCACTACAGAGGATGTGAGAAGAGAGGAAGCTCAATGTGCTTTCTTACCTTCTGTGTAGGCAGCTCATGAGATCAGCTGGGAGGATCTCTGTGCACAAAGCATGTGTTACAGAAAGGGCTTTTCTGCTCCACTCAGCTATCATATTGTCTGTAAGCCTATATTTCTTAAAATACTGGTATGCCAAGATAGCTATGCCACACTATTCTATTCTCAACAGAATCACAGAATGGTTTGGGTTGGAAAGGACCTTTAAAGGTCATCCAATCCAACCCCCCTGCAAGGAGCAGGGACATCTCCAACCAGATCAGGTTGCTCAGAGCCCCATCCAATTTGGCCTTGCATGTTTCCAGGGATGGGGCATCCACCACCTCTCTGGGCAACCTGTTCAATATCAGTATAGTTCAAAATTAACAGCTCTGGAGAAATGGTGCAGTGTGCTGCTTCTGATTCCTATTGAACGTAACATTTAGCCAGGTTCATGTTAGTAGACATACTGCAATGACTAGTTAACAGGGAAGTGCATGGAAACATTTTCTGTGACCAGAGGGAACCTACCTTTTCTTATCCAGAAAGAAATAGGTACATTTTAAGTCTGGGTCTAGCTACTGCTCTGACTGTGATACTTGCACTTATAGGTTACTTTAGTGGATATTTGGATATTTATATGATTACTAAATAAACTAGAATGAAAACAAGTTACAACCATTATAAAAAATTATAATTTAAGGTAGTTGCTACCTTAACAGTTTTTGTGAATTCAGCTCTTACTTAATCTGCCTTAGGAAAAGAAAAGGAAGGATAATTAATACAAATAAGTGTTCTGCACTAGGCAAGAGGGCTTCATAAATCAAAATTTTCAGGCAGGCAAAATGGCTGCAGTTGTTTAAAAAGGATTGGTTAAATGTGATTTTGAACAAAAAGGTTGAAAGCTTTTCTGAAAATTAAATTCTGTTTCATAATGTATATTTTAAAATGTGCTTAGAGATATTTATTATTTATTGCCAGTTTACAATTTAAATTCATGCTGAACGTACACTTTTTATAGCCGATTAACTGTAGCCCATTAAAATGTTTTATTCTATGTTTGTTACAATGACTGTTTAAGAAACAAACACCTCATGTTTCTGCAAAGCTCTGTGTTCTCTTGCTCAAGGGAGTTGCAGTATTGTCAGTGCCTACGAAGCTTTATGAGGCTGTTAATATTTTCTAAGGATAGCTCCTTAAACTTGCTTTCATGATGGCACACGTTAGTAGTGGGTGGTGCTCTTGATTCAGTGTCTGGTACTGTATGCCACTGATGCCATTCTAGGGGTCTTGAGTGCCTTCAGTAGGAGTGAAGACTTTACTGATGTCAGTAAGTGATTCATCCTTACGAATTTCCAGACTGAGAAGACCTGTCTGGTGAACTCTTAGGTCACAAAAGTGAGTAAGTCTGACAAGTGATCTAAAGGCCATACCAAGACGAAGTGTGGAGAACCTGGATGTTGGGTAACGCTCATAGGAACTTGCTGTCAAGCTCAGGTCTGCAGCTGGTAGTGGCTTTTGAGTTCTAAGATGTACAGTACTTTCTGTGCCATGTTGTATCAACTGAAACATGTTGTCTTTTTAGTCACAGCTTTCTTGCTTCTCTGTTCAGTCTTGAATGTATTTTATGTCCTTTCAGTCGATGGCTTTGTAAAAGTGTAAGTATAGAAATATTTATCTAAGCGTATCATGTATAGAATTGTACTTAAAGATTCTTAATAATGTAAATGCACTGCAGCTGCTCATTATTGTTATTTTTTCTGAAATGCGTTTACACAGACAGGAAAACAACACTATATGATACTTTTAATAACTTAAATATTTGCAAAAATTATAAGATTTGTTGAGCTATAGATTCAGATATTTGTTTTAGAGATTGTTAATACTGTAGCACTGTGGAAATTAATCATCCATTAAAAGATATGTTCTAAACTATGTTCTATTTGATTTTATTTTTTTGGTAGCATGTAGCAGTCAGTTCATACAACTGTTCATCGTATTACACCAGCTGGGTATCTGTTTACAAATACTATACTTTTTATCTGGAATTATTTCATGAATTAATCTTGAGGTCTCCTATAACATATTTACTATTAGACAGCCTTCTTATATTTCTTAAAATATGTTCCATTTAAAATGAGGTAGCTGTGAGGAGTAATATTGGTTTATAAAATGAGGGAAAAATACAGAGGGTTAAAGAGAATGTATTAACATCTGTCAGCATGTGTGGAGACAGTTGTGTTACACTGGTCCTGAAACAGATATTACAATAGTGGATATGTCAATGTGTTGGAACATGACTTTTTTGTGGTATTAATCTTTGAGGGGGATGGAGGCAGTGAGCATCCTCTGGCTGTCCTTTGCTACATGACTAATAATGACATTGCAGCGATGAGGATTTTGTTGCCATGAGAGTACGATAAAGCGGTGTGTGAGTATTCACACCTTCTTCTTTTGAATTAGGGATCAAGTGGTTGTAACCTCAAGGAGCTTAACTGCATACAAAGGCTAAATCCTGTTAGTCAGATGTATTGTAATGGAGATGTAGATCTCCTAATCTGAAAGTCACAGAAGTGGTCTTCGGATCTAAGTTTACGGGACTGGATTTACTTGTCTTGGCCCTCTACCAACATTAAACCAGTCTGATTTCTACAGCTAGTGGAAGAACGTCCACTGATCTCAACAGGAGTATGACGGGACATAGACATGCACATACTCTGTTCTGTGTAAATCTGGATTTACTAGGAAAAGGGTAAACTGTCACCTCCCTGTTAGCACTGTCAGGGAGAGAGCACATGCTTGTTACGCGTTAGCTGCTGCACAGTGGCTCGCCTGCCTCCCACCTTTGCGGTGCGACTGCAGCCAGCACTGCTCTTTGTTTAACACAAGACAACTAGAAAATCTCCAGCATTACACTACTATTGCGTTATGCTAATCTGAATTCAGCAGAGTAATAGAAAATCCCTTCACAGAAGTAAAGTATCTTTTATTTCTGAAATTAATCTAGGCCCAATGACACATCCCATTAAAAATAGGCAGGGTAGATCGGCCCTCACAGCTGCTTGGACATTCCTTGCTTGGAATGCTGCTGTCACTGAGCAACTTCGATTTTCATATGTAGTCTCTTGGCGGTCTGTGCTCATACCACTCTCGTAAAATGGCACTTTGCCTGCCCTTAAGTGGCTGTTCCAGATTCAGTAGAACAAATTGCAAGTGACGAGCAAGAGAAGATTCAGATGCATGTACTGCTTCACATGCCAAGCGCTCTCCTGTGCTCGGAGGAGAACCCTGGGTGTGCAGTCAAATTTTTGTGCCTTTTAATTTATCACATATAAAGTTGCATTGTGTAATAGAATAGACCTTCAGCTTCTGAAGGAAAGAAACAAATTTGAGTACCGAAGGCAGCAGATCACAATTTACTGTGTAGATTAAATCTGGGAAGACCATTAAGTCTGAGATTCACCTGGTGACAAAAGAGAAAGACAATTGTGCATCTCGCAGCCCACACTTGCAGCCAACTGAAAGCCAAGTATTTAACATTACTACTGTTTTCATGCAAAGTGAGGTGATGTTGCTGAAAATAACAATTCTGAATTCTGTCAGAAAGTCTTTTACAGTGATCATCTCTGACTTTGATGGATTTAACTTTCCAACCTTTACATCATATCCAGCAAACTCTTAACAGAAGGTTTGTCTCTCAAGAAAAAAAGACCCTGAAAGCAATTCTTCTAGAGGTTCCTAAATAAACAAATTATCAAAGAGTTCATGAGATACAAACACTTTCATAATCTTAAGAGGAAATAATAATTTAAATCGTACAAGGATTGATTTATTTATTTTGTTCTCTGTGCTTACTACAATAATAAAGTGCTTGAGAAGGAGTTGGAAATCTAGGGAACAATGCCCAGATAGTAAATATGCTGGTACTGGGTCTTTAAAAAGTTGGTAATATCTTAGGATGAACAGGAAGAAGGCAGAGACACAAACTAACTTTCATCTGATGGAAGGAGTAGCTCAAATCTTGGATCTGCCTGTTCAGCTCTGTTTGATCCATAGACAGTGTCTGCTGTTGTCTGTCATGTTACAAATTTCACTGGGTTCATACTTGATATAGAAAGTTTTTTTTTTAAAGAAATCAATAGCCATAAGTAATTATGGATAGAAATGGGTTACTGTCATGTGAAACTCGGGTCAGAAAAAAAAAAAAAAAGGCATGGCTTCTCCATTTCTCAACCCTATTAAATGGAAATATTTTCATATCTTAAGAGCCATAT